>CM047807.1:2468054-3068054 GCA_026214975.1 Gentiana macrophylla
AAAAACACAAATTTCTACTTGATATAAAGGAAAACACAAATTTCCGGCAATGTCAACTCGTTATCGTGGAAAAAATATTTTTTCTGCAAGGACAAATCGTTATCCGAGAAAAACATAAATTTGAACTCGTTGAAAAGAAGAAAACATGAATTCCAACTCATTACCAAAGAAAAAACACAAATTTCTACTATTTATAATGGGAAAACAGGAATTTCCGGCGATGTCAACTCGTTATCAGGGAAAAAAACTTTTTTTCTGCAAGGACTACTCGTTACCAGAGAAAAACAAAAATTTGAACTCGTTAATAAAAAGAAAACTTGAATTCGAACTCCTTACCAAAGAAAAAAACACAAATTTCTACTCGTTATAAAGGCAAAACACAAATTTTCGGCGATGTCAACTCGTTATCAGGGAAAAAAATATTTTTTCTGCAAGGACTACTCGTTACCAGAGAAAAACACAAATTTGAACTCGTTAGTAAGAAGAAAACATGAATTCGAACTCGTGACCAAAGAAAAAACACAAATTTCTACTTTTTATAATGGGAAAACAGGAATTTCCGGCGATGTCAACTCGTTATCAGGTAAAAAAAACTTTTTTTCTGCTAGGACTACTCGTTAACAGAGAAAAACACAACTTTGAACTCGTTAATTAGAAGAAAACATGAATTCGAACTCGTTACCAAAGAAAAAACACAAATTTCTACTCGTTATAAAGGGAAAACACAAATTTCGGGCGATGTCAACTCGTTATCAGGGAAAAAAATATTTTTTCTGCAAGGACAAATCGTTACCAGAGAAAAACACAAATTTGAACTCAATAATAAGAATAAAACATGAATTCAAACTCGTTACCAAAGAAAAAACACAAATTTCTACTTTTTATAATGGGGAAACAGGAATTTCCGGCGATGTCAACTCGTTATCAGGTAAAAAAACTTTTTTTCTGCTAGGACTACTCGTTAACAGAGAAAAACACAAATTTGAACTCGTTAATTAGAAGAAAACAGGAATTCGAACTCGTTACCAAAGAATAAACACAAATTTCTACTCGTTATAAAGGGAAAACACAAATTTCCGGCGATGTCAACTCGTTATCAGGGAAAAAAATATTTTTTCTACGAGGACAACTTGTTACCAGAGAAAAACACAAATTTTAACTCGTTAATAAGAAGAAAACATGTATTTGAACTCGTTACCAAAGAAAAACACAAATTTGAACTCGTTAATAAGAAGAAAACATGAATTCGAACTCGTTACCAAAGAAAAAACACAAATTTCTACTTGATATAAAGGGAAAACACAAATTTCCGGCAATGTCAACTCGTTATCAGGGAAAAAAATATTTTTTCTGCAAGGACAAATCGTTATCCGAGAAAAACATAAATTTGAACTCGTTGAAAAGAAGAAAACATGAATTCGAACTCGTTACCAAAGAAAAAACACAAATTTCTACTATTTATAATGGGAAAACAGAAATTTCCGGCGATGTCAACTCGTTATCAGGGAAAAAAACTTTTTTTCTGCAAGGACTACTCGTTACCAGAGAAAAACAAAAATTTGAACTCGTTAATAAAAAGAAAACTTGAATTCGAACTCCTTACCAAAGAAAAAACACAAATTTCTACTCGTTATAATGGCAAAACACAAATTTCCGGCGATGTCAACTCGTTATCAGGGAAATTTTTTTTTTCTGCAAGGACTACTCGTTACCAGAGAAAAACACAAATTTGAACTCGTTAGTAAGAAGAAAACATGAATTCGAACTCGTGACCAAAGAAAAAACACAAATTTCTACTTTTTATAATGGGAAAACAGGAATTTCCGGCGATGTCAACTCGTTATCAGGTAAAAAAACTTTTTTTCTGCTAGGACTACTCGTTAACAGAGAAAAACACAAATTTGAACTCGTTAATTAGAAGAAAACATGAATTCGAACTCGTTACCAAAGAAAAAACACAAATTTCTACTCGTTATAAAGGGAAAACACAAATTTCGGGCGATGTCAACTCGTTATCAGGGAAAAAAATATTTTTTCTGCAAGGACAAATCGTTACCAGAGAAAAACACAAATTTGAACTCAATAATAAGAATAAAACATGAATTCAAACTCGTTACCAAAGAAAAAACACAAATTTCTACTTTTTATAATGGGGAAACAGGAATTTCCTGCGATGTCAACTCGTTATCAGGTTAAATAACTTTTTTTCTGCTAGGACTACTCGTTAACAGAGAAAAACACAAATTTGAACTCATTAATTAGAAGAAAACATGAATTTGAACTCGTTACCAAAGAATAAACACAAATTTCTACTCGTTATAAAGGGAAAACACAAATTTCCGGCGATGTCAACTCGTTATCAGGGAAAAAAATATTTTTCTGTAAGGACTACTCGTTACCAGAGAAAAACACAAATTTGAACTCGTTAATAAGAAGAAAACATGAATTCGAACTCGTGACCAAAGAAAAAACACAAATTTCTATTATTTATAATGGGAAAACAGGAATTTCCGGCGAAGTCAACTCGTTATCAGGTAAAAAAAATTTTTTTTCTGCTAGGACTACTCGTTAACAGAGAAAAACACAAATTTGAACTCGTTAATTAGAAGAAAACATGAATTCGAACTCGTTACCAAAGAAAAAACACAAATTTCTAATCGTTATAACGGGAAAACACAAATATCCGGCGATGTCAATTCGTTATCAGGGAAAAAACATTTTTTCAGCGAGGACAACTCGTTACCAAAGAAAAACACAAATTTGAAATCGTTAATAAGAAGAAAACATGAATTCCAACTCGTTACCAAAGAAAAACACAAATTTGAACTCGTTAATAAGAAGAAAACATGAATTCGAACTCGTTACCAAAGAAAAAACACAAATTTCTACTCGTTATAAAGGGAAAACACAAATTTCCAGCGATGTCAACTTGTTATCGGGAAAAAAACTTTTTTCTACAAGGACAACTCATTACCAGAGAAAAATACAAATTTGAAATCGCTCATAAGAAGAAAACATGAATATGAACTCGTCACTAAAGAAAAAACAAAAACTTCTACTCGTTAAAACGGGAAAACACAAATTTTCGGCGATGTCAACTCCTAATCCGGGAAAAAAACATTATTTCTGCATGGACTACTCGTTACCAGAGAAAAACACAAATTTGAACTCGTTAATAAGAAGAAAAAATGAATTCGAACTCATTACCAAAGAAAAAACACAAATTTCTACTAGTTATAAAGGGAAAACACAAATTTCACGCGATGTCAACTCGTTATCATGGAAAAAAACATTTTTTCTGCAAGGACTACTCGTTACTAGAGAAAAAAAACAAATTTGAACTCGTTAATAAGAAGAAAACATGCATTCGAACTCGTTACAAAAGAAAAAACATAAATTTCTACTCGTTATAACGGGAAAACACAAATATCCGGCGATGTCAACTCGTTATCAGGGAAATTTTTTTTTCTGCGAGGACAACTCGTCACAAAAGAAAAACACAAATTTGAACTCATTAATAAGAAGAAAACATGAATTCGAACTCGTTACCAAAGAAAAACACAAATTTGAACTCGTTAATAAGAAGAAAACATGAATTCGAACTCGTTACCAAAGAAAAAACAAAAATTTCTACTCGTTATAAAGGGAAAACACAAATATCCGGCGATGTCAACTCGTTATCAGTGAAAAAAACATTTTTTCTGCGAGGACAACTTGTTACCAGAGAAAAACACAAATTTTAACTCGTTAATAAGAAGAAAACATGTATTTGAACTCGTTACCAAAGAAAAACACAAATTTGAACTCGTTAATAAGAAGAAAACATGAATTCGAACTTGTTACCAAAGAAAAAACACAAATTTCTACTCGATATAAAGGAAAACACAAATTTCCGGCAATGTCAACTCGTTATCAGGGAAAAAAATATTTTTTCTGCAAGGACAAATCGTTATCCGAGAAAAACACAAATTTGAAATCGTTGAAAAGAAGAAAACATGAATTCGAACTCGTTACCAAAGAAAAAACACAAATTTCTACTATTTATAATGGGAAAATAGGAATTTACGGCGATGTCAACTCGTTATCTGGGAAAAAAACTTTTTTTTCTGCAAAGACTACTCGTTACCAGGGAAAACCAAAAATTTGAACTCGTTAATAAAAAGAAAACTTGAATTCGAACTCCTTACCAAAGAAAAAACACAAATTTCTACTCGTTATAAAGGGAAAACACAAATTTCCGGCGATGTCAAATCGTTATCAGGGAAAAAAATATTTTTTCTGCAAGGACTACTCGTTACCAGAGAAAAACACAAATTTGAACTCGTTAATAAGAAGAAAACATGAATTCGAACTCGTGACCAAAGAAAAAACACAAATTTCTACTTTTTATAATGGGAAAACAGGAATTTCCGGCGATGTCAACTCGTTATCAGGTAAAAAAACATTTTTTCTGCATGGACTACTCGTTAACAGAGAAAAACACAAATTTGAACTCGTTAATTAGAAGAAAACATGAATTCGATCTCGTTACCAAAGAAAAAACACAAATTTCTACTCGTTATAAAGGGAAAACACAAATTTCCGGCGATGTCAACTCGTTATCAGGGAAACAAATATTTTTTCTGCAAGGACAAATCGTTACCAGAGAAAAACACAAATTTGAACTCATTAATAAGAAGAAAACAAGAATTCAAACTCGTTACCAAAGAAAAAACACAAATTTCTACTTTTTATAATGGGGAAACAGGAATTTCCGGCGATGTCAACTCGTTATCAGGTAAAAAAACTTTTTTTCTGCTAGGACTACTCGTTAACAGAGAAAAACACAAATTTTAACTCGTTAATTAGAAGAAAACATGAATTCGAACTCGTTACCTAAGAAAAAACACAAATTTCTACTCGTTATAAAGGGAAAACACAAATTTCCGGCGATGTCAACTCGTTATCGGGAAAAAAATATTTTTTCTGCAAGGACAAATCGTTACCAGAGAAAAACACAAATTTGAACTCATTAATAAGAAGAAAACATGAATTCAAACTCGTTACCAAAGAAAAAACACAAATTTCTACTCTTTATAATGGGAAAATAGGAGTTTGCGGCGATGTCAACTTGTTATCAGGGTAATTTTTTTTTCTGCAAGGAGAACTTGTTACCAAAGAAAAACACAAATTTTAACTCGTTAATAAGAAGAAAAAAAGAATTCGAACTCGTTACTAAAGAATAAACAAAAATTTCTACTGGTTATAAAGGGAAAACAAAAATTCCGGCGATGTCAAATCGTTTTCAGGGAAAAAAACACTTTTTCTGCAATGACTACTCGTTACCAGAGAAAATTTTGAACTCGTTAATAAGAAGAAAACATGAATTCGAACTCGTTACCAAAGAAAAAACACAAATTTCTACTATTTATAATGAGAAAACAGGAATTTCTGGCGATGTCAACTCGTTATCAGGGAAAAAAACTTTTTTTTCTGCAAGGACTACTTGTTACCAGAGGAAAAACAAAAATATGAACTCGTTAATAAAAAGAAAACTTGAATTCGAACTCCTTACCAAAGAAAAAACACAAATTTCTACTCGTTATAAAGGGAAAACACAAATTTCCGGCGATGTCAACTCGTTATCAGGGAAAAAAATATTTTTTCTGCAAGGACTACTCTTACCAGAGAAAAACACAAATTTGAACTCGTTAATATGAAGAAAACATGAATTCAAACTCGTGACCAAAGAAAAAACACAAATTTCTACTTTTTATAATGGGAAAACAGGAATTTCCGGCGATGTCAACTCGTTATCAGGTAAAAAAACTTTTTTCTGCTAGGACTACTCGTTAACAGAGAAAAACACAAATTTGAACTCGTTAATTAGAAGAAAACATGAATTCGAACTCGTTACCAAAGAAAAAACACAAATTTCTACTCGTTATAAAGGGAAAACACAAATTTCCGGCGATGTCAACTCGTTATCATGGGAAAAAATATTTTTTCTGCAAGGACTACTCGTTACCAGAGAAAAACACAAATTTGAACTCGTTAAGAAGAAGAAAACATGAATTCGAACTCGTGACCAAAGAAAAAACACAAATTTATACTTTTTATAATGGGAAAACATGAATTTCCGGCGATGTCAACTCGTTATCTGGTAAAAAAACTTTTTGTCTGCTTGGACTACTCGTTAACAAAGAAAAACACAAATTTGAACTCGTTAATTAGAAGAAAACATGAATTCGAACTCGTTACCAAAGAAAAAACACAAATTTCTACTCGTTATAAAGGGAAAACACAAATTTCCGCGATGTCTACTCGTTATCAGGGAAAAAAACATTTTTTCTGCAAGGACAACTCGTTACCTAAATAAAAACACGAATTTGAACTCGTTAATAAGAAGAAAACATGAATTCTAACTCGTGACCAAAGAAAAAACACAAATTTCTACTTTTTATAATGCGAAAACAGGAATTTCCGGCGATGTCAACTCGTTATCAGGTAAAAAAACTTTTTTTCTGCTAGGACTACTCGTTAACAGAGAAAAACACAAATTTGAACTCGTTAATTAGAAGAAAACATGAATTCGAACTCGTTACCAAAGAAAAAACACAAATTTCTACTCGTTATAAAGGGAAAACATAAATTTCCGGTGATGTCAACTCGTTATCAGGGAAAAAAATATTTTTTCTGCAAGGACAAATCGTTACCAGAGAAAAACACAAATTTGAACTCATTAATAAGAAGAAAACATGAATTCAAACTCGTTACCAAAGAAAGAACACAAATTTCTACTCTTTATAATGGGAAAATAGGACTTTGCGGCGATGTCAACTCGTTATCAGGGCAATTTTTTTTTCTGCAAGGAGAACTCGTTACCAAAGAAAAACACAAATTTTAACTCGTTAATAAGAAGAAAAAAAGAATTCGAACTCGTTACCAAAGAATAAACAAAAATTTCTACTGGTTATAAAGGGAAAACAAAATTTTCCGGCGATGTCAAATCGTTATCAGGGAAAAAAAATACTTTTTCTGCAATGACTTCTCATTACCAGAGAAAAACAAAAATTTGAACTCGTTAATTAGAAGAAAACATGAATTCGAACTCATTACCAAAGAAAAAACACAAATTTCTACTCTTTATAAAGGGAAAATAGGAATTTCCGGTGATGTCAACTCGTTATCAGGAAAAAAAATATTTTATCAGCAAGGACAACTCGTTACCAAAGAAAAACACAAATTTGAACTCGTTAATAAGAAGAAAACATGAATTCGAACTTGTCACCAAAGAAAAAACACAAATTTCTACTATTTATAATGGGAAAACTGGAATTTCCGGCGATGTCAACTCGTTATCAGGGAAAAAACATTTTTTCTGCAAGGACTACTCGTTACCAGAGAAAAAAACTAATTTGAACTCGTTAATAAGAAGAAAACATGAATTCGAACTCGTTACCAAAGAAAAAACACAAATTTCTACTCTTTATAATGGAAAAACAGGAATTTCCGGCGATGTCAACACGTTATCAGGGAAATAAACATTTTTTCTGCAAGGACTACTCGTTACCAGAGAAAAAAACAAATTCGAACTCGTTAATAAGAAGAATAATGAATTCGAACTCGTTACCAAAAAAAAAAAAAATTCTACTCGTTATAAAGGGAAAACAAAAAATTTCGGCGATGTCAACTCGTTATCAGAGAAAAAAACATTTTTTCTGCAAGGACTTGTCGTTACAAGAGAAAAAAACAAATTTGAACTCGTTAATAAGAAGAAAAATGAATTCGAACTCGTTACCAAAGAAGAAACACAAATTTCTAGTCGTTATAAAGGGAAAACATAAATATCCGGCGATGTCAACTCATTATCAGGGAAAAAAACATTTTTTCTGCGCGGACAACTCGTTACCAGAGAAAAACAAAAATTTGAACTCGTTAATAAGAAGAAAACAAGAATTTGAACTCGTTACCAAAGAAAAACAAATTTAAACTCGTTAATAAAATGAAAACATGAATTCAAACTCGATACCAAAGAAAAAACACAAATTTCTACTCGTTATAAAGGGAAAAACACAAATTTCCGGCAATGTCAACTCGTTATCAGGGAAAAAAATATTTTTTTCTGCAAGGACAAATCGTTACCAGAGGAAAACACAAATTTGAACTCGTTAATAAGAAGGAAACTTGAATTCGAACTCGTTACCACAGAAAAAACACAAATTTCTACTCTTTATAATGGGAAAACAGGAATTTCCGGCGATGTCAACTCGTTATCAGGGAAATAAACATTTTTTCTGCAAGGACTACTCGTTACCAGAGAAAAAAAACAAATTTGAACTCGTTAATAAGAAGAAAAAATGAATTCGAACTCGTTACCAAAGAAAAAACACAAATTTCTACTCGTTATAACGGGAAAACACAAATATCCGGCGATGTCAACTCGTTATCAGGGAAAAAAACATTTTTTCTGCGAGGACAACTCGTTACCTGAGAAAAACACAAATTTGAAATCGCTAATAAGAAGAAAACATGAATTCGAATTCGTTACCAAAGAAAATAAAAATTTGAACTCGTTAATAAGAAGAAAACATGAATTCGAACTCGTTACCAAAGAAAAAACACAAATTTCTACTCGTTATAAAGGGAAAACATAAATTTCCGGCGATGTCAACTCGTTATCAGGGGAAAAACATTTTTTCTGCAAGGACTACTCGTTACCAGAGAAAAACACAAATTTGAACTCGTTAATAAGAAGAAAACATGAATTCGAACTCGTTACCAAAGAAAAAACACAAATTTCTACTCAATATAACGGGAAAACACAAATATCCGGCGATGTCAACTCGTTATCCGGATAAAAAACATTTTTTTCTGCGAGGACATATCGTTACCAGAGAAAAACACAAATTTGAACTTGTTAATAAGAAGAAAACATGAATTCGAACTCGGTACCAAAGAAAAACACAAATTTGAACTCGTTAATAAGAAGAAAACATGAATTCGAACTCGTTACCAAAGAAAAAACACAAATTTCTACTCTTTATAAAGGGAAAACAGGAATTTCCGGCGATGTCAACTCGTTATCAGGTAAAAAAATATTTTTCTGCAAGGACAAATCGTTACCAGAGAAAAACCCAAATTTGAACTCGTTAATAAGAAGAAAACATGAATTCAAACTCGTTACCAAAGAAAAAACACAAATTTCTACTCTTTATAATGGGAAAATAGGAATTTCCGGCGATGTCAACTCGTTATCAGGGAAAATTTTTTTTTTCTGCAAGGACAACTCGTTACCAAAGAAAAACACAAATTTTAACTCGTTAATAAGAAGAAAACAAGAATTCAAACTCGTTACCAAATAATAAACAAAAAATTCTACTCGTTATAAAGGGAAAACACAAATTTCCGGCGATTTCAACTCGTTATCGGGGAAAAAAACATTTTTTCTGCAAGGACTATACGTTACTAGAGAAAAAAAAAATTGAACTCGTTAATAAGAAGAAAACATTAATTCGAACTCGTTACCAAAGAAAAAACACAAATTTCAACTCGTTATAACGGGAAAACACAAATATCCGGCGATGTCAACTCGTTATCAGGGAAAAAAAACATTTTTTCTGCGAGGACAACTCGTTACAAGAGAAAAACACATATTTGAATAGTTAATAAGAAGAAAACATGAATTCCAACTCGTTACCAAAGAAAAACACAAATTTGAACTCGTTAATAAGAAGAAAACATGAATTCGAATTCGTTACCAAAGAAAAAACACAAATTTCTACTCGTTATAAAGGGAAAACACAAATTTCCGGTGATGTCAACTCCTTATCATGGAAAAATACATTTTTTCTGCAAGGACTACTCGTTACCAGAGAAAAACAGAAATTTGAACTCGTTATTAAGAAGAAAACATGAATTCGAACTCGTTAGCAAAGAAAAAACAAAATTTTCTACTCGTTATAAAGGGAAAACAAAAATTTCCGGCGATGTCAACTCGTTATCAGAGAAAAAAACTTTTTTTCTGCAAGGACAACTCGTTACCACAGAAAAAAAAAACAAATTTGAACTCGTTAATATGAAGAAAACATGAATTCGAACTCGTTACCAAAGAAAAAACACAAATTTCTACTCGTTATAAAGGGAAAACACAAATATCCGGTGATGTCAACTCGTTATCACAGAAAAAAACATTTTTTCTGCGAGGACAACTCGTTACCAAAGAAAAACACAGATTTGAACTCATTAATAAGAAGAAAACATGAATTCGAACTCGTCACCAATGAAAAAACACAAATTTCTAATTTTTATAATGGGAAAACCGGAATTTCCGGGGATGTCAACTCGTTATCAGGGAAAAAACATTTTTTCGGCAAGGACTACTCGGTACCAGAGAAAAAAATTATTTGAACTTGTTAATAAGAAGAAAGCATGAATCGAACTCGTTACCAAAGAAAAAATACAAATTTCTACTCGTTATAACGGGAAAACACAAATATCCGGCGATGTCAACTCGTTATCAGGGAAAAAACATTTTTTCTGCAAGGACTACTCGTTACCAGAGAAACACACAAATTTGAAATCGTTAATAAGAAGAAAACATGATTTCGAACTCGTTACAAAAGAAAAACACAAATTTGAACTCGTTAATAAGAAGAAAACATGAATTCGAACTCGTTACCATAGAAAAAACACAAATTTCTACTCGTTATAAAGGGAAAACACAAATTTCCGGCGATGTCAACTCGTTATCAGGGAAAAAACATTTTTTCTGCAAGGACTACTCGTTACCAGAGAACAACACAAATTTGAACTCGTTAATAAGAAGAAAACATGAATTCGAACTCGTTACCAAAAAAAAAAAAAAAAATTTCTACTCGTTATAAAGGAAAACAAAAATTTCCGGCGATGTCAACTCGTTATCAGAGAAAAAAACATTTTTTTTCTGCAAGGACTTCTCGTTACCAGAGAAAAAAAAATTGAACTCGTTAATAAGAAGAAAAAATGAATTCGAACTCGTTACCAAAGAAAAAACACAAATTTCTACTCGTTATAAAGGGAAAACACAAATATCCGGCGATGTCAACTCGTTATCAGGGAAAAAAACATTTTTTCTACGAGGACAACTCGTTACTAGTGAAAAACACAAAATTGAACTCGTTAATAAGAAGAAAACATGAATTTGAACTCGTTACCAAAGAAAAACACAAATATGAACTCGTTAACAAGAAGAAAACATGAATTCAAACTCGTTACCAAAGAAAAACACAAATATGAACTCGTTAACCAGAAGAAAACATGAATTCGAACTCGTTACTAAAGAAAAAAACACAAATTTCTACTCGTTATAAAGGGAAAACACAAATTTCCGGCAATGTCAACTCGTTATCAAGGAAAAAAATATTTTTTCTGCAAGGACAAATCGTTACCAGAGAAAAAAAACAAATTTCTACTCGTTATAACGGGAAAACACAAATATCCGGCGATGTCAACTCGTTATCAGGGAAAAAAACATTTTTTCTACGAGGGCAACTCGTTTCCAGAGAAAAACACAAATTTGAAATCGCTAATAAGAAGAAAACATGAATTCGAACTCGTTACCAAAGAAAAAACACAAATTTCTACTCGTTATTAAGAAGAAATCATGAATTCGAACTCGTTACCAAAGAAAAAACACAAATTTCTACTATTTATAAAGGGAAAACAGGAATTTCCGGCGATGTCAACTCGTTATCAGGAAAAAAAATATTTTATCTGCAAGGACAACTAGTTACCAAAGAAAAGCACAAATTTTAACTCGTCAATATGAAGAAAACATGAATTCGAACTCGTCACCAAAGAAAAAACACAAATTTCTACTATTTATAATGGGAAAACCGGAATTTCCGGGGATGTCAACTCGTTATCAGGGAAAAAACATTTTACTGCAAGGACTACTCGTTACCAGAGAAAAAAACTAATTTGAAGTCGTTAATAAGAAGAAAGCATGAATTCGAACTCGTTACCAAAGAAAAAACACAAATTTCTACTCGTTATAATGGGAAAACACAAATATCGGGCGATGTCAACTCGTTATCAGGGAAAAAAAACATTTTTTCTGCGAGGACAACTCATTACCAGAGAAACACACAAATTTGAAATCGTTAATAAGAAGAAAACATGAATTCGAACTCGTTACCAAAGAAAAACACAAATTTGAACTCGTTAATAAGTAGAAAACATGAATTCAAACTCGTTACCATAGAAAAAACACAAATTTCTACTCGTTATAAATGGAAAACACAAATTTCCGGCGATGACAACTCGTTATCAGGGAAATATTTTTTTCTGAAAGGACTACTCGTGACCAGAGAAAAACACAAATTTGAACTCGTTAATAAGAAGAAAACATGAATTCGAACTGGTTACCAAAAAAAAACAAAAATTTCTACTCGTTATAAAGGGAAAACATAAATTTCCGGCGATGTCAACTCGTTATCAGAGAAAAAAACATTTTTTCTGCAAGGACTTCTCGTTACCAGAGAAAAAAACAAATTTGAACTCGTTAATAAGGAGAAAAAATGAATTCGAACTCACTACCAAAGAAAAAACACAAATTTCTACTCGTTAGAAAGGGAAAACACAAATATCCGGCGATGTCAACTCGTTATCATGGAAAAAAATAGTTTTTCTGCAAGGAGAAATCGTTACCAGAGAAAAACACAAATTTGAACTCGTTAATAAGAAGAAAACATGAATTCGAACTCGTTACCAAAGAAAAAACACAAATTTCTACTCGTTATAACGGGAAAACACAAATATCCGGCGATGTCAACTCGTTATCAGGGAAAAAAACATTTTTTCTGCGAGGACAACTCGTTACCAGAGAAAAACACAAATTTGAAATCGTTAATAAGAAGAAAACATGAATTCGAACTCGTTACCAAAGAAAAACACAAATTTGAACTCGTTAATAAGAAGAAAACATGAATTCGAACTCGTTGCCAAAGAAAAAACACAAATTTCTACTCGTTATAAAGGGAAAACACAAATTTCCGGCGATGTCAACTCGTTATCAGGGAAAAAAACATTTTTTTGGAAGGACTACTCGTTACCAGAGAAAAACACAAATTTGAACTCGTTAATAAGAAGAAAACAAGAATTCAAACTCGTTACCAAAGAAAAAAGAAAAATTTCTACTCGTTATAAAGGGAAAACAAAAATTTCCGGCGATGTCAACTCGTTATCAGAGAAAAAAACTTTTTTTTTTGCAAGGACTACTTATTACCAGAGAAAAAACAAATTTGAACTCGTTAATAAGAATAAAACATGAATTCGAACTCGTTACCAAAGAAAAAACACAAATTTCTACTCATTATAACGAGAAAACACAAATATCCGGCGATGTCAACTCGTTATCCGGATAAATTTTTTTTTCTGCGAGGACATATCGTTACCAGAGAAAAACACAAATTTGAACTCGTTAAGAAGAAGAAAACATGAATTTGAACTCGTTACCAAAGAAAAACACAAATTTGAACTCATTAATAAGAAGAAAACATGAATTCGAACTCGTTAACAAAGAAAAAACACAAATTTCTATTCGTTATAACGGGAAAACATGAATTCGAACTCGTTACCAAAGAAAAAAAAAATTTCTACTCGTTATAAAGGGAAAACACAAATTTCCGGCGATGTCAACTCGTTATCAGGGAATAAAACATTTTTTCTGCAAGGAAAACTTGTTACCAGAGAAAAACACAAATTTGAAATCGTTAATAAGAAGAAAACATGAATTCGAACTCGTTACCAAAGAAAAACACAAATTTGAACTCGTTAATAAGAAGAAAACATGAATTCGAACTCGTTGCCAAAGAAAAAACACAAATTTCTACTCGTTATAAAGGGAAAACACAAATTTCCGGTGACGTCAACTCGTTATCAGGGAAATTTTTTTTTTCTGCAAGGACTACTCGTTACCAGAGAAAAACACAAATTTGAGCTCGTTAATAAGAAGAAAACAAGAATTCGAACTCGTTACCAAAGAAAAAACAAAAATTTCTACTCGTTATAAAGGGAAAACATAAATTTCCGGCGATTTCAACTCGTTATCAGAGAAATTTTTTTTTTTTGCAAGGACTACTCGTTACCAGAGAAAAAAACAAAATTGAACTCGTTAATAAGAAGAAAACATGAATTCGAACTCGTTACCAAAGAAAAAACACAAATTTCTACTCATTATAACGAGAAAACAGAAATATCCGGCGATGTCAACTCGTTATCCGGCTAAATTTTTTATTCTGCGAGGACATATCGTTACCAGAGAAAAACATAAATTTGAACTCGTTAATAAGAAGAAAACTTGAATTCAAACTCGGTACCAAAGAAAAACACAAATTTGAACTCGTTAATAAGAAGAAAACATGAATTCGAACTCGTTAACAAAGAAAAAACACAAATTTCTATTCGTTATAATGGGAAAACATGAATTCGAACTCGTTACCAAAGAAAAAACAAAAATTTCTACTCGTTATAAAGGGAAAATACAAATTTCCGGCGATGTCAACTCGTTATCAGGGAATAAAACATTTTTTCTGCAAGGACAACTTGTTACCAGAGAAAAATAAAAATTTGAACTCGTTAATAAGAAGAAAACATGAATTCGAACTCGTTACCAAAGAAAAAACAAAAATTTCTACTCGTTATTAAAGGAAAACACAAATTTCCGGCGATGTCAACTCGTTATCGGGGAAAAAAACTTTTTTTCTGCAAGGACAACTTGTTACCAGAGAAAAACACAAATTTGAACTCGTTAATAAGAAGAAAACATGAATTCGAACTTGTTACCAAAGAAAAAACACAAATTTCAACTCATTATAAAGGGAAAACACAAATTTCCGGCGATGTCAACTCGTTATCAGGGAAAAAAATATTTTTTCTTCTAGGACAACATGTTAACAGAGAAAAACACAAATTTGAACTCGTTAATAAAAAGAAAACATGAATTTGAACTCGTTACCAAAGAAAAACACAAATTTGAACTCGTTAATAAGAAGAAAACATGAATTCGAACTCGTTACCAAAGAAAAAACAAAAATTTCTACTCGTTATAAAGGGAAAACAAAAATTTCCGGCGATGTCAACTCGTTATCAGAGAAAAAAACTTTTTTTTTGCAAGGACTACTCTTTACCAGAGAAAAAAACAAATTTGAACTCGTTAATAAGAATAAAACATGAATTCGAACTCGTTACCAAAGAAAAAACACAAATTTCTACTCATTATAACGAGAAAACACAAATATCCGGCGATGTCTACTCGTTATCCGGCTAATTTTTTTTTCTGCGAGGACATATCGTTACCAGAGAAAAACACAAATTTGAACTCGTTAATAAGAAGAAAATATGAATTCGAACTCGGTACCAAAGAAAAACACAAATTTGAACTCGTTAATAAGATGAAAACATGAATTCGAACTCGTTACCAAAGAAAAAACACAAATTTCTATTCGTTATAAAGGGAAAACATGAATTCGAACTCGTTTACAAAGAAAAAACAAAAATTTCTACTCGTTATAAAGGGAAAACACAAATTTCCTGCGATGTCAACTCGTTATCAGGGAAAAAAACATTTTTTTCTGCAAGGACAACTTGTTACCAGAGAAAAACACAAATTTGAACTCGTTAATAAGAAGAAAACATGAATTCGAACTCGTTACCAAAGAAAAAACTAAAATTTCTACTCGTTATTAAAGGAAAACACAAATTTTTGGCGATGTCAACTTGTTATCAGGGAAAAAAACATTATTTTCTGCAAGGACAACTTGTTACCAAAGAAAAACACAAATTTGAACTCGTTAATAAGAAGAAAACATGAATTCGAACTCGTTACGAAGGAAAAAACACAAATTTCAACTCGTTATAAAGGGAAAACACAAATTTCCGGCGATGTCAACTCGTTATCAGGGAAAAAAACATTTTTTCTTCTAGGACAACACGTTATCAGAGAAAAACACAAATTTGAACTCGTTAATAAAAAGAAAACATGAATTTGAACTCGTTACCAAAGAAAAACACAAATTTGAACTCGTTAATAAGAAGAAAACCTGAATTCGAACTCGTTACCAAAGAAAAAACACAAATTTCTACTCGTTATAAAGGGAAAACACAAATTTCCGGCGATGTCAACTCGTTATCAGGGAACTAAATGTTTTTTCTGCAAAGACAAATCGTTACCATAGAAAAACACATATTTGAACTCGTTATTAAGATGAAAACATGAATTCGAACTTGTTACCAAAGAAAAAACACAAATTTCTACTCGTTATAAAGGGAAAACATGAAATTCGGGCGATGTCAACTCGTTATCCGGGAAATATTTTTTTTTCTGCTAGGACAACTCGTTACCAGAGAAAAACACAAATTTGAACTCGTTAATAAGAAGAAAAATGAATTCGAACTCGTTACTAAAGAAAAAACACAAATTTATACTCGTTATAAAGGGAAAACACGAATTTCCGGCGATGTCAACTCGTTATCAGGGGAAAAAACATTTTTCCTGCGAGGACAACTCGTTACCAGAGAAAAACACAATGTTGAACTCGTTAATAAGAAGAAAACATGAATTTGAACTTGTTACCAAAGAAAAACACAAATTTGAACTCGTTAATAGGAAGAAAACATGAATTCGAACTCGTTACCAAAGAAAAAACACAAGTTTCTACTTGTTATAAAGGGAAAACACAAATTTCCGGCGATGTCAACTCGTTATCAGGGAAAAAAATATTTTTTTCGCAAGGAGAAATCGTTACCAGAGAAAAAAACAAATTTGAACTCGTTAATAAGAAGAAAACATGAATTCAAACTCGTTACCACACAAATTTCTACTATTTATAATGGGTAAATAGGAATTTCCGGCAATGTCAACTCATTATCGGGGAAAAAAATATTTTTTCTGCAAGGACAACTCGTTACCAAAGAAAAACACAAATTTTAACTCGTTAATAAGAAGAAAACAAAAATTCGAACTCGTTACCAAATAATAAACAAAAATTTCTACTCGTTATAAAGGGAAAATACAAATTTCCGGCGATTTCAACTCGTTATCAGGGAAAAAAAACATTTTTTCTGCAAGGACTATACGTTACCAGAGAAAAAAAAAATTTGAACTCGTTAATAAGAAGAAAACATGAATTCAAACTCGTTACAAAAGAAAAAACACAAATTTCTACTCGTTATAACGGGAAAACACAAATATCCGGCGATGTCAACTCGTTATCAGGGAAAAAAAACATTTTTTCTGTGAGGACAACTCGTTACCAGAGAAAAACACAAATTTGAATCGTTAATAAGAAGAAAACATGAATTCCAACTCGTTACCAAACAAAAACACAAATTTGAACTCGTTAATAAGAAGAAAACATGAATTCGAACTCGTTACCAAAGAAAAAACACAAATTTCTACTCGTTATAAAGGGAAAACACAAATTTCAGGTGATGTCAACTCGTTATTAGTGAAAAATACATTTTTTCTGCAAAGGACTACTCGTTACCAGAGAAAAACACAAATTTGAACTCGTTAATAAGAAGAAAACATGAATTCGAACTCGTTAGCAAACAAAAAACAAAAATTTCTACTCGTTATAAAGGGAAAACAAAAATTTCCGGCGATGTCAAGTCGTTATCAGAGAAAAAAACATATTTTCTGCAATGACTACTCGTTACCAGAGAAAAAAACAAATTTGAACTCGCTAATAAGAAGAAAACATGAATTCGAACTCGTTACCAAAGAAAAAACACAAATTTCTACTCGTTATAAAGTGAAAACACAAATATCCGGTGATGTCAACTCGTTATCAGGGAAAAAAACATTTTTTCTACGAGGACAACTCGTTACCAAAGAAAAACACAAATTTGAACTCGTTAATAAGAAGAAAACATGAATTCGAACTCGTTACCAATGAAAAAACACAAATTTCTACTCTTTATAAAGGGAAAATAGGAATTTCCGGCGATGTCAACTCGTTATCAGGAAAAAAAATATTTTATCTGCAAGGACAACTTGTTACCAAATAAAAACACAAATTTGAACTCGTTAATAAGAAGAAAACATGAATTCGAACTCGTCACCAAAGAAAAAACACAAATTTCTACTATTTATAATGGGAAAACCGGAATTTCCGGGGATGTCAACGTTATCAGGGAAAAAACATTTTTTCTGCAAGGACTACTCGTTACCAGAGAAAAAAACTAATTTGAAGAGTGAAGTGGGGAACACGGTATACGAAGCGACAGTGTGAACGCATACAAATGGTACGCTTGGTCGACCGAGCCGTGCTATTCGGTCGACCGAGCCAAGATGTTCGGTCTACCGAGGCTGAAAATTGACGCGTTTTTCTAGATCCTTCCTTATGTCGGCGAAACTCCTATATAAGCAGCACCATTCGAGCAGAAACAAGGACACAGAAAAAAAATACAAAAAAACATTAGCATAGAATAGCAATTAGATTTATAGTTTTATTTTCAATTTCAATTTCATATTTAGCAAAAGAAAGGATGTTATTGAAGAAGATGAGTGGCTAAAGGCCCGAGGCTAGGACCACCAATGTGAAGCCACCATCACCGGAATAATTAAGAATTTCGCATTCATTCGTTCTCGTAATCTTTCTTGTTTTTCCTTCATGTTCTAAATTGTTTATGTGCAATGTGTATAAACCATACTTGTGTTGCATGCTAATTGAATTTAAATAAACGACAGTTGATAAATTCGTAGATTACCATGAAGGAGAGTGATAATATTTCTTCCAACAAACGAGAGTTGAGGGAGAATATTGTCAGATTAGGATTTTTATCCGTATCTTTGCTTCGTAAATGCGTTAGTTACACCGAGAGGTGGACTAATTAACGGCGTTAAATCGAGAGAGGAAACGCCTGTTTAGTAGATTTTAATCCAAGACTTACGAATGAATGTGTGTTTTTCTTATTAATTTCGGTGGGGTGGTGGAACAACGGTGAGTCCTAGTTGTTTTAATTATAATCTTCATAAGAAAATTTGTCACGTGTTAGTCTTTCTTTTCAATTTTGAAATCTTTGTTTTATTTTTATTTTTATTTTTAATTAAAAATTCAAGATCATAGTATCAACCTTAAAAACAGAAAATCGAAGGCGAAATTATTCATACAAGTCCCTGTGGATACGACCCGGTTTCACCACTGTAGCTGCGAGCCTTTGCACTTGGGGCTGACATCGGTTTTTAATTAAATTTTATCACTGTTGTGTAAAAACCGCAACAAGTTTTTGGCGCCGTTGCCGGGGACTTGGCACGGAAAGTTTTCGTTTTCAGTCTCTGTAATTTTTGGACGGTCGCTAATTCCGGTGCGTACTAATCTTTCGTAAAAAAAAAAAAAAAAATTCAGTTCGGTCGACCGAACCTGACCTCTCGGTCGACCGAGAGTTATTTTATTTTTTTCTTTTCTCTATTTCTGTTCTGTGATAGTCTTACGATGATTCATTACTTTATTTTATTTGCGTTTTGAACTGTTTTTGAGTCTGCTTTTAGTTTAGTTCTAGTTGTTGAGTCTAATTAAAGGATTATACTTACAAATAAATAAAAAATAAAAAATAAATAAAATAAAAAAATTTTGACCCGAACATTTGGTTCAAACGTGGTTTATGCAAACTCGAACTCACGGGGGACCACTTTTATATAACCCGGAGCTAGAGCGAACCATCGTTCGACCGAATAGACGTTTGGCTCGACTCGCCGGACCGACGGATGAGGCAAACGATCCTGAAGGATACTGATCGGGGTCAATCAGGTTATAATATACTCGACCACCATAAACAGTACTAGCAAGAGGACTAGGCCCATCGTAGTATAGCTATAGTGAATCAAGGTCGATCCCACAGGGAACCAATTGTGGATCATCTTATATACAAACAATTAATTAAACATGTCAAGGACATAGAGGCGGTCTACGACCAACATAAGACAAGAAAAGTAAAGACACGACTCGACACAACGTAATTAACCTCCCCAATTATAGTCTTTATCGTTTGGACCTAGATAATTTATATAATAAATCGAACTTATTAACTCATCAATCCATTTGTATCTATCTTAGATTGGCTACGAGTCATCCTCTTTAACTTGACTTAGCACCGGTAAGTCACTAAATCAACTGTGATATTGTTATGTGACTTCGCCTTTTAGTGCCTCCATCTCATATAACTCACACGCTTACGACTCTAAGGATGCCGATATTGACCGTACACCTCGTCTAGGCAACATTCCTACGGTTAGGCATACTTCCTAAACGATCACTCAAGCTCTCGTCCAACTAGCAATTACCAAGTTATAGTCTCATGCTAATCTACGACGTACGTATAAGCAGGTGCATGCAATTCCCAAATATAAACCTACCTAGATAACTCAACGTCCAAGATCAATTCATAAGCCTACCTAAGAGTTTTATATTGGTATTTCCTTTTACACGCTTTAATTAAACTAAGCGAGTAACGTAGCCATAGCCATACCTCTTTGAGATAATAAATTCTATTAAGTTAACCTAACCATAAAGACGTGGCTATTTAACGGATGAAAACAGGGCTCGGTCGACCGAATAGGTGGGCTCGGTCGACCGAGTGAACTCATTCGGTCACCCGAATCAATTTCGTCCCCAGATTACATCCCTGAACATATCTCTCAGCGTTTCATCATACAGAACAGATTAAACAGTAACTCGTAAAGCATTCATATAAACTAACTTAGATACACATTAATTAAACAATACAGATTCATGGATAGAAACTAAGTAGATGACGTAGGTTATGGGATCCCCATAGACAAGGTGTCGCCACATCCCTAATGTCATAGCCTAGATCTACATCATCTAGCTATGAATAACTAATTCAAACGATAAAGCATAATTGGGAGGGATTAATTACTTAAAAGAAAGAAACAGAAAATAAGAGCTTACATATTTGCAAAACCCTTAAATTCTTGGAAACCCTCAAATTATTCTACATTGTATCAAAGTTATATTGTGAATTGTAAGATTAAAGAAAGAATGAAGGGATGATGGAATGATTTACAATTTCTCGTAGCTGCTGCTTATATAGGGGTTTCTACCGACTTATGAAGGATCTAGAAGGTAAATACGAAAAAATCCGAAAAGTGACCGAGCCGACATACTCGGTCGACCGAATGGATAGGCTCGGTCGACCGAGCCCTTTTTACACGTGTTAAACGCTTCTCTTTGTCTGACTTGTTCCCCACTGCACGCTTTCGTGTTGATCTGATTAATCTTTCATTTAATGCTCCGATTTTCTTCCACTATTATCTTGAGATCATTGATTGAATGACATTTATCCTCCCGATTTATCACAATCTACGAAATCAGCATTTATCGCACAATAAATTGGTCTTTTAATAATAAAAACAGCTAAATACCAAATATCATATTAATAATCACTTAACATTAAATAATAAATATAAACGAGTGATTTAATACGAAATATATATTATTTGGCTCGATTTAAGGATAACGTTGATGACTTTTACGGGTATAATTTGACCGTCATCAACTACCCCCCACATAGACTTTGATCGTCCCGGACAAAGCATCAATAAGTCATTCCCCAAGACAACATTTTCCATGGTCAAATCATACTTACACAAGAAACTCAAGTCAACTCACACTAGTCATGCTCATAAGATATCCATTATTCACTACTCGCTATGAATCGAAGTGATGTGTGCATGTGCATTGGTTTTATATAAATGTGGCAAGATTAGAGTTTATGCAGACCTCATATCAAAATTCACCAACATCAGCATTCATACTTCTTAAGCCTCGCAATGGTTAAAGCACTAGAACAATAAGCAAGAGCGTATCTCTAGGGTTTTTGGACTTGGAGACCGAGTACTACTCAAAGCCTCTTAAAGAGTTGAATATTCTTTTCATATCTTCATATTTTTCAAATACTATCAATCTCAAGGAAGAAAACTTTTTAGAGTATCCCCCTATCTTAGATCATGTATAGCATCGAATATTACCACAAGCGCGGGGCTACTTTGGTAATGTTACTACAAGCCCATTGTCTAACATTTTGCTAAAACACAGGTACGTCTCAAGCTTATTACTCCGCTTTTGTTGGCAAGAAGATAAGAATACATCAGCCAATAAGTATCGACACTAAGTCTACATAACCAATCATCTATGCAATGTACACATAATTTCTTCAGTTATTATGATTTGCGCGGTATACTCGATTTGAGTAATTGAATAATAAATAACTACTTGCAAAAACGAGCATGAATATCCTTAAATTTACCTAACATAAGTATAAAATGATCACGTACTCATGAAACTTGGTTTATTTCCTATCAATTCTTAGCTAGGAACTCACAATTCTAAGGGTACGAGATAAATAATATGGTATGTATTCAAATTTTCAATTTTTCAATTTTTCTACCGTTTCATTCAAATTTCAATCATAACATAACAAAGCTAAGTCTCCTACCCCCCACTTAAACATGGCATTGTCCTCAATGACAAAAATAAATGAGAATTTAAGAAAAAGACTTAGCTCTGGAAACGGCTCTCAAGTAAAGGAAAAAGATCGGAGTAACTTTCAGCACGTCGTGGAGAGATAGAGACATCCTGTATAAGCAAACAAACTCCACGAAACCGTCAAATACCATGTCTATGGAAGTTATAAAATAATGTGGCAGTAATGAGGTAGAAATACCTAAAAACAGTTTAAGCCATTTTATTTTATACAACCAATGACAAGGGAAACCAAAAAGAAAAATACTAAATAGAAAGAAAAATAATCAAGCAACTAAAGATGATGCTCTTCATCTACAACCTCCACCGCCTAAATATTCTTAAAACCGGGTGGAGAAGACAAAGATCAAAAAGCATTACCCGACGTGGGAAAACACGAGGGTGACTCGATCGAAAAGGTATTCAATCCAGGAAAAGAGAAACTTGGTAAGGTATAACAGATTGAATGCGACCTATTGGCTAAAGATAAAATCAAATACTTAGCGCAGAAACTTCTCGCTTGCATTGGATATCAACAACTGAGGGAGATGTAGCTACTCCTCTAAATTACTAATAATCCAATGTATCACGTAAAAGTCATAACCATCATCAACAAGGTCGGATCGGTGTGATAGTTCAGAACAAAACTTATCATCTAGAAATGCCGGAATAGACGGAAAAAATGTGAAATTTAAATCTTCCGGTAGAAAGATAGGTTGTATTTGATCGAACCAAAAACCTTTAAAATCTAGCTAGGGTCAGAGCTACACTTCCCCCAACTAGGATCACGAAAATCAAAATGATAAAAGAAAATCATTAAAGCTTAGCAATATTTCAAATTCCGCAACACAAAGGTATTTTGTAAACAAAATGGAGGTTGAGAGTATGATGGGTTTAGAAAAAGATACACATAAGGATGGGAAGAAAAGATAAAGGGTGGGTAAGAAATTGTGTTTTTGGGATTGAGAATTGTTTAAAGGAATGGGATTGGGTGGGAGAGTGAAACGGATGGAAAGGAAGAGAGGGATGAAAGTATGGTTAGAAATGTGAACGTAAAGGTAATGGTGAGAGGATCGAAAAGTTTGAAGGTGAAAAAGTGTAAAGGGAAAGATAAGGATAATTGCAGAATGAATTGCACACTACTTTGGATTTTCACTCGGATCGCCATTCTAAAAAGTTTTGGAAGTTGACCAAAATTGTTCTTGTTCACACCAATCATTCTCTGTTACATTTTCAGTAATTCTCAAGTTCTCTTAATGCTTTCATCTTAAGGTTGATTGCTAAATTTCCTTTTCTTTAGCAATTTTTCGACTCTCCTACGGAACTCTAATTCACGTGGCCTATATTGAGTAAAAAAGTTTTGCACATCCTTAGCCTAATGGCCATTGTTGGGAGGATTTTGCATCATAAAAACAAAAGAAAATTTATAAACCTATACTACCATGCAAAACTACCTCCTAACCGGCCGAATACCGGGTAGTTGCTAGTAAAGTTGGATAAGTACGGGTATCGATCCTCAGGGAAAAGGGATGTTGAATCTAATCTAATTAATCCTCTCAATTGTTACTAACGAAAACAAATAAACGAAGAACTAACAAATAAACTCATAGAACAAGTAAACTAAATCTAAACTAGAACAAATAATAAAAACCTAAACTAAGGATACATGGGATCAAACATCATACAAACCAAGTGATTTCAATCCTAGTTCATCTCATGATTTTAATTCAAATTGTGGTTTCACCTTTACACGAGATACAAATTCCTAATTCCTTAGTGAATCTATTTCTCAAGCTATGAATCCCTAATTCCTTAGTGAATTCAATTATCGATCTCTCCTCTTCCGAATGTTGAGATCGATTTTCAATACAAAACGAAGGTGTAGATTCAGGTTAACTCTCGTATTTTAGAATCTAACAACCTAGATAATTAATCGATTAATTTGTCATCATTAATGATTAAAGAGCCTATCTTTCTATGGTGATCTAGTCTACGCAACTTCCGTATGTTGTAAACATATCAATTAGAAAACATATCTCTCGATCTAATTCACATAATAGCATCATAATCACACAAAGATACAAAATAAATTAAAGATCATGAAAATAAAAAGGATTGAATAAATTGGAAAATCAAACTCACATAGTTTATACAAGGGTTGAACACCATGGATCAACAATGAAAAACGGAAGAAAAACGCATCTAATCTAACCCCGGATCACCCGAGCACAAGGCTCGGGTGACTGGCCTTGGAGCTCCCAGAAAATAGTTTCCTGCGGCTGCTATGTGTTTTTGTAGTATGAGAATAATAATAATGAATTAGGTTTTGGGGCTACGCTGCTTAAATAGAAGAATAGGTCGGCTGTTTAAGAGCTTAAGTCGGTTAATGAAATTGCGGCGCTGGACGCTCGTTTAAAGAGGTGGACGCTCGTCCATGGCTCTCTGGACGCTGGCTAAACGCTAGTTTGAAAGGCGTCTAAGGATCCTGTATCAATTTCGCACCTTGGATGCTAGTTTGGACATCAGGAACGCTAGTTCAAAGTGATTGTTGCAACTCTGTACTGAATATTCTTGCATGGGACGCTCGTTTAGGGTTTCTTGAACTGAATCCTTCGATTACATATTTATTGGAATAAAACTTCTAAAATTCATATCTTGAGTTGTAGACCTCCAAAAATTATGATCCGAATGTCATAAAAAAAAGCTCTCGGAAAACTCTACAACTTCCATTAAGGACTCTTCTTCAGAAAACGCCTTTTGATTAGCCCGTCAGACATTTAGAGTATATTTCGAGATTTTCCACTCGAATTCATCTCTTTAAAATCATCCTTTCCATCAACAATGTGTATCTACAATGTAGGAAAAACATACCAAAGCGTAACACAATCCTAAAATAATATAAAATCATGATTTAAACACATAAATCGCTACGTTTTGCAATTTAACCTATTAGAAACACCATTTACTCAATTAATCGATTATAAGCTCGATTGCTATGAAAATCCTAAGAATATGGGGAATATTGACATAAAATATATCCTTATAAAATGTATAAAATCACCCTTAACAGCCATCGGAACACGGCAAAATAAAAAACCTCAACATATGTCACGTTACTCTTATTTGACTCAAAGAAAACAGAAAACCTAAAATCCTAAAAAGAAATCCTAAGGGTTTTAAAGAAGTAGTTACGAGTTTAAAGTCCTCACTGACTTTCCAAACAGTATCCTTGTCAGTCATTATTCTTGGATCACGAGATATTGACCCCTCTGAACACTATAAGAGGTGGGCCCATCGCTGTTGCGGATTAATACCCTTCCCTTGGTTGTGAGACCTAGGAAACGACATTTATCCATACCATTTATACAAAGCTCTTACCTCGGCTCTCGTTTTAGGAACTAGTGAATTCTAAGAAAATCGGTTAAAATTACGGTTTTGGCCTTGACAATAAGAAACAATGAATCAAAGTACTCCGAATAAGGTCGGTTATGTAGGCAAGTCTACGCCGTCTTATTCGTTGGAACATATGTGACAGTTCAGGCCAATCCGTCAAGATTAAGCCCCGTTTAGCCCGAAGGCTTATCGGCTATGCTAAGTCTTGTTGAACTGCTGTAACGTACATCACACGTGGAGGGGAGTCGATTGAGCCGAAGCTCGGTTGAACTCGCCCAGCCATGGTTAGACCATTTCCGAACCCATGTACTAAGAGTCTCCGATTTCTAAATTGTCACCCAAAGCGTAATCTCGTTTCTGTTTAAGGTGGGTTCACCGAGAAGCCATCACCATAAAACTCAACGAAAGCAGAAGATTGTGTTCTCTCAAAACTCAACGTCTTCTTTAGATTGTGAATGCTTAAACTACACAATTTGTTGCTCCCTGGCCGTGAAGCAATCTCATGCATAGGACAAAGAGATTTTAATGAACTACGAGGAACTCTTTATTCACCGCTTCCTTTCAACGACTACATGTTTCCCTACACCTCTGGGATGAGACAGATTTGGGGCAAAACCTTCGACACTAATAAAATTAATCTTACAAACCAACTCCGGGCCAAGATTCATACTAAGGTTTATTTATAGGCTAACTTATGCTCAAAAAACCACAAGGTAGTAAAACATAAGCAAAAAAAGGTAGTACCTTGCCTTCAACATTGTACCACGAAGAATTTAAGCCTTTAAAATTTTTTCGGAGCCATCTTGGTGCTTTAAATGTATTGCTTCCATTTCTTTTCCCATCTTAGATTCGTAGCTCCACATGTTTGCTAGGTTATTTTCTCAGCGCCCTTGAAAAATTACTGACTCAGATTATTGCTACCCTGGTTTCTGCAAACAGAAGAAAAACAAAACAGACCGTAGACTGATTTTAACATGGTCTCCCATGCTGCTATCAGACTTATGGATTAAAAAACGGGGATAAACAGAAACACGAAGTCACACAGAGCAGACAACCAGAGGGACTCAAAAACGTAAAAACAGACTCTAAAACAGAAAACTCGACATGAATAAAAAAGTATTTATATATAAAATTGACCGTTGGTTCCCCGGCAACGGCGCCAAAAACTTGATCGGGGTCAATCAGGTTATAATATACTCGACCACCATAAACAGTACTAGCAAGAGGACTAGGCCCATCGTAGTATAGCTATAGTGAATCAAGGTCGATCCCACAGGGAACCAATTGTGGATCATCTTATATACAAACAATTAATTAAACATGTCAAGGACATAGAGGCGGTCTACGACCAACATAAGACAAGAAAAGTAAAGACACGACTCGACACAACGTAATTAACCTCCCCAATTATAGTCTTTATTGTTTGGACCTAGATAATTTATATAATAAACTGAACTTATTAACTGTCAATCCATTTGTATCTATCTTAGATTGGCTACGGGAGTCATCCTCTTTAACTTGACTTAGCACCGGTAAGTCACTAAATCACTGTGATATTGTTATGTGACTTCGCCTTTTAGTGCCTCCATCTCATATAACTCACACGCTTACGACTCTAAGGATGCCGATATTGACCGTACACCTCGTCTAGGCAACATTCCTACGGTTAGGCGTACTTCCTAAACGATCACTCAAGCTCTCGTCCAACTAGCAATTACCAAGTTATAGTCTCATGCTAATCTACGACGTACGTATAAGCAGGTGCATGCAATTCCCAAATATAAACCTACCTAGATAACTCTGAACGTCCGAAGATCAATTCATAAGCCTACCTAAGAGTTTTATATTGGTATTTCCTTTTTACTCGTTTTAATTAAACTAAGCGAGTAACGTAGACATAGCCATACCTACTGAGATAATAAATTCTATTAAGTTAACCTAACCATAAAGACGTGGCTATTTAACGGATGAAAACAGGGCTCGGTCGACCGAATAGGTGGGCTCGGTCGACCGAGTGAACTCATTCGGTCACCCGAATCAATTTCGTCCCAGATTACATCCCCGAACATATCTCTCAAATGTTTCATCATACGAGCAGTTAAACAAAGAACTCGTAAAGCATTCATATAAACTAACTTAGATACACATTAATTAAACAATACAGATTCATGGATAGAAACTAAGTAGATGACGTAGGTTATGGGATCCCCATAGACAAGGTGTCGCCACATCCCTAATGTCATAGCCTAGATCTACATCATCTAGCTATGAATAACTAATTCAAACGATAAAGCATAATTGGGAGGGATTAATTACTTAAAAGAAAGAAACAGAAAATAAGAGCTTACATATTTGCAGCCCTTAAATTGCTGGAAACCCTCAAATTATTCTACATTGTATCAAAGTTATATTGTGAATTTTAAGATTAAAGAAAGAATGAAGGGATGATGGAATGATTTACAATTTCTCGTAGCTGCTGCTTATATAGGGGTTTCTACCGACTTATGAAGGATCTAGAAGGTAAATACGAAAAAATCCGAAAAGTGACCGAGCCGACATACTCGGTCGACCGAATGGATAGGCTCGGTCGACCGAGCCCTTTTTACACGTGTTAAACGCGTCTCTTTGTCTGACTTGTTCCCCACTGCACGCTTTCCTGTTGATCTGATTACTCTTTCATGTAATGCTCCGATTTTCTTCCTCTATTATCTTGAGATCATTGATTGAATGACATTTATCCTCCCGATTTATCACGATCTACGAAATCAGCATTTACCGCACAATAAATCGGTCTTTTAATAATAAAAACAGCTAAATACCAAATATCATATTAATAATCACTTAACATTAAATAATAAATATAAACGAGTGATTTAATATGAAATATATATTATTTGGCTCGATTTAAGGATAACGTTGATGACTTTTACGGGTATAATTTGACCGTCATCAGATACGTTGAGGAAGAAGCCCAAGTTGAGGAAATGGCAGATCAAAGGACATTGGCAGACTTTGCCATGCCGTCTACTGTGAAATTAAATCCTGCAGTCGTGATTCCTGAAATCACGGCTGATAATTTCGAACTCAAAACTTCTTTAATCAACTTTGTGAGAGGTTCCACATTCCATGGCTTCTCCACTGAGGACCCGCACGATCACATTCACTCATTTCTAGAATCGTGCGGGACTACTTTAATCAAAGGGGTCACTGAGGACGCCCTGAGAATGAAACTGTTTCCCTTCTCACTGAAGGGAGAAGCGAAAGAATGGTATAAATCTTTACCAGTCGACTCCATTACTTTGTGGGAGGAGTTGGAGAAAGAATTTCTGAGCCAGTACTTTCCACCGGCAAAGACGGCTCATCTTCTGAATCAGATATTCACTTTTGTGCAAACCGAGAGGGAATCGTTTTACGATGCATGGAAACGATTTAAGGCTCTCTTGAGAAAGTGCCCCCACCATGGGCTGGATAAACAAAGATTGGTCAACACTTTCTATAGTGGTTTGACCGAATTGACTAAGGAATGGTGAATAGTTACACTGAGGTGCATTTCGAGAAAGACACCGATGAGGGATGGATGTTGTTTGAAGATATTGCAAAGTATAATTATGCCCCTACCTATACAGGTGCATCCAGTCAGAAGAGCTCGACTGCAGGGAAGTATGAGGTAGATGAGACCACGTCTCTAAAAGCTCAGTTAGCCGCACTACAGAAGCAAGTGGCGGCAATGAATGTTCAAAGTCTTGTATGTGACAACTGCCATGGCCAAGGCCATCGCGATGTCATCAAGCCACTTGACCCGATCTCTCAGGTCAAAGCTGTGCAAAACAATGTTGTTTGCCAAAATTGCGATACTATTAGGCACACATTCCATCAATGTCATCTATTGTTGCATTCAGAGGAGGTGAATGCATTAAGTTCTCAAAATTATCGACCTTTAGGTCAGAATCAGAACACTCAAGGGTTTAATTACAACCGGAACCACCCTGGTTTCCGCTGGAGTGACCCTTCTGGGGCAGCAAATCCCCATCAGTTTCAGGCCCCTATGCCTAGTCAGAGCAATTTTCAATCCAACTCTCGACCGGCATGGAACAATAATCCACCGGTCAATCAAAATCAAAATCAGAATCAATCATTTCAGATCTTAGAACAAAAGTTGAGTGAGCAAGTCACGGCCAACACTCGCTTGGCAAATGCATTGAGTACTTTGACCAAGATCTGAGAGAATTTAGAGGTGCAAATGGGATGATTTTGGGGCAACAAGCAAGTCGACCTCAAGGTCACCACCGAGTTTTATCGAGAAGAACCCTCGAGGGGTTAACGTGGGCGTAATGACTAGAATACTTGCACCGATCCGGCTGCACCATGGAACTATGGTCAAGATGAGTTGAATGTTGTAAATCGAGGAGTGGGAAGCGGTTGGCGGTCGGGCCAACCAGGAAACGAATAGCCCCTCCTGCGAGCGAGAGAGGCGAGGGGGAAGATCTTTTTTCTCCTCAGAAGGATGCTGGGACGGCTGTTGAGCCAAGTGAAAAAGGAAATTCTGAAAGAAATGTGAGAGTTGAGAATACTGATGATACTGCTGAAAAGAAGTCGGATTCTAAGTTGAGTTCTGGGAAGCATGTGAGGTGGAAAGACAGGGAAGACAAAGCAATCAATCATATGACAGTAAAGAAGACTTCACTGAGGAGGACTTTACTGATCTCCCTTACCCACCTAGCAAGAACAAGCTGTCATTAATAGTCGATAAGGAGTATAAGAAGGTTATCGATTTGCTCAAGAATACTGAGGCAAACATTCCATTAGTTGATCTTTTAGTAGGGATGCCAAAGTATACAAAGTTTATAAAGGACGCAGTGAGTTCGAAGAAGAAGCTTCAAGAGCTCGAGCACATAGTGTTGAATGAAGAATGCTCCGCAATCGGCCAGACTAAACTTCCTATGAAGTGTCCTGACCCTGGTAAATTCACGATTTCATGTACTATCGGGAACAGGGACTTCCACAATGTTTTATGCGATTCGGGAGCATCAGTCAATCTGATGTCTACTTCAATCTTCCAATCTCTTGGATTGGATCAATCTATTACTCTTAGACCTATTTCTCTTCAACTTGCAGATAGAAGTGTGAAGTATGCAAGGGGAATTGTAGAAGATGTGTTGGTCAAGGTTGAGAACTTCATATACCCAGCTGATTGGGTAATCATGGACATGACCAATGATGAGAAAACCCCCTTGATCCTTGGAAGACCTTTTCTTGCAACTGCCCATGCCTTACTAGATTCCTACAGTGGCGAGATAACCCTACATTTGGAGGATGAGAGTGTAAAGTTCAATGTGGGCAATGCAGTGAAGCACGCATCCAGTGAAACTTGTTTAGCTATTGAGGACGATTTCACTGATGAGTATGATGAACAAGTGTTCATGAGTAGTTGGGATGAGGAAGAATTCAATAAACAATCTGCAACTTGGACTGATAAGGAGTGGAAGAAATTTGTAGAAGAGATTGAGAAGGAGGAAAATGAAAGTTCTGATTACCAGGAGACGGAAAGAAAGAAAATGAGGAAGAGGCATGGTGACATGGCCAAATTTGCAAAAGGGGATGAAACCCTTGTCTGCTGGGAGGCCATGACGCTTCAGAGCCCTTATGATAAGCTTGGAGATCTGGAGCTTAAGGGCGATAAATTAAGACCAAGTGTGGAGGAGCCACCGTCAGATTTAGTGTTGAAACCCTTGCCTCAACACTTGAAATACATTTTTCTCGAGGGACGGTGATAAGCTCCTTTGATCATTTCATCTAAGTTAGAACCAAAGGAGGAAGAAAAGCTTATCAAAGTACTGCAAGATAATATCCTCGCCTTTGGTTGGCAAGTGGGAGATATCAAGGGGATAAGCCTTGATATCTGTATGCACAAGATCAGGACTGTTGAGGGATCGAAGAAGGTGCGACAGCCTCAGAGAAGGCTAAACCCTCACATGCAGGAGGTCGTTAAGAAGGAAATCATCAAATTGCTTGACATGGGTATCATCTACCCGATAGCCGATAGTGAATGGGTGAGCCCCACTCAGGTAGTGCCAAAGAAAGGAGGGATTACTATCGAGAAGAATGAAAAGGGGGAAGAGATTGCCCTACGGCAAGTCACTGGGTATAGAGTTTGCATCGACTACAGAAGACTAAATGAGGTAACTCTAAAAGACCACTTCCCTTGCCATTCATTGACCAAATTCCTTGAGAGGCTTAGTGGCAAGCAATTTTATTGTTTTCTGGATGGCTATTCGTGATACTTTCGGATAGCTATCGACCCCAATCGATCAAGAAAAGACTACATTCACCTGTGCCTCCGGCACCTTCGCCTACCGAAGAATGCCATTTGGTCTCTCAACGAACGCACCGGCTACATTTCAAATATGTATGCCGGCTATCTTTGATGGTTTAGTGGAGAAGGTGATGGAGATTTTTATGGATGACTTCTCTGTGTTCGGGGGCGACAAGCCACCACTGTTTACACAATCTTGATAAAGTTTTGTCCCGGTGCATAGAGAAGGACTTAGTCTTAAATTGGGAGAAGTGCCACCGATGGTGGAAGAGGAATTGTTCTGGACACAAGGTGTCCAAAGAAGGTATTGAGGTCGACAAAGCGAAGGTAGAAGCTATTGAAAAAATGACATACCCCAAAAATGTAAGAGAAGTAAGAGGATTCTTGGGTCATGTCGGCTTCTATAGGCGATTCATCAAAGACTTTTCTAAAATAGCCAAGCCTTTGTCATCTCTCTTAAGAGAAGATGTGAAGTTTATTTTCACCCCTGAGTGTGAAAGAGCGTTTAAAGAATTAAAAGACAAGTTGGTTACCTCGCCAATTCTTATAGCACCCGACTGGAAAGCTCCCTTCGAGCTTATGTGTGATGCTTCTAATTATGCAGTCGGCGCGGTGCTAGGTCAGAGAGTGGACGGAAGGTTCCGACCCATCTACTACGCTAGTCACACTTTAAACCCAAATAAGAAGTAAATTATGCAACAACCGAGAAGGAGTTGTTGATGATGAGTTTTGCCATGGATAAATTTAGAAGCTACTTGCTTGGGTCGGAGGTCACGGTCTGGACAGACCATTCTGCATTGAAGTATTTGTTGAGCAAGGCTGATGCCAAGCCTCGTTTGTTGAGATGGATCTTGATTTTACAAGAGTTTGATGTCCATATCCGGGACAAGAAGGGTAGCGAGAATGTGTGGCTGACCACATGTCTCAGCTGACCGACAATCCTCAGGTAGAGTCGGATGAGATTGGAATTGATTTTCCAACTGAGCAACTCATGACCATTGATGTGTGCGAGGTTGCTCCTGCCCGTGCTGGAAAAGGTTCTCCTTGGTTTGCACCCTTTGCAAACTTCTTGAGCGGCAGATATCTGGACCCTGACCTGACATATCAGCAAAAGAAGAAATTCTTTTCGGATTTGAACTATTATGTGTGGGACGATCCCATTCTCTTCAAGCGTTGCAAGGATGGATTGCTCCGTAGGTGTGTCCCTGAGTTCGAGCAGAGGGACATTATGGAGCAATGCCATGGTGGACCTGTGGGAGGTCATTATGGAGCTGGGAAGACTGCTGCGAAGATTTTTCAGTCCGGCTTCTACTGGCCATCAATTTTTAAGGATACAGAGAGCTTTGTAAAAGGGTGTGACCGGTGCCAACGCACCGGTAAACTTTCTCGGCGAATGGACATGCCCCTCCACCCCATCCAAGAATGCGAGGTTTTCGACGTATGGGGTATTGATTTCATGGGACCGTTTCAATCCTCGTATGGGAACAAGTACATTCTGGTCTGCGTCGACTACGTGTCAAAGTGGGTAGGGGCGATAGCAACACCGCGGAACGACCACAAGGTGGTCAAGAACTTCCTGAAGAAAAATATTTTCACGCGGTTTGGCTGTCTACGAGCACTCATCAGTGACGAGGGAACTCACTTCTACAATACTCCACTAGAAAAGATTTTAGAACGATATGGGGTAAAACACAAAACTGCTACCCCCTATCACCCTCAGACGAGTGGACAAGTTGAATTGAGTAACCGAAGCCTGAAGAGCATTCTTGAGAAGACGGTGAACTCTAATAGGACGGACTGGAGTCAGAAATTGGATGATGTGCTCTGGGCCTACAGGACAGCTTTCAAGACTCCTATTGGCACGTCTCCGTTTCAGATGGTTTATGGCAAGGCCTGCCACCTGCCAATCGAGCTTGAGCACAGAGCGTTCTGGGCTATTAAATTCTTGAATTTCGATAGCCAGTTATGCAGAGAAAATAGATTATTGCAGTTGCAGGAGCTTGATGAGTTCAGACTCCAGGTCTACGAGAGCTCGAGAATCAGTAAGGAAAGGACTAAACTGCTTCACGACAAGAAAATCAAGATTAGGGAATTCAAAGCGGGTGAGTGGATTTTACTGTATAATACCAGGTTACATCTGTTTCCTGGTAAGCTACGCAGCCATTGGTCTGGCCCCTTTGAAATCTTTCAGGTATTCCCTAGTGGAGCAGTCGATTTGAAAGATAAGCAGGGCGGGTTGTTCAGAGTAAATGGTCATCGGTTAAAACTGTTAGGAAATCTACGCGGGAACACAACGGAATTTAAAATTTATTTCCTATCGACCAAAGATCGACTTCGTTTAAGCAATAAACAAACAAGTAGTAGACGGTGGTTACCTTGGTTGATCTAAAAGATCGACGCTTTGACCGTCTAAGGGGAGTAGTTCTGCATAGAGCCGCCCAAGTGTTCGGCCTCTACCGCTAGTCCACACGAACAGCCCGCCGGAACCCCATCATGGATTGCTATTGGAAAACTCCGGTTGCTAGACCGGCCCTTTTCCCCTCTCTCCAACTCTCTATAGGATGCTCTCTATTTTACACAAGAACTATTAGTTCTTGGAATTGTGTTGTACAAAAGAACTTGACACCCACCTCCTATTTATAGTGGTTGGGGCGCCCCTACTAGGTGTGGAGGAGAAGAAAACCTTTGACCAATAAAATAAGGAAAATATATTTGATTGATTTATCTCATTTATTATAATATCTTATAATAAATAAATCTAGGATATTGTCAATATCTTATATTGAATATTTCCAAGATATTGTCAATATCTAATATTGACTATATTTATCTTATTCCATAAATCTATTTATCAAAATCAATTAATATCTAATATTAATATTATGGTAATCTTATTAATTAAATTGCACAAACCAAATGTATCCAATACACAAAAAAAAACATGCGCCACTTTATGATCCAATTCACGTGTGTCATACACACACAAATTTTGGACATATATATTTAATTAATAATATAATACTATGATTAATTAATTTGCAAAATCCATGCATATCATATATCATTAATTTCGAAATTCATATGTATCAATATACATATTTAATTAATCATCATAATTAATATCTTGTATTTAATTTATTCATAATAAATAAATACCACCATATTAATTTACCACTATAACCTTTATAGTCGTGAGATAAAACTTTCCTTATTTGGTTATCATCTATAACCACATTTTAATCCGGCTAGATGTTCTTATGTGTGTGACCCGATAGGCTTCCGAATATGTTGGCCGTAGACACAAAGTGCAAATTACGAAAATGCCCTTCATGCCTAACGATCACGGGATAGCGTCTAGCAACACACCGTGACCCCCAATCATCAGAAGAGTCAAATGCAATGACTACTACCTTTCATGTGAAACAGTTACCGTGTAACTTACAATCCTATCGCAGTAACAATATCCATACGGTCGTTAGTCGAGTGTCAAAACATCAACGACCGTATCTTATAATCTGGATATCATGCTCTTCGAAGTAACTCACTTACTTCCACTTTGCAAAGATTCACGAGAGTAAGACATTCCTTATAAGAAGGCCATTTCGGATATTCGATCCTAATCATAGGATACGCGATTCCCAGACGACCAATCATGTATACTCCGCATGCTTCAATATCATACCCAATCACTACCGCATGATCTCCCCGTGGCTAGGGGAAACCTCAATAGTGTCAAAGCATGACAATCCACACCGTGATGCCATGAAGACTCCGGTCTTAAGGATAATTACACAACCGCCACATAGTGTGACACTTATCCGTGTAAGTGGGTCAGTCTAACGTACGCATTCTCTAATACACGTCCACGTACAGTCCAAGTGTCTCTACACATCGATAGAGGAGATCTATCCCTGCCCTTAAAGACATAAGACATCTAATACATGCTAGCCTGTTCATACTATCAATGCCCCGTTTAATAGTACATCAGCCTAGAGACATTTAAGTATCAAACTTATTAAAATGATTAGAGATCTCATCAACCATAATCGCCTATCATGGTTTCTCTATCACAGTTTAATACTAAGGAAGTTATCATATAACAATTCATAATTGGTTCTTTAAAAGAACAAATATATGACAACAGAAAAGCCATTTAATATATGTATAAACATAAAGAAATAGTAGAAATGATCCGACACGGTCGGATCCGGTCCAACCCGATTGGGTTTAGGACACTATTCCAACAATCTCCCACTTGGCCTAAAACCAATCACTCGCACACACAAGACCAAGTTGAAACACAAGAATCTCATGCAATACTCGCAACCAGCCCTAGCCATAAACAGATCGCTATCCGTGGGGACTCAGACTATCTTCATATCACGTTCCAAATGACCAAGTCAAAGGAACCGCCTCAACACACATACGGATCTCTGACGAGACCTCGGTCCTTGCTTTAAGCAATGAATCCACTTACTATATCAGCTATATAGAAAAGGTGGAAGAACCGTACAAGGTTCAAGAATGAACCTTCTAGATCCATGTACTGCTCCCGCTGCGCCTCTAAGGCACTACTGTGTTTTGGCCTAGTTGTAGAATTTACAGTGACCCATCGCTAAGAACATTTCCAATAATCAGATCACTTATTCAAAGTGACTGCAAACCCAGACTGTAGCTCCCACTCGCCTTCATAAGACTCAGGATATACGTCTATATATCTACATTTATTTAATTCCAAGTTTCAATAAACCAGGAATTCTTCCTTAACTTGTTTAAGGATATTCTCGACATTCACCGGATTTACTTTCATACTTGCTCATGACTATTCATGGACTATGAACATCCGGCATTACCTATAAGATGGTTCCTATCGCAGTAGCAAAGGAAACCTTCCATAAGCATCATCATTCACCTTATCTTTAGGACTAACGTCCTAACATAGATAGATCTTGAGAACACTGGCCAGCAGTATCCCTGTCGCGATCTATGCTAAACTCTTTTAGCATCACATCTATATAGGTAAACTATAATCTAACAGCAGTTAAATCTATCACTATAGATTCTTATTTCTAAAAATAAGAACTGCTAATCCAAGTGCTTTCGTAAAGAACTTGAACTACCAAACATTAATTGACTGTGACATGGGGTGACAATTCTTGAGAGAGATATCTAATACCTTACTCAAAAATCGTAACACACTCCCACTATCCATCTTGCACATTGGGCATACCTTCTTTTGACTAAATCAAACTCCTTTGATTATCAAACAAAGAAATCGTCTAGAGAAACTTGTTTGAGTCCATAAATGGATCTCGTGGGCTTACATATCATGTTATCGTCTATGAACATCGAGCTGTCTGCCCAACGTCTTCAACACTATCATATAGCCATGATACGAAGTTATAACAAGCATCATCCCGAATAGAATCGGCTCACCGGCAAAGATAAAGGTAATTACAAGGTTTACACCTGCACCCTCAAATTGTCCACTATAGCCTGATGATAATCATATTACTTCCATGTCAGCCTTTCAGGGACATTCCCCTTAGGTAAGACATACTAGGTTCACAACCTGGTTGTCACTAATGGAATCTAATTCAGATTTTATGGCTCATAGCCATATCTCTCAATCTTGCCTTTTAAACATTCTTTCATAAGTCGTGAGATATTCATTCTTCAAGATGAACATACCAACAGCCTTTTCAGGCTTGAGGTTATCCACCGACTTACATAACTTTTGTGTGCACTGAGCAGTGTCCTACACCTCATCGCTATGTGGCGTCTGCTCATGTTCCATTGGTTGAATGTATCTTTGTGGTTCTCAAACTCTTTTGAGATCTGATTCACTCCCACTGTTTCTTTTGGAAGAAACACTTCCTTTAGAAGACAGCATGTTTGGAGACAAACATTTTGCTCCGCAGACAAGTAAATAATATCCAGCGTGCTAGCTAAGATATTCCACAAAGTTGCATATGTCATACTAGGCTCCAAGCCTTTCTGGCTCAGCCTATGACAACTTCAAATCATCGGTTAAGATAGATTCGACATTATCTTCTTCCATATCTAATATGGAATTTATTCAACCTTTATCTTTGGAACTCGGTTAAGTATAAGGGCACTATCCCGAAACGGGTTAGGGATACTTCACATGGCTTGCGTCATACATTTATCATATAAGTGTTGTTGCCATTTTGGGAACATAATCTAATTGCGTATCCCAAAGATGGTATCCTTCAAAGGAGAATCTTATTCCTTTTCAAACGACTTCTGAAACACCCTTCAAGTATTAATTACTTCAATCCAATTGAAGATTAATTCTTAAGTAGCTCATCAATCTCATATTCGTACTAGCTCGAACTTTTCAGGCTTTCCAAATTGTTGTACTTCAATAAGTACATTCAACTATTTCTAAAAATAGTCCAAGAGAGAGACAAACAGTCGTTTATGGTATAAATTGTCACAAGCCAACAAACATCAATATGTTTAGGCTTTAGTCAATCTTCTAGGTTTCATAACCTTTTCTTAAAAGGGTATTTTAGTCCTCTTTGGATAAGATACGTATAACCCACATGATTCATAATCATATGGTTCAACATCATCAGAATGACGTTTAATTACATGATTCCCTTCCATAGAGACTGTGCCTAGAGTAACCACAAATCAAGGATAACAGCCATACAAATATTTAGTTGAGATCTCATCACATATATCAACTATATAGTAACATCAATCTAGTATGTTAGATTCAGTGACCTTCCAACTTTATCGGAATAACATTTATTCTTTACAATTGAATATGTCTACTAAATCCTAACAAATAACTGAAAGTATGTTCTTCATAAGAACCGGAACACAATAACATTTATTTAGTTCCCTTATTAGTTTACTAGATCCAGAATGTGGTAAGTGTTACAACGTTTGCTTCACCTTCCATATCTGTATTAACCTTTCTAATTTAATCACACTCGTAAGATATCATATATCTAAGAGTTGACTTGAACTTAGATAGGTTTATCCCAACTCACTTGCCTAGAATAGAAACTTCAATAAGTTCTCTATTTAAGCACATGACCTAACTTTCCTTTTTAATCCTTTAAGCACTTGAAAAATGTTTCTTATTGTAGTTTTCATAAGACTTAAGAAAGATCACAAGAGCTATGTCTTTGATTTCCTTTCATAAAGAAAATCTAAAGTTTATTAAATAGTTTATTTATCCTTTTGAATCGTATTCAAAACATTGACTATTTAATTAACCTTTAAGCAATGATAGAATTAAGTCGATACTTAAATCTAACAATTTTGAAAACAACCTTTCCAAAATTAGATGTGGTCATTCTTATCCAACGTTTGAATTAATTGTCATCGTATGACTGAATGATCATCTTGGATCGTATCCAATATATGACTAATTCGTTGAAACTTATTTCAAATGATTTAATCATATCATGAGCTTCCGCTTTCATTAATAATTAAAGTCTCGGAGCACTGCATCAATTATGTAATCTCCTTGTCTCTAAGTACTATAACGGGATGGCTCATGTCATTGCTTATTTTAAAAGGATTAAAATTACTTAACCATATTTGAGAACGTTTCTCAAAATTAACAGTCATAATTTGGTTTTACTAATCGAGAATAAAACATAAATATAAAGTTTGCTAAAACTACAACATAAAAATGAAAATAAAAGAGTGTTGTTGTTTATACACGCAAAATCAAAAATGGTCTTTTGATTTATGATTTTGCTCCCACTAGTCAACTACTCCCAATTGACTTTCAAGAATCTTTCAAAATTCTTTAGTGGCCAAGATCCCATCTGGTTACCCCGATTCCCGACGAGGGCCGATCAACCGGAATAATTCGAAAGGTATGTAACTCTTACCAATCACATCTCTATGTGACTCTTGGTGGTTGACTAGTCAACTCTTTGACAATTCACATCTTTATGTGGTAGTCAACCCCTTGCCTCTAGAATAAGACGGTCCTGACGAGGGCCAATCACCGCAATACTCTAGTCAAGTCATAACCCAATATTCGCGAGATCTTATATGATCATATCTCAATAATGACGATATACCCGTGGTAGGTCAACTCCCGACGAGGGCCGATCAGTTGGATCCGAACAAAGGCTCTTCACCGTCGCTATAATATTGGGAGACAATTTTCGACTTGATTTTTGTTGTGGAAGTATTTACGTAAATTAATTCACTTAATTAATTTTAATTACGGTCTCATCAAATATATATCTATCTCTATAGACATACATCCTACACATTTATCTAGATCGTGCCTAGTCATGCATCTATCGTATCATATAAAATAAATACAAGCACAAAAATAAATAAATGCGTAGTTTAACCGGTATGATCATGGACTTTTCCTAGGTGCGGTTTCGAATACAAACTGACGAAACCGCGGGTCACAATCTAAGGGTAGCTGCAACCGCCAATAGGATCTTTAATGCACCATTCTCCAATGGGATCTTTATTCTTCTTTCTTTGGTATCCATCTTCTGCTCCATTCTTGTTACATTTAATTCTATCTAATAAAATAAATACACCCGCCGCACACGGGGGGAGTCACCGGGAATGGGATAAATGCAGAAAATAAACTAGGTCACGTTCTTCATAACGGCCTAGGACAATTTTTAAACCAACAGAAAAATTAAATCATTCACATCTATCCTATCGGTCGAGTCCATGATCAATCGGGGTCCATATAATCATATTATATCTACTATATCTAATCCATACAATAACATCTTATGAAAAAGATAAAATTAAAATTTAACTACTTGCGTCTTAATTAATCAATTAACATTTAATCTATTAAATAATTTTATCCAATCAATTAACTAATTAACATTTAATTAATTAAATGATTTTAATCGAAATAAAATTTAACGATTAATTTTAAACCGATTTTAATTTTAATTTTAATAAATTAGAACTATTCCAAAATAAATCAAAATTAAAATTATTTCTCTTTTGTTTCTTTCCTTTTGATTCGTAATCAAAAGGGATGGCTTTGGTTTCCTAAACCAAATTCGGCTTAGGCCTGGCCACTTTCCAAAATCAAAATTTTAGAAGTGGCTGGCGCCTGCGCCTTTACAAATCAAATATTTGAAAGGGCTGCCTATTCCAAATCAAATATTTGGAAAGGCCAAATAATTTTGGTTTAGGCTTGGCCACTTTCCAAAATCAAAATTTTGGAAGTGGCCTAGGCCTAGGCCTTTTCCCAAATCAAATATTTGGAAAGGGCCTAGGCCTATTCCAAATTAAGTTTGGAAAGGCCATTATTATTTTAATGCCATGTGGCATCCCAATGGCCAAACTATTTGAACCATTGGTTAGCCACATGACACAACTAAACAAAGGGAAATTAATAATCACAACTATGAACCATATTGAATCACAAAATACACAAAACAAAAATTTGGAGATCCGCCAGCATTGACCGGTCAACCGACAGCCGGCAGCAGGCTGCCCTGCTGCCGCCGCCGCCGACCTGCCGCCGCCGGTGGTGGTGCCGCCGCTAGTCGGCCGAGCACCACCCGATCTCGTTTTTTTTTTCTTTTCATGTATCACTTTTGTGAAACAAATATCTTTCATCTTTTAAATATGTGATTTAAACGATAAAATTAACTACGCAAAATAACATGCTTATTGCTTAAGCCCGAAGCTCTCTCTGATACCACTGTTAGAAAATCAACGCGGGAACGGAGCGAGAATTTAAAATTTATTTCCTATCGACCCAAGATAGACTTTGTTTAAGCAATAAACAAACAAGTAGTAGACGGTGGTTACCTTGGTTGATCTAAAAGATCGACGCTTTGACCGTCTAAGGAGAGTAGTTCTGCGTAGAGCCGCCCAAGTGTTCGGCCTCTACCGCTAGTCCACACGAACATCCCGCCGGAAACCCATCATGGATTGCTATTGGAAAACTCCGGTTGCTAGACCGGCCCTTTTCCCCTCTCTCCAACTCTCTATAGGATGCTCTCTATTTTACACAAGAACTATTAGTTCTTGGAATTGTGTTGTACAAAAGAGCTTGACACCCACCTCCTATTTATAGTGGTTGGGGCGCCCCTACTAGGTGTGGAGGAGAAGAAAACCTTTGACCAATAAAATAAGGAAAATATATTTGATTGATTTATCTCATTTATTATAATATCTTATAATAAATAAATCTAGGATATTGTCAATATCTTATATTGAATATTTCCAAGATATTGTCAATATCTAATATTGACTATATTTATCTTATTACCATAAATCTATTTATCAAAATCAATTAATATCTAATATTAATATTATGGTAATCTTATTAATTAAATTGCACAAACCAAATGTATCCAATACACACAAAAAAAACATGCGCCACTTTATGATCCAATTCACGTGTGTCATACACACACAAATTTTGGACATATATATTTAATTAATAATATAATACTATGATTAATTAATTTGCAAAATCCATGTATATCATATATCATTAATTTCGAAATTCATATGTATCAATATACATATTTAATTAATCATCATAATTAATATCTTGTATTTAATTTATTCATAATAAATAAATACCACCATATTAATTTACCACTATAACCTTTATAGTCGTGAGATAAAACTTTCCTTATTTGGTTATCATCTATAACCACATTTTAATCCGGCTAGATGTTCTTATGTGTGTGACCCGATAGGCTTCCGAATATGTTGGCCGTAGACACAAAGTGCAAATTACGAAAATGCCCTTCATGCCTAACGATCACGGGATAGCGTCTAGCAACACACCGTGACCCCCAATCATTGGAAGAGTCATATGCAATGACTACTACCTTTCATGTGAAACAGTTACCGTGTAACTTACAATCCTATCGCTGTAACAATATCCATACGGTCGTTAGTCGAGTATCTTATAATCTGGATATCATGCTCTCTCGAAGTAACTCACTTACTTCCACTTTGCAAAGATTCACGAGAGTAAGACATTCCTTATAAGAAGGCCATTTCGGATATTCGATCATAATCATAAGATACGCGATTCCCAGACGACCAATCATGTATACTCCGCATGCTTCAATATCATACCCAATCACTACCGCATGATCGCCCCGTGGCTAGGGGAAACCTCAATAGTGTCAAAGCATGACAATCCACACCATGATGCCATGAAGACTCCGGTCTTAAGGATAATTACACAACCGCCACATAGTGTGACACTTATCCGTGTAAGTGGGTCGATCCTAACGTCGCGCATTCTCTAATACACGTCCACGTCATACCCAAGTGTCTCTACACTTCGATAGAGAGATCTATCCATGCCCTTAAAGACAGAAGACATCTAATACGTGCTAGCCTTGCTCATACTATCAATGCCCGTTTAATAGTACATCGACCTAGAGACATTTAAGTATCAAACTTATTAAAATGATTAGAGATCTCATCAACCATAATCGCCTATCATGGTTTCTCTATCACAGTTTAATACTAAGGACGTTATCATATAACAATTCATAATCTGTTCTTTAAAAGAACAAATATATGACAACAGAAAAGCCATTTAATATATGTATAAACATAAAGAAATAGTAGAAATGATCCGACCCGGTCGGATCCGGTCCAACCCGATTGGGTTTAGGACACTATTCCAACAAAAACACTATATTGGTCAACAAAAGGAACGACCGGTGGTTTTTTATCTGAACGACGTCCCTAGTCAAACCAGCTCCGATCCTTCGGCACCCGATGATTTACATCTCTGTGAGTTCTTTGATGATGTTGTGCTCCCTGATGTTGCACCTCGGCTTGTGAAACAGAAACCTAAAAAAGAAGAAGAGAAGAATCATAGAAATGGAAGTGAATACGTGGTTTGATGATATGGCCAAGACATTGGCGAGACTTTGTTTCTATGGATTCCAGCCTGTTGACCCCGAGGAGGTCGAGAATGATTCCGGGATGAGGCTTCACTGGCCTGACCCCGGTTGAGTTTTTATTGGTTAGTCGAGCTCCCGACTATAATTAAGCCCTACTAGGACGATAACCTAGATATCTTTTTCTTTTTGCTTGTAGTTTATTTTTGCTTTGTTTCTCTTGTTGGTTGCTAATGTTTTCCACCTAGCAGTTTCTGACTATGGATCTGTACTTGGACGATTGCCCACATCATGACCCCTATTTGTTTCTTTTTTATTTCCTCATGTACCCCAGTATCTCTCGATATTACATTTGTGCACTACATTTCACATAGATTAGGTTATTATCAATTTTTGCATTGCTTCTGCTTTGTTCCATGATATTGCCTTGCCTATCATCTTTTGTGCCCTTATCCCCGAGGTACGTCTTGTTTTCCCATGTGTGTAGGATATTTGCGATAGCGTTTGTGAGCTTTTAGATAAATCAGTTTACCGGTGGATGGTCCACAGTCTACTGATTTCATCAAGCATTTCTGGATCTGGCTCCGGACCACTTCCAGAATTGCCTCCTTCAAATTACAACCAGCTAAGTTTTTCTTATTTTGCACATGTTGAGGACATCATGTAACTTAAGTGTGGGGGAGGGTTTAGAGGTTTGTTTTACATGTTATGCTATCTAGTTTTGCTCCCTTGAAAAATTTGATAAATTTTTTTGAAAAATTGTGAGTCCCGAGTAACTTCAATAACATGATAAGTTTATAATTTGGCACCTTTAATTGTTATTAGTAATCGTATCATGTACTAAGAATAGGTTTGGTAGATCAGATACTCACTCGAACCTCAATACACGAACCTGTTAGATGAGGAACCAAAAAAATAAAATAGTCTCCGGTTAGTTAAAGGATAGTCAATTCTCGCTGCAGATAACCACCTACTTAGTGCTGAAGAAAGTTAGGAACTCGTACTCTACTCACAGTTAGAATCTAAGTACCTTAGTGTTCTTGAGAACCTTAAAAGTCTTGAATGTGTTAGAAATGATACCTGACCGGGAGTTCCCAAAGAATTCGTAAAAAAAATACTAATAAAAAAAAGAAAAAAACAAATCACCTCGAGTCCATTTGGATACTGCCCCAATTGGGGAGTGTGGTTTACCTTGGACAGTATAGGTTTGAGTGATCTCAGGGTGACTGCCTCTAAAGTTTAGGGGAGAGTATTATACTTTTGAGACGCGACGATAGAAGAAAAAGTATAAGCTCTTTGGAACTCTAAGTCGAGTTGATCTAAACCCAGTAGAGACCCGAAAGGTATTTTCTTGGCACCAAGTAAAGGAATTTAAATGTGAGTAGGTTACTGTGTTCTTGGCAGTAGTTTTTGTAGGGTAAGTGCTATCGACAGAACGAAACTTTCGTTTATTTAATCGGATGACTGTTAGTGCTTGATTTAGTACATCAAGAGAGGATCGGTGGAAGTTTAGCGGGTTCAGCACGCACAATCACCGAGTGAGTTCGATTTGCTAGATACTAGCTTGACGTGAGCATGACTACATTTCGTGTCAAATTATGTGGATTTTGATAGTTTATCGTTGTTTGTTTTGCTCGGGACAAGCAAAAAGCTAAGTGTGGGGGAGTTGTTTAGGGTATATTTTACTATATTTTCGGACTTAATCCCTAAACAATTTACCTTATTTTTAAGGGAAATAAATGAGAAAAACGTGTTTTTAACCGTTAAATTCCTATAATGGTTATTGAGGGGTTATAATTTAATTATGAGGAAATATTGAGGTTAAATGTTATTTTGTTACACATTTTATTATTATCATTCGATGACTTGGTGTAACAACAATTTTTGCAGAAAATAAAGAAATGCAGGGGGGTGTTATTTATTGAGAGATTTATCTCATTCAATCAAGTGATTTCAAAATAAAGAAGAAAATCAGAGCATTGAAGAGAGGATAAATCAAATCAGTCGAAAGAGTGAAGTGGGGAACACGGTATACGAAACAAAGCAGTGAACGAGCATACAAATGGTACGCTCGGTCGACCGAGCCGTGCTATTCGGTTGACCGAGCCAAGATGTTCGGTCTACCGAGGCTGAAAATTGACGCGTTTTTCTAGATCCTTCCTTATGTCGGTGAAACTCCTATATAAGCAGCACCATTCGAGCAGAAACAAGGACACAGAAAAAAAATACAAAAAAACATTAGCATAGAATAGCAATTAGATTTATAGTTTTATTTTCAATTTCAATTTCATATTCAGCAAAGAAAGGATGTTATTGAAGAAGGTGAGTGGCTAAAGGCCCGAGGCTAGGACCACCAATGTGAAGCCACCATCACCGGAATAAATAAGAATTTCGCATTCATTCGTTCTCGTAAGCTTTCTTGTTCTTCCTTCATGTTCTAAATTGTTTATGTGCAATGTGTATAAACCATACTTGTGTTGCATGCTAATTGAATTTAAATAAACGACAGTTGATAAATTCGTAGATTACCGTGAAGGAGAGTGATAATATTTCTTCCAACAAACGAGAGTTGAGGGAGAATATTGTCAGATTAGGATTTTTATCCGTATCTTTGCTTCGTAAATGCGTTAGTTACACCGAGAGGTGGACTAATTAACGGCGTTAAATCGAGAGAGGAAACGCCTGTTTAGTAGATTTTAATCCAAGACTTGCGAATGAATGTGTGTTTTTCTTATTAATTTCGGTGGGGTGGTGGAACAACGGTGAGTCCTAGTTGTTTTAATTATAATCTTCATAAGAAAATTTGTCACATGTTAGTCTTTCTTTTCAATTTTGAAATCTTTGTTTTATTTTTATTTTTAATTAAAAATTCAAGATCATAGTATCAACCTTAAAAATAGAAAATCGAAGGCGAAATTATTCGTTCAAGTCCCTGTGGATACGACCCGGTTTCACCACTATAGCTGCGAGCCTTTGCACTTGGGGCTGACATCGGTTTTTAATTAAATTTTATCACTGTTGTGTAAAAACAACAACAATCTGCAAGGACAACTAGTTACCAAAGAAAAACACAAATTTGAACTCGTTAATATGAAGAAAACATGAATTCGAACTCGTCACCAAAGAAAAAACACAAATTTCTACTATTTATAATGGGAAAACCGGAATTTCCGGGGATGTCAACTCGTTATCAGGGAAAAAACATTTTACTGCAAGGACTACTCGTTACTAGAGAAAAAAACTAATTTGAACTCGTTAATAAGAAGAAAGCATGAATTCGAACTTGTTACCAAAGAAAAAACACAAATTTCTACTCGTTATAATGGGAAAACACAAATATCTGGCGATGTCAACTCGTTATCAGGGAAAAAACATTTTTTCTACGAGGACAACTCGTTACCAGAGAAACACACAAATTTGAAATCGTTAATAAGAAGAAAACATGAATTCGAACTCGTTACCAAAGAAAAACACAAATTTGAACTCGTTATTAAGTAGAAAACATGAATTCGAACTCGTTACCAAAGAAAAAACACAAATTTCTACTCGTTATAAAGGGAAAACACAAATTTCCGGCGATGTCAACTCGTTATCAGGGAAATTTTTTTTTCTGCAAGGGCTACTCGTTACCAGAGAAAAACACAAATTTGAACTCGTTAATAAGAAGAAAACATGAATTCGAACTCGTTATCAAAAAAAACAAAAATTTCTACTCGTTATAAAGGGAAAACAAAAAATTCCGGCGATGTCAACTCGTTATCAGAGAAAAAAACATTTTTTCTGCAAGGACTTCTCGTTACCAGAGAAAAAACAAATTTGCACTCGTTAATAGGAATAAAAAAATGAATTCGAACTCGTTACCAAAGAAAAAACACAAATTTCTACTCGTTATAAAGGGAAAACACAAATATCCGGTGATGTCAACTCGTTATCTGGGAAAAAAAACATTTTTTCTGCGAGGACAACTCGTTACCAGAGAAAAACACAAATTTGAACTCGTTAATAAGAAGAAAACATGAATTTGAACTCGTTACCAAAGAAAAACACAAATATGAACTCGTTAATAAGAAGAAAAATGAATTCGAACTCGTTACCAAATAAAAAACACAAATTTCTACTCGTTATAAAGGGAAAACACAAATTCCCAGCAATGTCAACTCGTTATCAGGGAAAAAAATATTTTTTCTGCAAAGACAAATCGTTACCAGAGAAAAACACAAATTTGAACCTGTTAATAAGAAGAAAACATGAATTCGAACTCGTTACCAAAGAAAAAGCACAAATTTCTACTATTTATAATGGGAAAACAGTAATTTCCGGCGATGTCAACTCGTTATCCGGGAAAAAAACATTTTTTCTACAAGGACCACTCGTTGCCAGAGAAAAAAAACAAATTTGAACTCGTTAATAAGAAGAAAACATGAATTCGAACTCGTTACCAAAGAAAAAACACAAATTTCTACTCGTTATAACGGGAAAACACAAATATCCGGCAATGTCAACTCGTTATCCGGGAAAAAAATATTTTTTCTGCGAGGACAACTCATTACCAGAGAAAAACACAAATTTGAAATCGTTAATAAGAAGAAAAGATGAATTCGAACTCGTTACCAAAGAAAAACACAAATTTGAACTCGTTAATAAGAAGAAAACATGAATTCGAACTCGTTACCAAAGAAAAAACATAAATTTCTACTCGTTATAAAGGGAAAACACAAATTTCCGGCGATGTCAACTCATTATCAGGGAAAAAAACATTTTTTCTGCAAGGACTACTCGTTACCAGAGAAAAACACAAATTTGAACTCGTTAATAAGAAGAAAACAAGAATTCGAACTCGTTACCAAAGAAAAAACAAAAATTTCTACTCGTTATAAAGGGAAAACAAAAATTTCCGGCGATGTCAACTCGGTATCAGAGAAAAAAACTTTTTTTTTTGCAAGGACTACTCGTTACCAGAGAAAAAAACAAATTTGAAGTCGTTAATAAGAAGAAAACATGAATTCGAACTCGTTACCAAAGAAAAAACACAAATTTCTACTCATTATAACGAGAAAACACAAATATACGGCGATGTCAACTCGTTATCCGGCTAAAATTTTTTTTTCTACGAGGACATATCGTTACCAGAGAAAAACACAAATTTGAACTCGTTAATAAGAAGAAAACATGAATTCGACCTCGGTACCAAAGAAAAACACAAATTTGAACTCGTTAATAAGAAGAAAACATGAAATCGAACTCGTTACCAAAGAAAAAACACAAATTTCTATTCGTTATAAAGGGAAAACTTGAATTCGAACTCGTTACCAAAGAAAAAACAAAAATTTCTACTCGTTATAAAGGGAAAACACAAATTTCCGGTGATGTCAACTCGTTATTGATGGGAGTCAACTTCACTGCACTTTTGTATGTGATCTAGCCCCCGTTTATCACTTTATCGGCATGTTTCGGGTAGATTTAGACCTGTTTGAGAGTAATATCGAGAGTTATGCGCACGGAGAGTTAAACTGTCATATCGATAGTAAACTCCGCCTTTTTGACGATATTTGACTCTTTTCCGGGCACTTTTGTCTTGCGGAATTACGTGTGGTGTTTGTTCGTCAATGTTATTACAGGACTTAGGTGACTCGAGGACCCGGAAGGCGATGTTTTGGAATGAGAGACATGTTCGTGGCATGAGAGTTGGATGAAAGTGGAAGAAAAGTCAAGTTTGGAGCAAAAGCAAGGCAAACGGGCGTTTGCCCTACCCCAAACGGGCGTCTGCAGTAAGCCTGCCTCAAACGGGCATTTGGCTAGTTCAAACGGGCGTCCACAGAGTTAATACTTCATTCAGAAAGTTGGGTTTTCAGCTGGACGGGCGTCCAAATGACCCCCAAACGGGCGTTTGGATAGGTTCAGCCCGATTCAAGAAGCTCATATAACACAAACGGGCGTCCAGGGTACACAGACGGGCTTTCATAGAAAGGCAAACGCCCGTCCACTGAAGACAAAACCCTAATATGCTCATATTCTCCAGGCGGACGGGCGTCTGCCATGAACCAGACGGGCGTTTGAGGCCTACAGCAGTATTTCACCATGAATGTTCGTTAATCTTTATTTTGACCTATATTGGAGGCATTTTCTGGTCAAGTCATCTTCATGAAAGTTGTAGGGAATTGAACGTGATTTCCAACGCATCTTGAATCGTTCAAATCGGATCTCTACACAACAAGTTATCACCGATTTACTGAAGACGAGTTAAATGGGCCAAGTTGGTCGGCCCAACTAGGTCAAGGTCGCGATTTTCTGCCTATTTAAGAGCAGCTAAACCTAAGAAAACACGAATTCTGACTTTTATTGGCCTAGACTGAGTTCGAGGCCGGCTTAGGTGCTCAACCCAGCCGCTTCGGCGGTTGTTATGATAGGTTGACATCTAAATAGCAAGATTAGAGCTCTGGACTAGGCCCCGTATTTCAATTTCTTAGTGTAGATTTTTATATATAGAGAGTAGAATACGATATTCGATCGATGGCTTGGTGGAGTTCGTGCCTGGGATCATTGTATGAATTCAAGGTTGATATCTTTTGCTGATTTAGGATTCAAAAGTCTTGATCTGCAATCTTTAGATCTTCATTATTGTGAGTTTTCTGATTTCGATTTGTTTTCTCTCAATATGGTTTTGATTGTGTAGATTATTAGTTTGATGAAATTCACTCCGGATAAAAGTCTTGATTCAGATCCTTGTGTATGTCGTGAAATAATAAAAGCTTCGATCTTTTGTCTTGTTCGTATACTCTTTGCCCTCTGATTTTAACACAAGTTTTGTATTTGATTCAATATCTTCGTGGGATCGACCTCGGACTCTGAACACATTACCTATGATCGAACTGGTTCACTGCCGGTTAGAAAGTGAGTTTTGCCTAAGGTTTCGAGTTTTATAAATTGTATTTGATCAATCCGGATTGCGAAATCTTTTCACTTATCAGTTATCAGGGAAAAAAACATTTTTTTCTGCAAGGACAAATTGTTACCAGAGAAAAACACAAATTTGAACTCATTAATAAGAAGAAAACATGAATTCGAACTCGTTACCAAAGAAAACACAAAAATTTCTACTCGTTATTAAAGGAAAACACAAATTTCCGGCGATGTCAACTCTTTATCAGGGAAAAAACATTTTTTTCTGCAAGGACAACTTGTTACCAGAGCAAAACACAAATTTGAACTCGTTAATAAGAATAAAACATGAATTCGAACTCGTTAGCAAAGAAAAAACACAAATTTCAACTCGTTATAAAGGGAAAACACAAATTTCCGGTGATGTCAACTCATTATCAAGGAAAAAAACATTTTTTCTGCTAGGAACACGTTAACAGAGAAAAACACAAATTTGAACTCGTTAATAAAAAGAAAACATGAACTTGAACTCGTTACCAAATAAAAACACAAATTTGAACTCGTTAATAAGGAGAAAACCTGAATTCAAACTCGTTATCAAAGAAAAAACACAAATTTCTACTCTTTATAAAGGGAAAACACAAATTTCCGGCGATGTCAACTCGTTATCAGGGAAAAAAATATATTTTCTGCAAAGACAAATCATTACCATAGAAAAACACATTTGAAATCGTTAATAAGATGAAAACATGAATTCGAACTCGTTACCAAAGAAAAAACACAAATTTCTACTCGTTATAAAGGGAAAACACGAATTTTGGGTGATGTCAACTCGTTATCCGGGAAATTTTTTTTTTCCTGCTAGGACAACTCGTTACCAGAGAAAAACACAAATTTGAACTCGTTAATAAGAAGAAAATATGAATTTGAACTCGTTACTAAAGAAAAAACACAAATTTATACTCGTTATATAGGGAAAACACGAATTTCCGGCGATGTCAACTCGTTATCAGGGGAAAAAACATTTTTTCTGCGAGGACAACTCGTTACCAGAGAAAAACACAAATTTGAACTCGTTAATAAAAAGAAAACATGAATTCGAACTTGTTACCAAAGAAAAACACAAATTTGAACTCGTTAATAGGAAGAAAACATGAATTCGAACTCGTTACCAAAGAAAAAACACAAATTTCTTCTCGTTATAAAGGGATATATAACACTAATTTCCCGTGATGTCAACTCCTTATCAGGGAAAAAAACATTTTTTTCTGCAAGGACAACTTGTTACCAGAGAAAAGACACAAATTTGAACTCGTTAATAAGAAGAAAACATGAATTCGAACTCGTTACCAAAGAAAAAACACAAATTCCTACTCGTTATAAAGGGAAAACACAAATTTCCGGCGATGTCAACTCATTATCAAGGAAAAAAACATTTTTTCTGCAAGGACAACTCGATACAAGAGAAAAACACAAATTTCAAACTCGTTTCCAAAGAAAAACACAACTTTGAACTCGTTAATAAGAAGAAAACATGAATTCGAACTCGTTACCAAAGAAAAAACACAAATTCCTACTCGTTAAAATATAAATGCAGAATGTAAGTAGGCAATTTTTATAGTGGTTCCAGGTGGTGTAATCCTATCAGTCCACTCTTCTCCTGTGATGTTGGAGGTAATTCACTAAAGATCCTTGAGGTAGCAGTTACAAAAATCCCTAAGTTGTTTGTCCTTCACCAATAACTATGGCTTCAAAAACTGAACACTTGGAACAGGTAGGATTGCTGCTCCAAAGTCTTCCACTGGTCCTTGAAGGGTAGGATTGCCTCTTCACTAGCTCTACCACAAAAAACAGTCATTGACACCTAAAGATGCTTCACTTTCTTCAATAGATTTCTTATAAATGAAAGTTTGAATCAAGTAAGTAATTCAGTCTTTAGCAGCTTGATCAGGATGATATGATCAGCAGCTTGAATGCTTCAAGTGTGTAAACTTGATGTATCTTCATAACAGATTACACTTGAAGAAGTTTTCTGGATCAGTAGCTTTATGCTCAGTGATATCAGTAGGGTGATTTTCTTGATAAGAAACTGAAGCTCAAGATTATCTGTTGTTATTCTCTAGAAAATCATCATCAGTTTATGTAAGAAGGGTCTTCTATTTATAGGTGAGACTCCTTGTGATTTATGTTTGAAATTCAAACATAGCCGTTTCAGATTTGTCCCCATCTTGACTTGCTTTCTGCCTCTCAGACATAGTAATCGACAATCGCCGCCTTACTTTTGACAGCTTTAATTCGTTCACCCTTTGACTTGTATCCATTGGATAAACCTCTGTTTCTTTCCAACGTCCCTTTAATCTTGGCCATTGATTTGTTAATAAGATCAAGAGTTGTTATCTGTCATTTTCTTTGTAATCTTCCAATGTAGCCTTTGATTAAATTGAAATATGTGTTCAACAGGCTCCTATGAGTGTAAGTCTGCTGAAGTACATTTTAGTCAGCTTATCCAAAGTTGCTGTGTTTATAAAAACACTGCAGTTGACTTCTCTTATATCTAACTTTTTATTATGAAGTTAGATTACACCATTGTGAATATAACTAAGTTCCAATCACCACTTAAATTGTGGAACTTAGACCTTGTACACAAGGTATATGCAATCAGTTTAGGTCATCACAGACTTCCCTAAATTCTGATTCCATATCCTTGACTTTAAATACTAAGTTTGATCCCTTAGCCTTCAATAACTGAATTTGAACCCTCAGCCTTCAGTCTTCAGCAGGTTCCTAAACTAGTCTACTGACCTAGGTACCCTACTGACCTAGACAGGTCTGCTGATGAAAGTCAGCTGACCTTTTACAGTGCTTGTTTGATCAAACCTATACAAAGATCAAACTCTAATAAGCCTATACATTTGATCTAGACATATTTTTGCCTTTGCTCTATAACAGCTAGTCTGGCACTCATCACTAAAACTTAAAATAAGTCCAACAACTACTCAATAATCCCTAATCTCGTTGAAGGAAAGGCAGAATCGAGCATTTGGGGTTTATAAATGTTTTTAATTGTAAATTTAAGTGATTGAATATCAATGATGTTTATTTAAGTTAATTATAGTTTTCAAGCATGATTATTATAGAAATTGAAAAACCAGATTAATTGATTGAACTGGATCAAACCAGATTTAAAAAAATGACAAACTACTGTTTTATAATCGGTTTTATTATTGTTAAAAAATCGAACCGTAAAATATATTCGGTTTCTGGTTTTTATGAAATAAATTGGTATTCCCCGTATTAAAAACGGCTGATGGTTGAGGTTAGCCTTTGATCTGCGACATTCTAATAAATTTTATCTACTCCTGGCTACTATAGAAATTCAATCTGTAAATGGAATGATATTAAAGTAAAAATGATAGTGAACTGTTGTAGAAATAAGGTAGAAGTGAGTAGAAATGAGACGAAAATAGTATAATATGGATCCAAAATGGAACTTTGTATTATTTTACATAAACTTACTAGACGTATCAACATTTCACAAAATAAATGTTATCCATTCAAATCAGCGAGGTCGGTCATAGAGCCAACTACAGAGCTCTTCTTGTATGCTTGTATGAGGCTCGTCCTAACCGTATACTCCAGAATCGAGGCGTTTGGCAAGCAACAAGGTAAGGAACCCACCCAAGGTAAATGCGCTAACGATGGAAAATGGTGGTGGTGACAATAGGTATGTTAGACTTGATAGCCCAGTTGAGTTGGATCAAGAAGTGGTAAAGGAAAAGAGAAGAAAGCATCAGATGTTGAAGACAGGAAGGATGATGACTTTATGGATAAAGGTTCAGTTGAGATCAAGAAAGATGAGGATGATTTTGAGGAAGTGGGAGAAATCCCTAATCTCGTCGAAAGGAAGGCGGAATAGAGCATTTGGGGTTGATAAATGTTTTCAATTGTGATTTTAAGTGATTGAATATCAATGATGTTTATTTAAGTTAATTATAGTTTTCAAGAATGATTATTATAGAAATTGAAAAACCGGATTAATTGATTGAACTGGATCAAACCGGATTGAAAAAAAGATAAACTGCAGTTTTATAATCGGTTATTTTATTGTTAAAATATCGAACCATAAAATCAATTTGGCTTCCGGTTTTAATGAAATAAATTGGTATTCACCATATGAAAAACGTCTGATGGTTGAGCTTAGCATTTAATCTGCGACATGCTAATAAATATTTCTCTAGTCCTAGCTGCTATAGAAATTCAATCTATAAATGGAATGATATTGAAGTAAAAAGGATAGTGAACTGTGGTAGAAATCAGGTAGATGTGAGTAGAAAAATGAGTCGAAAATAGTTGAATATGGATCTAAAATGGAACTTGGTATTATTTTACATAAACGTACTAGGCATGTCAACATTTTCCAAAATAAATGTTATCCATTCAAATCAGCGAGGTCGGTCATTAGAGCCAACTGCAGAGCTCCTCTTGTACGCTTGTATGAGGCTTATCCTGACCGTATACTGGATATTTCATTAAATTCATATTCCATCATGAGTTTTACCATACTTGAAGGAAATCGAGAATCGAGAGGTTTGGCAAGCAACACAGTAATGAACCCACCCGAGGTAAATGCGCTAAAGATGGAAAATGATGGTGGTGACTATGGGTACATTAGACTTGATAGCCAGGTTGAGGTGGATCAAGAAGTGGTAAAGATAAAGAGAAGAAAGCATCGGGTTGAAAATGGGAAGGATGATGACTTTATGGAAAAAGGTTCAGTTGAGATCAAGAAATATGAGGAGGATTTTAAGGAAGTGGTTGAAATCTCTAATCTCGTCGAAGGAAAGGCGGAATCGAGCATTTGGGGTTGATAAATGATTTTAAGTGATTGAATATCAATGATGTTTATTTAAGTTAATTATAGTTTTCAAGGATGATTATTATAGAAATTGAAAAACCGGATTAATTGATTGAACTGGATCAAACCGGATTGAAAAAATGACAAACAGCAGTTTTATAATCGGTTTTTTTATTGTTAAAAAATCGAACCGTAATTCTATTCGGTTTCCGTTTTTAATGAAATAAATTGGAATTCCTTGTATGAAAAACGTCTGATTGTTGATCTTAGCATTTGATCTGCGACATGCTAATAAATTTCTCTAGTCCTAGCTGCTATAGAAATTCAATCTATAAATGGAATGATATTAAAGTAAAAATGATATTGAACTGTGGTAGAAATAAGGTAGAAATGCGTAGAAATGAGTCGAAAATAGTAGAATATGGATCTGAAATGTAATTTGGTATTATTTTGCATAAACATACTAAACATATCAACATTTCACACAATACATGTTATCCATTCAAATCAGCGAGGTCGGTCATTAGAGCCAACTGCAGAGCTCCGCTTGTAAGCTTGTATGAGACTTATGTTGACTGTATACTGGCTTATTTAATTAAACACATATTCCATCATGAGTTTTACCATACTTGAAGGAAATCCAGAATCGGGAGGTTTGGCAAGCAACACGGTAAGGAACCCATGCGAGGTAAATACGCTAACGATTGAAAATGGTGGTGGTGATAATGGGTATGTTAGACTTGATAAACCGGTTGAGGTGGATCAAGAAGTGGTAAAGGTAAAGTGAAGAAAGCATCGGATGTTGAAAATGGGAAGCATGATGACTTTATGGATAAAGGTTCAGTTGAGATCAAGAAATATGAGGATGATTTTGAGGAAGTCGTTGAAATCCGTAATCTCTTCAAAGGAAAGGCGGAATCGAGCATTAGAGGTTGATAAATGATTTTAATTATGATTTAAGTGATTGAATATCAATGATGTTTATTTAAGGTAATTATAGTTTTCAAAGATGATTATTATCGAAATTGAAAAAATGGATTAATTGATTGAACAAGGTCAACCCGGATTGAAAAAATGACAAACTGCAGTTTTATAATAGGTTTTTTTATTGTTAAAAAATCGAACCGTAAAATCTGTTCGGTTTCCGGATTTAATGGAATAAATTGTTATTCCCCGTATGAAAAACGTCTGATGGTTGAGCTTTGCATTTGATCTGTGACATGCTAATAAATTTTCTCTAGACCTAGTTACTATAGAAATTCAATCTATAAATGGAATGATATTGAAACAAAAAAGATAGTGAACTGTGGTAGAAATCATGTTGAAATGAGTCGAAAATAGTAGAATATGTATCTAAAATGGAACTCGGTATTATTTTACATAAACATACTAGACATATCAACATTTCACAAAATAAATGTTATCCATTCAAATCTGCAAGGTCGGTCATTAGAGCCAACTGCAGAGCTCCGTTTGTACGCTTGTATGAGGCTCATCCGGACCGTATAATGGCTCATTTCATTAAATTCATATTCCATCATGAGTTTTACCATACTTGAAGGAAAGCCAGAATCGGGAGGTTTGGCAAGCAAATGGTAAGGAACCCACGCGAGGTAAATGCGGTAACGATTGAAAATAATGGTGGTGACGATGGGTATGTTAGACTTGATAGACCGGTTGAGGTGGATCACTAAGTGGTAAAGGTAAAGAGAAGAAAGCATCGGATGGTGAAAACAGGAAGGATGATGACTTTATGGATAAAGGTTCAGCTGAGATAAAGAAAGATGAGGATGATTTTGAGGTAGTGGTAGAAATCCCTAATCTCGTCGAAGGAAAGGCGGGATCGAGCATTTGGGTTTTATAAATGATTTTAATTATGATTTTAAGTGATTGAATATCAATGATTTTTATTTAAGGTAATTATAGTTTTCAATGATGATTATTAGAAATTGAAAAACCATATTAATTAATTGAAATGGATCAAACCGGATTGAAAAATGATAAACTGCAGTTTTTATAATTGGTTTTTCATTGTTAAAAAATTTGAACCGTAAAATCTGCTCGGTTTCTGGTTTTAATGAAATAAATTGGTATTCCCCATATGAAAAACGTCTGATGGTTGATCTTAGTATTTGATCTGCGACATTCTAATAAATTTTCTCTAGACCTAGCTGCTATAGAAATTCAATCAATAAATGAAATGATATTGAAGTAAAAAAGTTAGTGAACTGTAGTAGAAATCAGGTAGAAATGAGTCGAAAATAGTAGAATATGGATCTATAATGGAACTTGGTATTATTTTACATAAAAATACTAGACATATCAACATTTCACAAAATAAATGTTACTCAATTCAAATCAGCGAGAGTCTTTGAAGGACACCACATAGACGTAACCTAGGGCATAATTGTTCACTATATAAATGTTTCTTAGAACTACGGAGGACTTGATTCCTGAATGATCGCTGGATACGTAGGCAACTTAAGAACAATATTCTCAGGCTCCGTCTAAATCATTCTAAAACACCCCCCGTTTCTTATTTCTTGGATCTTGAACATTGTCCCTAGATTCAAGTGGCCCGGAGTTATACATTGACTGTATCCAGCAGCGTCACTAAGTATACTTTTTTCCTTACATCTAATACACTTTTACACTTATCATAACACTTTTCCAAATCTAATACATGAAAACTAGTTTCTAGTTCTTTCCCATCTCATTATCATGCTACTTCAACACTTTGACATCGCCTTATAAAAGGACATTCACTTTAACCGCATAAATCCCACAAAAATGCATATTTCCAATAGATTTTAAGCTCTTCAACTATAAACTCCTAGAACCAATATCTTCTTACTCTAAGAACCGATATCAAAGAACCGATATCTAAGAACCGGACGATCCAAAAATCGTTAGGGTAATCTTTCAGGCTCCTTTACTTGGCGATAACCTAAGGACTCTCTAGAAGCACAGAAACACAATAAAGAGGGATGCTTTGGGGGGTGGTTTAGACTACACCTGAGATGTTGTTTCTCAAGCTACCTACGTATCCAATGCGGGGATTGGAATCAAGTCTTCGTAGTTCCTTAGGGATTTGTTTATATAGAGGGGCTTGTGCCCTAGAGTTAGCGTGTGGCGTGTCTGTGATGGATATTGATTAACGTGTTCCCTAAGGAAAAGGATTATGATTGATTAATCTCCTAGGTTCTAGGAGATAATTATGATATTCGAGTCCTAAGGAAAAGGATTATGATTGATTAATCTCCTAGGTTCTGGAGGATGCGGGGCTTGAACCCTACATTGAGTTTACAGAGGACGAGAGGGAGTCCTGTAGGGCATCTTTGTCTCAATAACTTAACTTTGCTGTTGTATTTTTTATCTTCTCCAACTAACGCTTCGTTTACATCGGCAGTGGCTTATTTTGCTGAGTTGTTGGTTGGGGCAAAGAAAGAGGTGGCAGTTCGCCCACCAGTGCCGACTCCCACTATTCGCGCTTTACCTCTAAAGGATCCTATCACAGATGTGGCGGGTGCTTCTTCGTCGGTCCTGACCCAGGAGCAGGTCGACTTAGAGGCTCTTGAGGAAACAGTTGAGAGGGAGCTAGTCTCTAAAAAGGCGATCCGTCCGAGGCCGACCTCTCATGAGGGGCGTTCCTTAAAAAAGAGCAAGTCTAAAGCTCCCGAGGGGGCTCAAGACGAGGCTTCTTTCTTAACAACAGCGGGTCGCCAGCATGTCCGATGAAGAGTTGGCGATCCTTGACTGCAAGACTATGGAGCTGGTAAGCGTCCTGTCCTGATTCTATTTTTTTTTAAAGAAACTTGACTATTATAATTCTAATACATATATTCTTTATGTGTGTTCAAGGTGGCACGATTGACCAGGAATTTTTCAGGAGGTTGGGCAAGGCTTCTACAGACCTAGCTCCCCACAGGAATAAGGCTGTCGAGCTAAGGCAAGAGAGGGAAGAGCTTAAGGCGGCTGCTCGCCTTAAGGATACAGAGATGAAGGCCCAGCAGGGCCAGGTCGGACTGACGTCGCGTGGAGTTTTAAGGACGATCAGGGCCAGGCTAGCGCTGACTTTTCTTTTACCCACATGGTGATTAGGGTCAGGTCGGACTGACGTCATGTGGAATTTGAAAGACAACGTGTACCGGTCGTACAAAGCAAGTATATTGACGCAAAGAAATCATTTATTCAAAGAAAATGAGGATATCCAGAACGGACATCAAAAGGAGTAAAAACATAGTGCAGAAATGAACCAAAAGTATCCAAGGCAAATAGCAAAAACAGACGGACAGAATGAAAGTGCAGAAAAGAGAAAGTGCTAAATGATAAACTGGCCGAACCGATCAACCCAAGATGATTCCTTTGTCCTTGATGATGGCCGCATATCAACTTCGAGCGACCTCCAGGTCTCCTTTGATTTCCACCGGACCGCGATCTGTCGGGAACTTCAGACTGATGTGAGCTGGAGAGATTACAACCCGTAGATCTATTAAAGCAGGTCTTCCCAAAATTATGTTGTATGCTGACGATGATTTGACCACCACATAATTGACCATGAGTTTCCTTCTCGCTGATTCCTTTCCAAACGTCGTCGCGAGCCGAACCATCCCTAGAGGATGTATAGGAGGACCTGCAAATCCAAACAAGGGCGCTGAAATAGGGATTAGTTCGGACTCTTTAAGATTTATAGCCTAAAAAGCTGCCAAGTACAGAACGTTGACGGCGCTGCCATTGTCGACACAGACTCGTTTCACCAAGTTTTTGTTTACCACGGCTTCAATCACTAAGCCTTCATTGTTCGGGACCAAGGGGAGTGAGTCCTTTGGTCCATAACCTACTTCCTAAAAAGGGATTAGACTTCGCCTACCAGCCTGTGTGCCTCCTGATCGGGTATTTGGATTGACGACTTCGAATGCATTACCAGGGCCCCCTACAATGGTGTTGATGGTGTTGATTAGGCGATTGTCCCTCTGTTGACCTTTGTCCGGAGAATGATCCCGTCTTCACTGGGGATCTACTGGAAGATCACGGTCTTGATTAAAATTCTTCTATGGGAATTCTCGTGGTCCTTGACGCTCACCGTACCGAGGTCGCTCTACCACCTCATCCAACTTTCCTTCAACAATTACGGCCTCCACGTCGTGCTGGAAATCTCTACAATTGTCCAGCTCATGCCCAGTGTCTTGATGATAGCTGCAAAACTTGTTTTGATCCCTTCTTTCCAAAGGAGTTCGCAGCGGCGCGGGGGTTCTTGCCAAACCCTTCTTTCCATGATTGCCAACACTTTCTCCCGAGGCATGTTTAACACTGAGAATTCCCGTGGCTGCAAGGCGTTTCTCTTCTCGGGTCGGCCCGTGGTTGATCCGCTCGCACGGTCTCCGAACGACTTCCTCTTCTTGTCAGATGTATCCTCGGTCTTATCCTTCTTGGATTTTGACTTGTGTACTTCTCACTTTACCCGATTGGCTTCTTCTCTCCGACACTTCTTGAACGCTACTTCCAAGCATTCCTCCATAGATGCGGGGAGTTTGCTGCTCAGCTTGGCATATAGCCTCCCTTCACGCAGTCCTGCCGCAAAGATACGATCCGAACCTGAGTGTCAGCGTCTCATACTTGCAAAGACTCATCACTAAACCTTTTGAGGTATTGGAGAGCAGTCTCATCTTTCTTCTGTTTGATGGATAATAGGTGAGTGGCATTCTTCTGGAATGGCTTTGCCGTGATAAACGCATTAAGGAACATCTTTCCTAGAGTGTCGAAACTGTAGATGGTCCAGGGCGGTATTTTCTTGAACCATTCCCGAGCTCGACCTGTGAGCAGCACGTGAAACGCTTTACACTTCATCTCCTTTGGGGCACAGTCGAGATTCATGTGCGTGAGATACTGGAACAAGTGATCCTGGGGGTCTTTGGTTCCGTCGTAGGGCTCTAACTTTAGGATCTTGAACCTTGTAGGTGTCAGGGATAGCTGTCGATTTTCTCAGAGAAAGGAGAATCGAGGGCTAGGAGTGCTGATTTCCTTCCTGCTATGGCTTCCAGTTCGCCACGAGCTGCCTCCATCGCCTGGGGTACAATCAATTGTTTTATGAGATTTGAGGATGATGATCGATCATCCTTTCGGTTGCCTCTTCGCCTTGGGGGAGAAGGTGTTTGTTTCTATGATCCATCACTGGGGTCATCTTCTTCTTCTGGATCCTGATCCTGGGACTTTTCTATAGACGATCCTCCTCTCGGTCGGTGCAGATCCTGGGAATTCTCATTTAGGGGGTCTTCTTCTTATAGACCTTTCAAGTCTTCATCCTCTTTGTCCTTTTCTTCTAAGACGACATTGAGAACGGCTTCTTTTGTTGCATCATCGAGAGCCGTGAGCTGATCCACCAATGCCTGGTGAGTTGCATCAAGAGAGATGTCTTCTGGCTGCTGGTTCTGATGGTTGTTGGCTTCTGAGTCAGTAACATTATTGGTGTTACTTTCATTGGCGGCTTGTTGTCGCGTGGTCACCATGATGATTCTGAAGTCTATTCCAGAGATTATCAAGCAAAGGACCCTCCTTCTAGCGCTAATTGATGATCCAAAAATCGTCAGGGTAATCTTTCAGGCTCTTTTCTTTGGCGATATCCTAAGGACGCTTCAGAAGCACAGAAACACAATAAAGATGGATGCTTTGGGGGGTGGTTTAGACTGCACCTGAGATGTTGCTTCTCAAGCTGCCTACGTATCCAATATGGGGATTAGAATCAAGTCTTCATAGTTCCTTAGGATTTGTTTATATAGAAGGGCTTGTGCCCTAGAGTTAGCGTGTGGCGTGCCTGTGATGGACACAGATTAACATGTTCCCTAAGAAAAAGGATTATGATTGATTAATCTCCTAGGTTCTAGGAGATAATTATGATAGTCAAATATTTGTATTAAATGACAAATATTGGAGCCTTTATGGCTCATGATTCTTTCCATAGTTATCTGTCTGTTAAACACATGGGAAATATGATAAGAGATGTACTCTGCCTAACCTGGACGACTTTGGCTGGACAGGTCAAAACCTTCTATACCTGGACCGTTCCGAGGGACAGGAAGCCGAACTAGAAACAGCTCGGTTAGGAGTAAGTAGAATGGTGGATTGGAGAGGGACCGAACCGAACATGGGGATCCGTTACGGGTTGAGTAGAGCACAAAGATTGGCCGACCTGCAAGGAGAATATGATGAGAGAGACTCGGGCTGATGATGCGGTCTGAACTGACTTAAGCTTCTCGGCCGACCTATGGAGGTCAGGGAGCGTGGCCGGACCAACACCTACCAGAACCGGTTTATAGATATGACGACCTACACCGAGCGCCAAGGCAGGCCGCGGACAGACTAGAGTGCTTGCACCCAGCATAACTGGGTGCAAGATGTACTCATAAGAACCAGAAGTCACGCCTGGGCACTGACCGACCTGGGAGGAAAGGGACGAGTGGACGGGCTACACTAGTGAGGTTCTTAGCACTGTTCTCTCCATACTGATCGTCGGGCCACTAAAGAGGTGCCACGTAGGTAGGTACAATTCTTGGCATCGTCAGAACCTATATCTTCGTTGAAATTGAAAAAAGGATAGCAAGATCAAAGTATTAACCACTTTAAATTTACCTATTCCTAAAGCATACATGCTCGGATGCTCCTATTCGAATTTGTCATTACATTAACACTAAATTACATCAAATTTCCAATTGCATTAACTTGAATTCAGTTTGTATTACAAAAATAAATGAATAAACATTTAAATAAAATAAATATTCCTTAAAATTAATCCAAAATCTAAATAAACAATAAAAGCTTAACGGAAAATCTTAGCCGGATGTGTGGAGTGCCGGAAAAGCATGGCCAGGACAAGAGGAGCCGGAAAAAACAAGGAAAGGAGGAGAAAAGAGGAGAGGAAGAAGAAGATGGGGAAAAACGCAGAAATGAGGAGAAAGGAGGAGAATAAGAAGAAGAGAGGAGGTTGCTGCTCCTGATTACGTCGTCACCTTTTTTGCGATGATAGTTTGTTTTGCGCGACGACCTGTCGTCCCTTTAAATAATTTCCAGAATTCTATTTAATGGGATGACATATCATCGTGCAAAACCAACATGTCGTCCCATTAAATAAGTTTAATATAATAACTATAAATATACATATAATTTCATTAAACTTATATAATAAATAATAAGAAATACCATGCCATTATCGAGTCAATAACGAACCCCAATTTTGAAATCTTGAACTCAATAACAAACCTCGGGTTTGAATCACTATTCAATAACGAACCTCGAGTTTAAATCACTACTCAATAAGGAACCTCGGGTTTGAAATCTACTACTTAGTAATGAACATCAGATTTGAAATCATCATCCGACTAACTAACGAACCCCGGGTTTGAAATCACTACTCAAATACAAACCTCGGGTTTGAATCACTAATCAATTCAATAACGAACCTTGGGTTTGAAATTATCATCCGACTAACTAACAAACCCTAGGTTTGAAATCACTACTCAATAATGAACCTTAGCTTTGAATCACTACTCAATTCAGTAACGAACCTCGAGTTTGAAATCGTGAACTAACTAACAAATCTTGGGTTTGAAATAATCAACCAGCTGACTAATGACCCCAAGTTTGAAATCATTACTGAATAACGAACCTCGGTTTGAATCACTACTCAATTCAATAACGAACCTCGGGTTTGAAATCCACTACTCAACAATGAATCTCGGGCTTGAAATCATCAACCGCCTAACTAGCGAACCTCGAGTTCGAATCACTACTTAATAAGGAACCTTGGGTTTGAATCACTCCATTCAATAATGAATCTTGGGTTTGAAATCTTGAACTAACTAACCTCGTGTTTGAAATCATCAACCGAATAAATAATGAACCCTAGGTTCGAAATCACTACTCAATAACGAACCTCGAGTTTGAATCATTGCTCAATTCAATAATGAACCTAAGGTTTGAAATCTACTACTCAATAATGAACCTTGGGTTTGAAATCATCAACTGACTAACTAACGAACCCCAAGTTTGAAATCACTACTCAATAATGAATCTCGGGTTTGAAATCTTGAGCTAACTAACGAACCTCGGATTTGAAATCATCAACGGACTAACAAAAGAACCCCTAGTTTGAAAACACTACTCAATTACGAACCTCGAGTTTGAATCACAACACAATAAGAAACCTCAGGTTTGAATCATTAAACATTTCAATAAAAAACCTCGGGTTTGAAATCTTGAGCTAACTAACAAACCTCGGGTTTAAAATCATCTACTGACTAACTAACAAACCCAACTAACAAACTGGGATTGAAATCACTACTCAATAACGACCTCGAGTTTGAATCACTACTCAATTCAATACTGAATCTCGGGTTTCAAATCTACTACTCAATAACGAACATCGGGTTTGAAATCATCAATCGACTACTAACAAACCCACAGTTTGAAATCACTACTCAATAACAACATCATGTTTGAAATCTTGAACTAACTAACGAACCTCGTATTTGAAATCATCAACCAACTAACTAACGAACCCTAGGTTTGAAATCACTACTCAATAACAAATCTCGAGTTTGAATCACTACTCAATAAGGAACCTCGGGTTTGAAATCTAATATTAAATAACGAACCTCAGGTTTTAAATCTTTAACTTATAACTAACAAACCTCGGTTTGAAATCATCAACCGACTAACTAATGAACCCCAGGTTCAAAATCACTACTCAATAACGAACCTCGAGTTTGAATCACTACTCAATAAGAAGCATCAGGTTTGAAATCTACTACACAATAACGAACATTGGGTTTGAAATCTTGAACTAATTAACAAACCTCAATTTTGAAATCATCAACCGATTAACTAACAAACCCCAGGTTTGAAATCACAGCCTAGTAACGAACCTTGAGTTTGAATCAGCACTCAATTCTGTAATGAACCTCAGGTTTGAAATCTACTACTCAATAACGAAACCTTGGGTTTTAAATCTTGAAATAACTAACGAACCTTGGGTTTGATATCATCAACCGACTAACGAACCCCAGGTTGAAATCACAACTCAATAACGAACTTTGCGTTTGAAATCTTGAACCAATTAACAAAACTGGGGTTCGAAATCATAAACCGACTAATTAACGAGCCCTGGGTTGAAATCACTACTGAATAACGAACCACATGTTTGAAATCTTGAACTAACTAACGAACCTAGGGTTCGAAATCATCAACCGACTGATTAACGAACCCTAGGTTTTAAATCACTACTCAATAACGAACCCCGGGTTTGAAATCATCAACCGACTGATAAACGAACCCTGGGTTTGAAATCACTACTCAAGTACGAACCTCGGGTTTAAAATCTTGAACTTACTAATGAACCTCGAATTTGAAGTCTTGAACCCAATAACGAACATTGTGTTTGAAATTATTACGAACTCCAACTTTAAGTTATTTTATTCAACATTATTTAAATGAAAAAAAAATATTATTAGAAATGATTTAATTATTAATTTTATAAAAATATTATAAAAATACAATTTATTCATTTAATGATAAAATTTATTAATTAAAAATAATCATTAAAATAAATACTTAAGGGATGACAATGTCGTCTCTTTGAATAAAAGGAATATTGATTATACAAAAATTGATAAAATCTATAAATTTTATTCATGGATTGATAGAATTTAAAAATATTTAAAGGAACGACATTGTCGTCACTTAATAGCACCTTCTCCACATGGATTCCAGGCTGGTAGATTGTCGTCTCAAAAAACGACAATGTCGTCGCTTTAAACCAAATTAATTTCCCGCCAAAAATTTCCCACAAACACAAAATCCGTCCAATTCAACATGTCGTCCTAAAAAAGAACCCCACCAATTTTTCCCATCAAAAAATCATGAAAACTGGACTTTTCAAGGATTTTATTTAAAGGAATGGCATGTTGTCCCAAAAAACGGCTTTTTTGGAACGACTTGCTGTCTTCGCGCAAAAGATCGTCCCAAAAAAAAGCCAAATTCTTGTAGTTTGCATGCAAAAACAAAAATTTGGGACGACAAGTAGTCCCATTGAATTGTTTTTAAAAAAAAACTTTTTAAGGACGATATGTCGTCCCAGAACATATGCAATAATTATGTTGAATAATTAATTTTAATTCCCTAAAAAAATTTAATAAATAGTAATTTTAATATTAAATTAATTTAATAATAACTATTATTTAAAGCGACGGCCACGCTGTCGTCAGACCGGCTTTGCCACGTCACCTCAGCTGAAAAATCAAGCCCTGTCATCGACCATTTCATGCGACGATGACTTAGTCGTCGCACAAAATCCTATCCTTTTTTTTCGAATCCAAAGTTAATTGCTCGACGACTTTTTTGGTACGACCAATCGTCACATTAATTGTTTTTGTGACGACTGCATCTTTAATTGTACGACATTACATCGCCGTGAAAAATCTGAATTGTTGTAGTGGCCTTAAGCATATATATGTATATTTTATATTAACTTTAATATTTATCGTCTAATTTTTAGTTATAAAATAGCGAATTATACAGCTTGAATAGTTCAGGATTTGAATTATACGCACCAATTTTTTATGATGAAAAGAACAAGTATTTTGCCGTATAATTGAGATCGGTACGTGAAACGCATGTTCTCTTCAATAATTCGTTCGGATGCGAATTATTCGCGAATTTACTAACTAGATATGATTGATTCTAGAATCATCACTTACTTTTTCTACCATGCACAGTAATGAAAAACAAGCAATTATCTCATGTTTCTTCACTTATCAAAGATAATTAATTTCTGATGGATAGGATGTCGATATTGTCTAACCTGTATATATCCACCTGTACTATTTGTCATCCCTATTATTTGTCGTTAAATTGTAAATATTCTTAAGTGTAACTTCATATAACGATCATAGGATTCCAGGATGAGTACCGTAAACATATCATCAAAGGGTGAAATAATAAGCTTAATTATGACAATTATTGTTTCCACTTATTCACTTAATCACATTATGCCCAAACATGCACCTCTTTGGGAAGGAAACACAGTGACAATTTGTTTTTATGTACATTTTCTTGCATTTCTCAGAAATCTAAAGCGACAATATGCCGAAAGGAATAATCTAAAGGACCACCACTTAATTCTATGTTGCCTATGTGAGATCTTAGTGCAGGTTACTGTCAAACAGGAAGAAAAGCCTAATTGTAAGGATATTATGACAAAACTATGACCATGCATGTTACAGATGATGGATGGATGGATGGATGGATGGATATGGGTGGATGGAGAAAGAAAAAAGATGCATGGAGGGGCCATGCAATGCAAGTCTTTTAGCCAACATCTTAATTAGCATAAACCAATGGTGTTTAGAGACTTTAAATCTTGAAGTGACTCCAGAGTCCAGACTTCACCAACATGTTTGAGACATGTTTCTTGAAGCAATTTCAAGGGACAGTATGATCATCAACTAGTCCCCCCCAAAACCAAAAAAAAACCCTTTTCCTCTTTTGACTTTTTGGATAGATGGTTTTATTTATTATTGAGTGATTTTATGGTGCAACGGTTGTACCAAGTGACATACTTTAGAGCAATTCATTTTAACTCTCTTTCACATAATACACTTTTGGCGTGTGTGAGATGTTAGAAATAAAAGGTGGTAAAGTATGCCACTTGGTACAACCTTCATACAACGGTTGCATCATAAAATTTTTCTTCTAATAAATGATGAATACGACTATATGAGCATTACGTTTCTTGTTGTTAGGTTTAGTACTACTTTAATTGTGGGTTTTGGGGAGGGGGTCCCACAAAAAGCAAAATCACTGGCATATAATAGTTTATGGTCTCCCATTTCTCCTCTCAACAGTCAACTTTCATCATATGATTTGACTTTTATTTACTAAATTACAGTTCATTTGAACATTCAAAACTCAAGTCTTGTAATTGTGGTGTGGCCATTTGGGGCCTTTGCCAGTTTACTTTAATTTGAAGTGGATTTTTCTTCAACTCCATTGGCAGACTAATTCTGCCGACCTCATAATTTTTGTTTTGCCACGTGGAACCAATATTATGTGTCACAGAGAATTTAAGTCTACGGATGACAATGAAAACAAATAGAGTACGGGTTTAATACTATCAATATTCTACCCTATCACAAATTTTCATTACACATACACGGCTAATTACTCATTGCGATAGACATTTTTAAACCCATACTTTCTCAATATGGACGGTGGGCCTAAAGGACAATATAAGATGGTAAATAATGAAATAGGACAAAAACAAAGACAGTGATTGAGAAGTACAAAAAGAGAAGAGATGTACAAAAATACCCTTAATGATAATATTTTTTTTTTTCTTTTCACCTTAAAGTCGGGTAAGTATTGCAATTTATTTTATTCCTCTTTTTCTTACTAAAAATCCGGTGTTTTATTCCTATTTTTTTTATTGGCTTGATTCCTCCTCTCAATTGCCGGTTTATTTTTATTTTTTATTTTTTTATTATCTCAATTGCCATTTCAAAACCCCGCATTTTTAGTAAATGAAATTGAGTGTATAGTGGTGTTACTACGTCGGATAGTGGTGTTACTACGTCGGATAGTGGTGTTGCATAGTGGTGGTACTACGTCGGATAGTGTTCACGAAACCAACGTGAAATACGTGTTATTTTTTTTTTCATATGTGGACTTTCACTGTGATACTATATTATGCGTAACTACATTGTTTGTGTGGGGTGTGCATATGTTGTTACTACATGATGAAAATGGAATGTGTTACAACAGGTGTTACTACAGGATGTTGATGTTACTACATGAATATTATTATATGTCAATAATATTGATCGGTGTTTGAATGATGGTGTTACTACATATACATGTACATCAACTGAAGATGAAAGAAATTCATGTTTTTACTTTATTATAGAATACTTGAATAACAACCCTAAAGCAAATTATTCATGAATAATGGTCCATAAAGGCATGTTTCATTTCTTAGAAAAATAACAACTAAACTCTAAATCGTCAAGTCTCTGAGCTTCCACGTGCTGAATGTATTTGGACTGAAAGTAGGCATTTTTAGGCAATAAATCGTCACCGGAGAATAAGGGAGATCAAATCCCCGGTTCTTCTTGCCTCATAGCCTTGACTCACTGCAATCAAAACAACGGTTATACAAAAATACGATTCAGAAACATACTGATGGACGTAGTAACACATCTGAACAAAATTCATCAAAACTAACACGTGTTTTCAATTAGGTATCACCCAAGACAAGTTGTAATCTCACACACTGAACACACTTATATGTAAACACACACGGTACAATTATATTGAAATGTAGAAACGCACTGGTACATGTAGTAACATCTGCAAATCCTATCATTGATATCAATAGGATTTTCTTATACAACCAGAATTCGATTCAAAATCAAACCCAATTCAAGAAAATTCTTAATACTTCCCAGGCGAAAAACCCAATTTAATATGCTCAGAAAAGAAATTGAAATGTAAATCAAGATGAATATGGAAAGGGGATTTGATAAATAAACAAGGAAATTAATAAGCAAGCACTAATACATGACAAGAAGCAGATCCAGCCATAGTGGACGAATACACACTGGTAAGGCCTAATCTCTTAAAATTTCATCATACCATAATCTGAATGAAAAAATAGTTAAAATCCACAGGAAATATCCATGAATTTTGTTCAACTTGTATCAAATTTCACATGATATATATATAACTCGAATAAAAGATATCACTTTGTCTCGTCCCATAAGAACAATAGCACCAGCTCCACCGCTTTCTTCTTCAAGAAGAACGGCACCTCAATCGTCTGACGAGCTTCTTGCGCGTTTCTCCGCAATTTCGATGATCGGTGTATCCCTTATCCGCCAACTTATCTTCAAGGACAACAAGCTTCAGCTCGATCTGGCGTTTTCGATCATGCTCAAGGATTTCCTGATTAGCTCTCCTAAAAAACGGAGGATTTCGAAGGGATTTGCAGTTAATACGAAAGGGGAAAGAGGGGATTTGTAGAGAAGAGGATGGAGGCTAGGGTTTCTAGATTTTGGGATAATGGAGGAATGAGGCGGATTTTGGGATAATAAAGGGTATTTTTGGATTACTTTTTGTCCTTTACAACGAGTGCGTTATTTTCTTGTCCTTTTTACACAAATAAGATGTAAACCCGTCCTCTATGACCTTTTCCTATTCTCAACATATATATCTACGATATATATATATATATATATACATATTTTTGCCAAAAACGTCATTTTTAACATTTCCTATATAAATGAATGTACGTATCCTCATCGGCGTTACCGCTATACATCCCGGTCGATTTTTTTATCACATATATCTTTATATATGTGAAGAGTAAAGGTGAAAAATAAATTAGTTTGCTTTTCATTTAGTGAAAAGGAAACCTAATTCTAAGAAAATATTGTGTTCTTTTGATAACGCCACAGTATGATAGCGGACCATGAGTTTCAAATCATCAACACACTAACGAACCTTGTCTATCAATTCATTAACTCACTAACAAACCCTTTGTTTCACATCATGAACACACTAACGAACCACGTGCTTCAAATCATTAACTCACTAACGGACCTTGTCTTTCAAATCATCAACTCACTAACGAACCCTGGGTTTCAAATCATGAACACACAACGAACTCATTAGCTCACTAAATTACCTCGCGTGTGAAATTTTTTACTCAATAACGAACCCTGGGTTTCAAAACAACAACTCAATAATGAATCTCGTGTTTGAAATCATCAACTCCATAACGAACCCTTGGTTTGAAATCATTATCTTACTATGAACCCCAAGTTTAAAATTATTAACTTAGAAAAAATTATTATAAATAAAATATTTAATTAAGAATAAATATTAAAAAATATTTTATTTAAATAATTGAAGATAATATTATAAAAATAATTTTATTAAAGTTATATTGTATTCAAAAAAAATATTTAATTGAAAATAAATATTATGAAGAATAAATAATTTAATTAAAAACAAATAGCATGAAAATTATTTATAGAAATTTAGGTAAAAGAACACATTTTGGAATATTTTTAAGTAACATGACACTCAAATACTTTTTTATAGGGAGAAAGACAACTTCTATAATTTTTATTGCCTAAAGGACAAAAAAAACAAAAACACGCGTGAGTACCTTTTTTGACTTTTTTTTTCTCTTCCAACCTTTATTTTCAAGCCCTTATATCTTTTGATATAGATCTCCACACGTGATAAAAATTTCACTGAATTTTTTATTTTTTTCATACTCTTCGTTTTGAGACTTGGTTCTATATCATTACATCGTTTTGCGTGAGATTCACAGTCGGAATTCACTCTGTGAATCTCGACATTGAATCCTGAAAAACAGTGAATTTCGAATAATAATGAATTTCGACAGCTGATTTTTCAGAAATCATGTCGGAATATGATGAATGTGGTCTCAAAATAAAGAGAATTAAAATTTAAATAATTTGGTGAATGAATTTTCAAATTTTGAGATCTAAAGTGAGAGATATAAGAGTTTAAAAAATATGGATCGAAAAAAAAAAAAAAAAAAGTGTGCTAGTTTTTTTAGGGAAAAAATAGGCGTCCATCATTTAAAAAATAATAATTTTGTCCCTTTCGAAAGTTGTCATATTCAAATATTTTTGTCCTTCTTCCCAATTCCTCCAATTATTTAATGCGGCGATATTAATTGTCGTCAGATAAAATAGAGAGGTTTTTTAATCAATACAACTTGAATAATAAAATAATAAAATAAAAAGTATTTAATGCGACGACACCAGTCGTCGCATCAAATCCACCGGTCCACATAGGATTACAACCTGGCAGAGTGTCGTCGTAATAAATAACTTTTCGTCGAATTAAATCCGAATAATTGTCGCTTAAAATATCCCACCAAATTAAATTTCCCCCCAATTCTTTGTGGGGCTGCAAATATTCCTTTGCCGTCACAAAAAAACATCCTGCTATAATTTCCCCCTTGGCTTTTCTCAGGTTTTATTTAAAGCGACGACGTGTTGTCGCAACAAATGCATTAAAAGCGACGACACGCCGTCGTCGCTAAAAACCTTATTTGTTGTAGCATAAAAAACAAATTATGATTCCCCCATAACACATTGATTTTGGTGCCACGTTAGCGAAAATGCTTGTGAACATTGTTTTCTTCTTCTACACTTTAAAAAATGAGAGTGAAACGGTTTTCTCACGAAGCGAATTCCAGTATCAATCGAGTAATGTAGATTTCGGCATAAGGGTGTAAATGAGACGAGTCAAGTCATGTAATTCTCTAAACAAGTCGAACAATTCAAAGTATTCTCGAGTTCAAGTTCAAGTACGGGTATTTCGAACTCGTCGTCAAGATGAGATTCAAGGAAGTTTTAACAACTCGAGCCAAGCTCGAGTTTTGCATTGAGCGTATCGAGTTTAATATTTTTCAAAAGTAATTCGAAAATATTTTAAATTATAACGCGATAATAATAAAAAGTGTAATTACACTTGTCCCGGATACCGAGTCCTTATCCGGAAAAGAACGCCCAACACACATATAATTAAAATTTAATGTAATTATATACGTAAACCTTACATAAGCAAACATCAGAGAACAAGACGGATGACAAAACGACGTACTCGAGTAACTAAAACAACTAATAAACGATTGAAAGCAACACCGGATGCATCTATTACATCATCAAAAGACTAATTACAACCATCAAGTACATTTGACATTACAACTTGATACCCACAAACTCAACTCATCACTTTCTAGCATCACAAAGGATAAGAGAATCTAAACCCAAAAATAAACTGAATAAAGAGCAACAGACTTCATCTGCATCATCTCCAGGTCACTCCTCAGTGGCCTCGAAAACAACCTACAAATACACCACCTTCTCGGGGTGGGAACAATAAAGAAGAGGGGTAAGAACATACATACTTAGTAAGGGGTAGATGAAACGGTTACAATATATGACAACACATACATATATATATATATATATATATATATATATATATATATATATATATATATATATATATATATATATATATATATATATATATATCATGAACATTTTCTACAATCACTACCACATAGGTTGTAACAGTAGAGCTCACTTACCCTCTACATGCTCCGTTGTATATCCTTGCACGAGTAAGTTTGTTACATCAATATCAAAGGGCACTACGCATGGTGAGACTGCACCACGACAGGGCAAGCACCACTCAAGAGGCATGGACTTAGGTCTCCGTGTATGAGTTACACGCATCCCTTGATACTCAGCCTCAAGTGGATCTATAATAGTCCTCATGCTTCAAAAAGTTAACGTGTCTTACCAATGATAAAGATGTTTTAGATCTTAGACACCCACATATGTAATTTACGAGTTTAAGTCAAACCACCTGATTGATTCACATGAAAGACTTCCTATGGAAATTTAGTCATAGACATTCTAATTACACTACCTAACATATTGTAATGAGATCATTGACTACTAGTCAACGTCCCGTAAGGCCTAACAATCGCCTTCCGGTGCTCTCACCTTCTCCCCGCAGAGTGTCTCGGTTGTGATACTGAGACAAGGCTACCAGAAGCGGTAGTTAGACATTTCCAATGAACATTTTATGCCCTCATAGGCATTCAAACCAATCCATAGCATGTTGTACACAATAAAACATGGAAATAGGGTAATCAGACAGTTGGCGCGTGCTAATACCCATTCCAGAACCATCATACCATTCTGCTCCCATTTCGGCACCCGTCAAACACCCTTGGCGACCGCCAAATATGAACAGAGCTTTCTGCTTCTATCTAGTGCCCGCCAAACCTTACATGTACATTAGTTTGACCTGTTGTGCACCTTTGGCACCCATCAAAGCCTATTGGCGCCTGCAAACCTTAGACAGAGCCACCCTGAATATTTTTGTTTGGCTTGGCGGCCGCCAAAGCCAGTCTGACGCGCACCGAACGACGGAAATACACAGGTTCGACTTTGTTTCAGGCTGAAAGCAATGAGGATCATCACACCACGAACTTCCAACTTTATTACAAACAAAACTTGCAATTTAGAACAACAAAGCATAACAACAAACACCCAAAAACTCATTTAAGAACACCCCTACCTTAATTACGATTAAAAACAAATCCAAAAGCTAAAGCTTGAATCCTTCGATTCTTCAACTCCTACGATCATCCTATGATAATTAAACGACACAGTACGATTAAAGAACACTTTATTCTATTTTTTATGGTACTTTATTCTATTAATACTAAGATTTTTCCTCAAGAACGGTCAAAATTCTAGATTTATGGCTAAATTAAAGACTTACTGAATTGCAAACAATTAGTGTGGAAGCGTTCATCGCAATGAGACGATGATTTCCTTATTCTGTGGTCAGTCCAAAATCCTGATGGATTAGCCACGCGATTGAAGATTCCTTTCCTGGCAACTCAGCTTCGCTCCTCCTACGCAATTCCTCAGAATTGCCGATGTGATAAAATTAGGGAAATAATGAGATTATTTTCCTTAAGTACATATTATTAAAATATTTTTAATTGCAAAGACCTTTATTTGTTAAATCCTTTAAATTAATTAATTTAGGTAAATAGCTATTAGGTTAGATAAATAATTAAACCCAATTTACTATCTTGCCCTTACTAAAAATTTGGGGTGTTACATCCCTCCCCCTTAAAACAAGTTTTATCCTCAAAACTGAACATGCCTGGGAGGTTTTTGAACACTAGGAACTCGCGAACTATCTTCAACTCTCGTGTTGCCTCTACCGGTGTATGACTGCTCCACTATGCTCATACTAGCTATACGTCTTCCTTCTTGACTTTTGTCATCCTCCGTTCTAAGGTGCAACTAGTTCTTCCACGTAGGCCAAGTTCTCTTTAAAAATTTCAAGGTCAATTTTAACTTCCACATCAATGTCGGTTAAGGGTTTCCTAATCATTAACACATGAAAGACATTATGCACTCGGGAAAGAGGTCCTTGTAACTCCAAACGGATAAGCTAAATGTCTGACTTTAGCCAAGATCACATAATGGCCTATATATCTAGGGTATAACTTGTATGTGCGCCCATACCGTCTTACTATTCCCATTGAAAATGCCTTAGAATACACTTTATCTTCATTTTCAAACTCTAACGGTCTTAGTCTTACATCTGACCAACCTTTCTGCCTATCTTGAGCCATCTTGAGGCTGCGACGAACCACTTCAATCTTCTCCTTGGCTTGCTGTATCCACTCTGGTCTTATAATACGTCACTGCTTCACTTCATCATAGAAAAACTGGCGTTCTATATTTTCTTTATGCAGAGCTTCAAACGGTGACATCTGGGCGTTGGTGTGATACTATTGTAAGTTAACTCTACCATCTCTATCTTCATAGAAGGCCATCAGGAGTGTTGTTTCAACTCTGTTACGCCTTGGCTGCTCCGACACAGACTAAAAACGCTATCTTGTGGGCTTCATTCATCATTGTCTTCCTTAAATATCCTATATTCAGAACACAAATCTAATTTTGATGTTGAAGGTTTCCATCTTCATCTAACTCAGTAACCCCTTACTGGTTTGGTCCTGGCCACTGGCTTGTAATCCACCACAACTGGATCTTCGTTTTGTTTCTTCATGATCACATCAACTATTTCAAATTTGGCCATCAACGGTCCAACCTACTTTGTTTGACCTATATCCGGAATGCTTGAACTTCCCAACTGATTCATAACTTCTGACATACTTGACTTATTTCGATCTCAACCTCCATTACCGTGACACAAGCTTGCTGAAGCACACTGTAAGAATCCCATCCAAAGGGCTTTTGAGGCTTTTCAGGGATGACAAGCATGCATTTGCCATACTTTCTCTCTGACGTTATGATCTATTCCTTGCGGCGAGGCTAAAGGCAACACAACACTTCTGTAAAAAGTGTTGCAGAGGAGAGTCTCCGACACGGCGACTTCCTAGACGTCACGGTGATACAAAAAGGGAATTGATGCTTGTAAAAGAGGAAGATATAAAATATCTTACAAAAGTTCTGTGGATGAAACCGGTGTGGAAAAAACGAAAGCTGGAATATGGTACAACAACCCAAAGCGGGATGAACTTTTGAACTTTAGACCGACTGACTTAAGCATGATCATTTTCGGTTAGATTTTTAGATAAGGGTTTTCTCAAAATCCGAGAAAATTGAAAAGTGACAAGTTGAGCACCAGGGTGGAAAGTCAACTCGGTAATCCAAAGAAAGACATAAGGTTCTCAAAACAAGGGAGGTTATTTGGGTTGCAATTAAGACAAGTTGTCTCTGGGTTGGGGAAACCTTTTATTTGGTTCCAACTAGAAGGGTGAGGCACTGTATCTTAATAGAAAAGATAACCAAAAAAAGGGGCAAAACAAAAGAACATCATGCAGATGAAATTATTTTAAATGAGTGGAATTCTGCAAGATACAGTGGTCTGCAAAGAAACTCAGACCGCTTGAAAGAAAGATAATGAGCTTTTACATAAGCCTTTAGGGAGTGGAGATGTTAAGGGAAACATCAAATGTTGGACTTGGAAAAGTTTAATGAAAAAGAAAAGAATACTGGACTTGAGAACAGTAGGCAAGTGACCTTAATCGTTATTTATTTGATTTACAGAATGGCTGTTGCTGAATTAAGAAAGTTATTAATTCACATGAATGTTGTTGAGGAATCAACCCACAACAGAAAGACAAGGCAAAGGTGCAAGGTCGAGCACCTGAAAGACTCAACTGAGAATTCAAGAAAGGAGTAAGAGTCTCAACTCGAAGGAGTTTTGAGGCCAAAATGAGTACACCAAAAGTCTCAGAGTGGAATGAAAACTTGTCAAGAAGTGTCCAAGTTTGCATAAATCAAAAGAGAGGTTATTTCAAGATTGAAAGAGGATAGAAATTTCCTCGAGGGATTGTAAAGGTAAATCAATTTTTTTGAAAAAGGGAGATAAACAAGCTTTTGATTGAAAGAGACTAGACACTTAAGAAATGTAGGATAAATTTTGGTTTCATGGAATTAATTCAAACTTTCAAAAGGAGTTTAAAAGATCATTGATGATCCAATTCAAGATGATGGTCAGACCGTAAGGTAATGTCAGAAAAGGATAAACAGTGACTTTTATTGCATAAACAAGCGTTAGAAGAAGATGAATTAACAGAAGATAGGTCTAAATATTTATTTCATTACCAAATGTTGAATAATTCGAAATCCTGGATGACCACAGCGATGATGTCAGGTCGATGCGGGGCTGGGCTTTGCTAACTAAATAGGCAAAGAGAGGTTTGTTGGACCAATAATAAACACCATCTCTAGATTAACCTTGAAGAAGACAAGTTCCTGTCTTGAGATCCCTGACAAGGAAGCAAACATATATAAATTCAATGGAAACGGAATTATCATAACAAAACATAGAGAAAAAGTAAATTCTGGGAAAAAGTGGGAACGCGTAGCACATTAGATAAAGTAAAGGACGAAGTTAAAGAAGAAAGATATGCAAAACCAATATGTGAAATGGGGGGAGCTACCATCACCAATAATAAATTTATCACTGCCAGTATACGGAGCACGAAGAGAGAACAAAATGAGGTCCTGAGTCGGAGAAGATACCAATTGAAATATTTGATCGCGTGTAAGTCATTAACGTCGATATTACTAGCAAGAATACTAGGTACATTATAGTATAGTAAATGTGAGTTGTTAAGGGTGATTTTATACATTTTATAAGGATATATTTTGTATCAATTCTCTCCATATTCGTATGTTTCTCATAGAAATCGAGCTTTATATTGAAATATTGAGCAAGTGATGTTTTCAATGGGTTAGTTGCAAAATTGTATGATTTATGTGTAAAATTGATGGTTTTATATTGATTTGGAAGATACTACATTTTGCAATGTTTTGATGTGTAGTAGGTACGTGTTTGATGCTCAAATGAAGATCAAAAATAGATAAGAGTCGGATTTAATTGATGAAAAAGAGATAAGGATGGAATTGGCTAGAAGAAAAGAGATAGAGTTGAAGATTTTGAATTTGGATCCGCCGAATCAAGCGCCCAAGTCCCGTCTCGGCTGGATCAAGCGTCCTGAATATTGGATCAAGCGCCCAGTGAAGATTTTTGATACAGAGAGTTTGGACGCTGAGTGGACGGGCGTCCACAATTCCGGACGGGCGTCCACGGCCGACATGCTGAAAACCGACTTACTTTTCTATAAATTGCAGCGCGGATTTCAACCCTAATGATACATTATTGAGACCTATTGATACACAATCATTAGGAGAAAACCCTAGGCGGCCCCAGCCCCCTTAGGGGAGGCTGGGGTTGCGATTTTTCTTGTTTCTTTTCCGCTTTTTATTTCGTTTTGCTTTTGTTGTGCTGAATGCTTGGAGGCTGAGCAATTGTTCAAACCTTGTGAATCCATTTCAGCAGGTTCTTTATTTTCAATCTAGATTTGTTTTGTGAATTTGATTAAATTTGTATCTTTTCTACGCTTATGTGTTATGCAATCGATATCGAAAGATGAATTGTCATTGATGCTTACCGTATGACGAGAGTCGGTGTAAACCTTAGATCACCATAGGAAAGATGAGATTTTTAACCTTGACATAACGAGAGTTGATAGGTTGAATATCTAGGTTGCTAGATTGAGAGATCTTACACCTTGTTTTGATAGCGTCAATCTTATATATCGAGAGATGAGAGATTGATAGGCGAATTATCTACTTAGTAGAATTCATACTTTTGAGAGGTGAACCACAACCTTAATTAAATCATCACAAGATACTTTAGAGAGGAAATAGAGGGTTGCGGGACGGTGGATTATTGTTTGTTCATAGTTTAATCACCATTATCATCTTCATAATTTCATAGTTGTTTGTAGTTAAATTTATGTTCACAATTATCTTTCCTGGCTTTGGACTGACAATCCTCTGTCCAGTTTTCTTTTCGTTTTTAGTTTTAGGTTTAGAAATAATTGGTAACAATCTTAGGAAAATTAATGAACTAGATACCCCGATTCCCTATGATCGACTCCGGTATTAATCGTTGTACTACGATCCCTACACTTGGGGAATACCAGATTTATAAATTTTATTACTTGTTGTTTTGTTAGATAAAATCCGTGACAAGTTTTTGCCACTTTGTTTGGATGGTTTTGCATCATTAAACAAAAACAATTTATAAACCCTAACCTATATGCAAAACTAACTCCTAACCGGCCGAATACCGGGTAATTACTAGTAAAGCGGGATAAGTAAGTGGTCGATCCACAGGGAATTGGGATGTTGAATCTAATCTTATTAATTCCTTAAATTGTTACTTACGAAAAACAAATAAACGAAAGAACAAACATAAAAACACATAGAAAAATGAACCTAAGCTAAGAATAATAAAAACGACCTAAACTAAAGATACATGGGATTAAACATTACACAAACTAAGTGATTTCAATCCAAGTTCATCTCATGATTTTAATTCGATATTGTGGTTTCACCTTTACACGAGATACAAACTCCTAATTCCTTAGTGAATCCGTTTCTCAAGCTATGAACTCCTAATCTCTTAGTGAATTCAATTATCGATCTCTCCTCTCTCAAATGTTGAGACCAATTTCCATACAAAACGAAGGTGTAGATTCAAGTTAACTCTCGTATTTTAGAATCTAGCAACCTAGATAATTAACCAATTAATTTGTCACGAATTAACGATTAAAGATCCTATCTTTCTATGGTGATCTAGCCTAACAACGATTCTCATCAATGTTAGACAACAATTAGCAACCAATCTCTCGATCTAGTCACACAATAGCATCATAAATCATAGAAAGATACAAAACAAATCAAAGATCATAAAAATAAACAAAGGATTGAATAAATTAAAAGATAAACTCACTTAGTTTGGTACAATGGATGATCTCCATGAATCAACAAACGAAAATAAATGCATCCTAACCTAACCCGGATCACCTGAGCACAAGGCTCGGGTGATCGGCCTTGGAGACCTCAGAAGAGCGGCTGCTGCTGTATTTTTGTGTGTGAAAATCTGATGTAATTAGGGTTGGGGCGATGCGGCTATATATAGAATACTAAGTCGGCTGTGGTTAAGTCGGCCGTGGGCGCTTGTCTGCAGTACTGGGCGCCCGCCCGAGATGCGTTGAACTTTCGAGTCGGGCCGAGTCTTCGCCGACGCCCGTCCTATGCAATTTTGGGCGCCACCCATCAAAATCTGAACATCCTGAATGTAAAGCTCCTCCCGGGCGCTTTCGTCCAACATGTCAAATGCCCGTCCCATCTAGACGCCGATGAATGAATCTTGACGCCACCAAAGCAGAGCTTTTAATTTTTCTGTTTTTGTTATGAATTTTTCGTAGATAGGTTTTTGTTTCTATCCTTTCTAGTTTCTACATTGATTCGGGACAATCGAAGTTTGATTATCTTGACTCCACGTTTTTAGCGATCGAACTTTTGGATAAAAGGGATCGTTTTAGCACTCGTTAGTATTTTGGCCGTAACTTTCGGCTCGAGTGTCCGTTTGGAACGCAGGACCTCAATTTGGAAAGCTCGTTCCGACGCCGACGACGTAGTGAACCGCCTACGGCCGTTCGATGCCGTTTTAGAGGTCAAAATCCACTGTTTCCCTTCCATTTTAGGCTCAGAAGATTTCAACACGTTTTTCTCCTTTTTTTTCGTTTTCTGTTTTTTTGTTTTAAATTTTTCGTAGTTTAGGTTTAGGTTTCTGTTTCCGTATCTTTTTAGGTAGTTTTCAATAAAAGTAGCTGTTTAGGGTCAAATTGTATGATTTATATATATATATTTTATATCAATTTTCCCCATATTCTTATGATTTGTATAGAAATCGAGCCTTATATTGAAATATTGAGCAAATGAGTTTTAAAGATAATAAATTGCAAAAGTGGCTGATTTATGTGTTTTTATCGTTGGTTTTATGTTTATTTGGATGTTGTTACACTTTGCAATATTTTGGATATCTTGTAGATGCATATCTTCGGTCTAAAAGAGGTGTTTAGAGGGTTAAAAGAAGATGCCACAAGTTTACGAGTTCAACGGAGCAAATTTTCCTAAGTACTTAAATCGTTATATATTTTCGACGGAGATTTGACCCAGCTTAGAGGCATTTTCAGGGGAGGACTTCTTCATGAAAATTGTAGATCTTTGAAAGAGCTTTCCAACGCACTTTGAATTACGTCAATTGGACTTCTACAACTCAAATGGTGGTCAAGTCGGTAATCAATTTGGGTAAGTGGAAAATCCCGAAATATACTCGTAATACGACGGGCTAATCAAAAAGGCGTTTTCTGAAGAAGAGTCCTTAATGAAAGTTGTAGAGTTTTCCGAGAGATTTTTTATGACATTCGGATCATAATTTTTGGAGGTCTACAACTCAAGATATGAATTTTAGAAGTTTGAGTTCAGACTCTATTCAAACTGGCGTTCCAGCTCCGTCCGGAACCGACTTTGAGCCAGCCGACTTAATCTTCTATTTAAACAGCTGCGCCCCAACCCTAATTACATTCAGTTTTTACATCAGAAAATACCTAGAAGCAGCCGCATCTTCTGGGAGTCTCAAGGCCGGTCACCCGAGCCTTGTGCTCGGGTGATCCGGGGTTAGATTAGATGTAGTTTTTCTTCCGTTTTCGATTCATGGATTCAATCATGTACCAAACTACGTGAGTTTATTTATTTAATTTATTCAGTCCTTATTCGTTTTTTATGATCTTTAATTTATTTTGTATCGTTCTATGATTTTGATGCTATGATGTGAATTAGATCGAGAGATCGGTTGCTATTGATACGCTTACAACATACGGAAGTTGCGTAGACTAGATCACCATAGAAAGATAGGATTTTTGATCGTTAATTCGTGACAAATTAATTGGTTAATTATCTAGGTTGTTAGATTCTAAAATACGAGAGTTAACCTGAATCTACACCTTCGTTTTGTATTGAAATCGATCTCAACATTCGGAAGAGGAGAGATCGATAATTGAATTCACTAAGGAATTAGGGATTCATAGCTTGAGAAACAGATTCACTAAGAGATTAGGGGTTTGTGTCTCGTGTAAAGGTGAAACCACAATTTGAATTAAAATCATGAGACGAACTAGGGTTGAGATCACTTGGTTTGTATGATGTTTGATCCCATGTATCCTTAGTTTACATTGTTTTATTTTGTTGTAGCTTAGATTTAGTTTACTTGTGCTATATGTTATTTGTTCGTTCTTTCGTTTATTTGTTTTCTTGAGTAGCAATTGATAGGAATTAGTGAAATTAGATTCTACATCCCAATTCCCTGTGGATCGACCCTGTACTTACCCTACTATGCTATCAACTACCCGATATTTGGTCGGTTAGGAGTTAGTTTGCATGTTAAGTATAGGTTTATAAATTTTCTTTTGTTTTTATGATGCAAAATCCTCCCAACAGTAGCGTTAAATAAATTGAGAGTTTTTTTTTATTTTTGCCGTGTTTCGATGACCGTTGGGTTAAGAATGTGCAAAAAAAAAAAATTAACTCGATTTGTGAAACGTGAATTAGATGACGAGTTTTTTTTTTAGGATGTTTTTTTTTACTAGGGTTTGTTCATTAGGGTTTATTAGGTTTCTTTTTCTTCTAGGGTTAGGTTTTCTTTTCCTAATAAAAACTAGGGTTTCTTAAAGCTTCTAGGGTTTATGATGTATGAAGTGTATCTAAGGTTTATGATATAGGTCGAGTTTCTGTTTGGTGCGCATTACTCTAGTGCCGGACGAGTGTCTACTTCTTCTGAACGCCCGTCCACTCTGTGTGGCCTCCGGACGTGCGTCCAGAGAAGTGAACGCCCGTCCATCCAACCCCACTTATTCTGGATATGCTTTTACAGAACCTGGACGTGCGACCATCCAATTCATAAATCCCAGACCAGACGCCCGTCCATACACATGAACGGCCGTCCAACCACCCAGTTTTTTTAAAATGTTAAGGGTTTGTGATGAATATAGTAATAAGAATTTGCATTCTTTCACCCCTGACTTGGATGCTTTACTTTAAGCCTCTGTGGCCTTTTCCATCTATCATGTCCCATGTTAGAGTGATTGTTTGTGTTTCGATGTTACTGTTGTGGCATGGCTTCTTTATCTTACACACCCATTTACCTCTGATTCTTGGGATGCACTTATAAGAGGGTGTCATGAAATTCATTCACACACACTTAGTTGTTTTATTAGTTGAGTGTTAGGTAAGTCGTGATTGTGAGATGTTTAGTTCACATTTTTCTTGACTTGATTTTTAATGCTTTATTTGACGTGGATATTTTCATACGAGCTTCTGTGGCTAATTATTTTTACGTAGATGTTCTGAACTTGCATGTTTACATCTTTCCATCTACTGATCCATGTTCAATATCAATATACATATGCATGTTATAGACGGGCGTCTGCACGACTAAACGTCCGTCCGTCCTGATTTTATTTCAGACGAGCGTCTGACCTGTTCGAACGCCCGTCCAGTCTGTCTGTTTTTAGTGAATAGATTTTATCTTGATACATGTTTCATTATTCGACTTGGATGTTTTAATGTGAGCCTCTGTGGCCTTTGTATATGCGTAGATGTCATGTTCTTTCACCGTTACGGTTTTCTTTCCATCTATTGCAATCCATGTTGAGTAATTCACCTAGCTAGACGTGATTCCAAATTTGATTTATGCTGTTCCTTTTGTCATCTATCTAGGGTGTTAGGGTTGTTAAAGGCACGTCTACACTTCACATGGCAAGCTTCTGTGGCTTGGCATAATCGAATTTTGTTGCGCTTCTGTGGCGCTATTTAGTAGACGTTTATATTCTTGACCATGCTTAGATTAGGGCGATATCTATGGAATTAGTTGGGCTAGTTTATTTTCTTTATTTTCGTTTTGCCTTTTTAGTATAATTGCATATCATTTAGTTGCATTGTGTTTTATTCTGTTTTTTTTTTTTATTTTTATTTATCTTTTTAGTGCACCTAGCCCCGCTACTTTGTAGTGTCCTCTATCCTTATTTCTGTTTGCACATGTTGGGCTTATTTGTATTGTAAAGCTTCTGTGGCTTTATGTTTGACGCTTAGGTGTCCTGTGTTTTCCCTGTGTGGTAATTTTTCCATCTGAGCAATTATATCATGTGCTTCTTTCTTGTCTATAATTATTTTTGTCATGTTATAATCCCCCGTGTTCCCCGAGATACTGCCATGTTTTTCAAGTGGTGCAGGTATTTTTTTTTTAGCTGTTCTTGTTAAGCTGGCCTTGGAAGTGAATCTGGAGAGGAATACCTATGACATCTCGTGCCTCGGAACCACAGATCGATTATCTATCCTTCTTCAGCCAATCTTCATATCATTACCAAATCAGCTAAGTATTTTTATCCGTTCTTTAAATTCTGCACAACCTGAGGACATGTTGTGGTTTAAGTGTGGGGGAGGGGAATGATTTGATATGTATCTACACATTTGCTTAATTCGTTATGTTTCTATGCAAAATGAGCTAGAATTTTCAAAAAAATTCGACATTTTTGTTTTTGTTCTGTCCCGAGTAAGCAATGCATAATCTTTGTTCGTTATTTTTATAGTCATCCAAGCTATATATCATATGTTTGATAAGATAGTTGTTTCACCTGAGATCTATTTTTCACAAGCCATAGTGAACGATGAGCTAATTTATAAAGCTATACCCCTTCTGGACGAGTGATTTCTGATTTTCTTATAAGTCATGTGCTTAGTGCTACGTATATATCTTGAGATTTATGATAGTTTGTATTTAGATCCGGAGTATGTTATACTGTGAATATCTAAGGTTTGAATGTGATAAGTAACACGTAACTTATTGTCAAATGAAAAAGTTGAATTCTAAATGTATTAATTGGGTGTGTCGGAAGCTGGTTAATGATTGGAGTGCGGTAGGGCATTACCACGTATGTCCTATACCACTATGATGACTAAAAGCTCACGACAGTCAGAAAAAGCTGCCTTATGATTTGAGTAAGGTAGGGTATATCTCGAATATCCTATTCTGCTATGACAGGGCAATAGCTCATTCTGATGTGTGTTTAAAAAGTTAATAAGTAAATCAACTAATGAAGTGTTATGAAATGGATATAAGACTAAGTTATCGTCTATCTTATCCCCAGTAGAAACTGATAGATATGCTGTAGAGATTATCCTCTGAGTATTTCAGAAAGGCCCTAGATATATTCGATCATCCTTTTCGGGATATTTTACGTTTGTAGGGTACATCTTATGAGTGTCATTTATTACTAGTCTATGAGGGGGTATTAGCTAGTTTTGCTTCGAGTTTATCAAGTTTGGATTTAGTGGAAGTTTTCTATGGCTTTGCACACACACAATGGTGAACCTCTGATTTATTGGATCTATGTTATATTGTCTTAGATGTCTGTTTTTGTCTCGAGCCTTAACTTTCGTTTTGTTTTGCTCGGGACGAGCAAAAGCTAAGTGTGGGGCAGTTGTTAAGGGTGAATTTATACGGTTTATATTGATATATTTTATGATAATTTACCTCATATTTGTATAATTTGCATAAGAAACGAGTGTTTAATGGAATTATTGAGTAAATGATATTCTAGACGAGTTATTCGCAAAATTGGTTAATTTATGTGTTTTATTGATGATTTTATGTTTATTTGAATATTATTACTCTTTGCGATGTTTTTGATGACGTGTAGATGCATAATTGCGGTTCGAATGAAGATCAAAAAGAGATAAGAGTCGGATTTAATTGATGAAAAAGAGATAAGGAAGAAATTGGATAGAAGAAAAGAGATAGAGTTGAAGATTTCGAATTTGGATCTAGCTGAACTGGCGTCCAAGTCCCGTCCAGCCTGGACTGGCGTCCAGGAGAGGATTTTTTATACAGAGAGTTTGGACGCTGAGTGGACGGGCGTCTGAAGCAAGTCCAAGGCATTTTGACGGGCGTCCAACATTCCGGACGGGCGTCCACGGCCGACATGCTGAAAACCGACTTACTTTTCTATAAATAGCAGCGCGGATTTCAACCCTAATCATACATTATTGAGACCTATTGATACACAATCATTAGGAGAAAACCCTAGGCGGCCCCAGCCCCCTTAGGGGAGGCTGGGGTTGCGATTTTTCTTGTTTCTTTTCCGCTTTTTATTTCGTTTTGCTGCCGTTTTATGCTGAATGATTGGAGGCTGAGCGATTGTTCAAACTATGTGAATCCGTTTCAGCAGGTTCTTTCTTTTCAATCTAGATTTGTTTTGTGAATTTGATTAAAGTTGTATTTTTCCTATGCTTATGTGCTATGCAATCAATATCGAAAGATGAATTGCTTATTGATGTTTACCGTATGACGAGAGTCGGTGTAAACCTTAGATCACCATAGGAAAGATGGGATTTTTAACCTTGACATAACGAGAGTTGATAGGTTAGATTTCTAGGTTGCTAGGTTGAGAGATCTTACACCTTGTTTTGATAGCGTCAATCTTATATATCGAGAGATGAGAGATTGATAGGCGAATTATCTACGAGAGTAGAAATTCATACCTTTGATAGGTGAACCACATCTTTAATTAAATCATCACAAGATAACTTTAGAGAGGAAATTAAGGGTTGCGGGATCGGTGGATTACTGTTTGTTCGTTGTTTAATCACCATGATCATCTTCTTGTTTACTGTTTATTTTATAGTTTATAGTTTAGATTTCGTTTTCGCTTTTATCCTTCCGGCTTTGGGACGACAATCATCTGTCCAGGTTTATCTTTTCGTTCTATTATATTAGGTTTAATAATAATAGTATCAATCTTAGGAAAATTAATGAACTAGATACCCCGATTCCCTGTGATCGACTCCGGTATTAATCGCTATGCTACGATCCCTACACTTGGGGAATACCGGATTTATAAATTTTATTACTTGTTGTTTTGCTTAGATAAAATCCTTGACAAGTTATTGCTAGTCTACGAGGGGGTATTAGCTAGTTTTGCTTTGAGTTTTTTAAGTTTGGATTTAGTGGAAGTTTTCTATGGCTTTGCACACACACAGTGGTGAACTTCTGATTTGTTGGATCTATGCTATATTGTCTGAGATGTCTATCTTTTTCCGAACCTTGATTTTTGTTTTGTTTTGCTCGGGACGAGCAAAAGCTAAGTGTGAGGGAGTTGTTAAGGGTGATTTTATACGATTTGTTACGTTATATTTTATAATGATTCCCTCCATATTTGTATAATTTGCATAGAAAATGAGCGTTTAAGTGATTTATTGAGTAAATGATGTTTTAAAAGGTTTAATCGCAAAATTGGTTAATTTATGTGTTTTATTGATGATTTTATTTTTATTTGGATACTATTACACTTTGCGATGTTTTTGATGACGTGTAGATGCATAATTACGGTTCAGAAGATGATTAAATGAAGATAAATGTCGGATTTAATTGATGAAAAAGAGATAAGGATGGAATTGGCTAGAAGAAAAGAGATAGAGTTGAAGATTTCGAATTTGGATCCAGCTGAACTAGCGTCCATGTTCCGTCCAGGTTGGAAGGGCGTCCAGAATAGTGAACTGGCGTCCAGGCTGAGAAATTCAATTCGAGAGTTCAGACTTGCCTTGAACGTGCGTCTAAAGTTGCGTCCAGAATGGACGGGCGTTCGATGGAATGGACGGGCGTCCAAGGGAGGAAAATCAGAACAGAGTCTTCAGATTTTATCTGGATGGGCGGTCAACATTCCGGACGGGCGTCCACGGCCGACATGCTGAAAACCGACTTAGTTTTCTATAAATAGCAGCGCGATTTCAACCCTAAACATACATTATTGAGACCTATTGATCTTCTATCTTTCGATCTTAAAGATTTAATAAAGATGTGGTTCACCTATCAAAGGTATGAATTCCTACTCTCGTAGATAATTCGCCTATTAATCTTCTATCTTTCGATCTTAAAGATTAACGCTTCCATAACAAGGTGTAAGATTTCTCAATCTAGCAACCTAGAAATTTAACCAAGCAACTCTCGTTATTTATAGGTTAAAAGTCCAATCTTTAATATGGTGATCTAGGTCTAACAACGATTTTCATCAAACGTTAAACATCACAAAGCAACCATCTCTCGATATAAATTGCATAATCAATATAAAAGCATAATAAAGATACAAGCTTTAATAAAACTCACAAAACAATTCCAAAGAAGAAATCAAGTTGATGCTCGATCGGCTTCACAAGCTTGTTCAAAACGCTTAGCCTCTATCCATCGTTGGTATGCAAATAATATAAATAAAAATTAGAAGAAATTGTGTTCTTGGTAGCAGGGAAACGCAGCTAGGGCGCCCCCAAGGGGCCTGGGGCGGCCAGGGATCGAATTGTGGTGTTTAGGGTTGCAGAAAACGCGTCTATTTATAAGTTTTTAGGTCGGTTTCAGCAAAGGCGGTGTCTGGACGCCAGTCCAGACCTCATAAAATCTTCAAGTCGGGCCGAGCTGGATCAGACGCCCGTCCTATAGGTTTTTGGACGCTCGTTCACCAAATATCTGTCAATCCTGAATCAAAAGCTCCTCCTGGACGCCAGTCCACTCTTCTGGACGCCCGTTTGGGTAAAAATCATGCTTTCCTGAGTTGAGCAGCTCCAGTGGACGCCAGTCCAGGCCTCTGGACGCCAGTCCAAGCTGAACGGAGATAAACGTGCGTTTAGTTCTTCAAAGCTTCCTTATCTTCACTCCAAGTTCAATATGCATCTTTCTCTCCACTTAATCTTCAGTTGGACATCCTTTAAGCTCATTCATTGCCATGCAAATGCACCTACAAGTTGATAGAGAAGTGCAAAGTGTAAAACCATACAAAAATCACCAATAAAACCACGTAATAAGCTCGATTTTGCATTTAAACCAATTTCATATGCATTCTCTCAATAAGTCCTTTAAACACTTGCTTTTCTATAAAAAGTAGTAAAACACGAAGGAAATTGTTACGAAATAATATCATATATATCGTAAAAATCACCGTTAACAACTCCCCCACACTTAGCTTTTGCTCGTCCCGAGCAAAACAAAACAAGAAAATCATGGACTTACTTGAACATTGAACCACATAAAATCCCATATATCAAATCACAACCGGTCGACTAGCATCAAAAACATACATCCCATGCAATAAACGATTACTCGAATGTGTAGTGTGTGCAAAGCCTTCTTCAACATCCACCGATTCCACACTTGACAATTAAAATCAAGCTAACCGACCAATACCCATTAAAGACAGATAATGAATTACCCTGACTATACATACGCCCTACAAAACTACTCACGTCATGACTAGAGTAATACATGTGTTTTCAAAATCTTTTCAGTTGTATCCAGAGGATATTCCCTAAGTGTAGGGTTAAGAATGTGCAAAAAGTTTTTTTTTTACTCGATTTGTTAAACGTGAAGTGTAACCTAGTTTGATTCGGGGACATCTGAGGTTGAATTATCTGACCCCACGTTTTGTACGATCGAACTTTTGGATAAAAGGAATCGTTTTAGCACTCGTTAGTATTTTATCCGTAACTTTTGGCTCGAGTGTCGGATTGGCGCGTAGGACACCAATTCGGAAAGCTCGTTCCGACGCCGACGACGTGGTGAATGGCCTAAGGCCGTTCAACACCGTTTTCGAGGTCAAAATACACTGTTTCCCTTCCATTTTGGGCTCAGAAGATTTCAACACGTTTTTCCCCCTTTTATTGTTTTCTGTTTTCTGTTTTAAATAAATAAATAAAGGATTTCTAGGGTTTCTTAAGTATCTAGGGTTTTTGATGTTTTATCTAGGGTTTATGAGGTTGCTCAGGTGTCTCGAATTGATGATCTTTTAAGCTATTTAGGGTTTGTTGTGTTTTTCCTGCGTTTCTGTTGCAAATTCGATGTTTGAACGGGCGTTCAAGGTAAGCGAACGCCCGTCCAGTCCATAACACGCAGCCGCCGCACTTCTGAGGTTTCAAGGCCGATCACCCGAGCCTTGTGCTCGGGTGATCCGGTTTAGATTAGGATGTTTTATTTTCGTTTGTTGATTCATGGAGATCATCCATTGAACCAAACTAAGTGAGTTTATCTTTTAATTTATTCAATCCTTTGTTTATTCTTGTGATCTTTGATTCAATCCAATTGAAATATTTGATCGCGTGTAAGTCATTAACGTCGATATTACTAGCAAGAATACTAGGTACATTATAATATAGTAAATGTGAGTCAAGGTCGATCCCACAAGACAATGCAACTATAAGTATAAACGATTCTAACATAATTAAGAAGCAACATAAAAGCGGTCCTTGACCAACAATAATATAAAAGAAAACAAACATGGTATTCCTTTCCCTCTCCTCACCGATCTACTAACTTGGATTAGTTAATCGTTATGTTTACTTCCCCACATAATTTCCTTAGATTATTCATGAGCTTTCATTTTAATTATCATTATCATCAGCTACGGGTGCAATTCCTACTCCTATCTACTCCGACAATGGCAGTAGACAATCTACATGCAAGCTACCATCCTTAATTGGTCCGTAATAGCCCATACGCATAAAGAACTAGAATTGCCGTTATCGAGCGCTAACTCATACCGCTAACCCGCCTAGACAGCTGTCGACATTGACCGGCACGTTCCTAGTGCCCATTCTAGACTATGTCCAAACTTAGCACTTCACTATTCGTATTTCATGCCAGTTTACGATTACAATAAGAAGATTGGCTAGATCTAACCTATTGTTAATTTAACCTGTCTATCAACGTGGCTGTAGTGAATCCCAGTTTAGGTTTTCTAAATATTGCCTCGGTAAACCGGTATAGACCGCCGGGTTACCGAGGTCAGCTTTTCCTAATTTCTGGATCTACATTGCTCTGATATGATTAAAATAAGTAAATTATGGGGTCTTCAAACATGCAGATTAACTAAAACACATAAATACGAAAAGATCTACCATATTGAAGACAATAAAGGAACATTCAAAGCTTCATACCTTCAACAAAGGAGATCTAGCTCGATCTACTCAAGCTAGAAATGATGGAAGAAGGGAGGAAACCAAAAATAACTCTCCAAAGCTCAAGAAAACTTTATTTCATCAAAAGTGTATAATGTAATTGATAAGATATGAGATTGTATACAATAATCTGTAAAACGCGGCCTTATATAGATTCAGTGACCGACTTAAGACTCTCTAAAACCCTAACCGACCTAGTTGAGGCGGCAGAATCAATTTCGTGTCGAACAAGTCACCGGTTTACCGGGCCCAGCCTTCGGGTTACCAGGCCTAGTTTTCCTCACTTTCTTAGCAGGCTTCTTCTTGGACTTAAATCACTCGGCCCAATGTACTTCTTTCGGTTCAGATCCATTCTCCAATGCTCCAGATCTGGTACATCCTATAAAACATGCAAAACGAGACAAAACAGTACCAAAACCTCGGGAAAATAGCATAGATGCAGAATTATGATCCTGGAAACACTCACATAGCATTTAACATATATTCCATATAATAACGAGCCTATTTATCCTCTCTTGAGCATAATTTGGGGTGAATATAGGTATAATTATTGGTATCATTTAGAGCGTTATCAACTACCCCCACTTAACTTTTGATCATCCCGAGCAAAAAGGTGAAAAAAAAACAACACCCCTGATTAACATACAAGTTAATTAAAAACAACTATGCCTCACAAAGTCAAGAATAAGATCATGCCACTCATATCCATCAGTAACGCATTAAACACTATTCAAGTCATGAGCCAATGCCTGTGTGCAATAACTTTCACAACCACTTAGTAATGCAGACAATCTCATAATTACGCCAACCTGTAGTCGAACTAACCAGACTTGAACATGTTATTTATGAATTAATTGAGCTGGAAAGGCGGATCGAGAATCGAGCATATATTACTCTTAGGCTCGCGTTTATCAGTCTATGCAAAAGTCGTGCGTCTTATGCTCCATCGACTAAAATATTGCCAAAGAGAATATAGATGTATATATTTCAATGCACTTCTCTTTCTTGGCAGGTAAACTCTCATTGATTTAGCTATCCTCACGGCCCCACTCATGATAAACTACCGAATCAGAAATTCCTTTGCTTTTCTAAGCGTTGGTGGAACATGATTCGTGATGAAGCCAGGGTCAACTCTAGTTAAAGCAATATGCTCTCGACTACACACCAATGGAAGTGAGTTATATGTGCTTAAAGTGGTGGCTCATAACAGAATATGCTCTTAATACACCACTACTTCAGAAGTGGACACTTTCTCTTACTCGTACAAAGTAAAACAAAGATGAAGTCAATTAACTTGAAAAGATCAAAGATATCATATTTTTTCAAAATTCTATTGAAACGAATCAAATTCTAAGTGGTGAATCGTGCATCAAAGAGAATCAAGATAATCACGCAATTCATGGAATATAGTGCTAAGAAGCTAAGTGACGTCCCTTACCCCCCACTTAATCGAAACATTGTCCCTAATGTGTAAGATGGAAAATAAAAAATGAAAAAGGAACTTAGCTTCGGTTATGCGTGGAACCTAAGAAGAATCGGATCATCATACAAATCATCGGGCTCGTGTAAGTAATCCATGAAGAATCTGCGCTAAATATCTCAAACAAACCAAGAAGAACAGCGGTGACAAGAAACTGTTTAATAAAATGGCGGTGGTAAAAGAGAAAAGAATTAACTCTAAAACAATTTAAGCCGACAAAATCATTATATTATAAAATTCCGCTACATCAACTAGATAGAAAAGAAAAAGAAAAACAAGAAAATGGAAAACAACAATAAAAAGAAAGAAAATCTAATTGTCATCAGAATAACCCTTCCAGTCATCTCTAGGCTCAAAGCCGGGAGGTGGACCAGAACTGGAGGCAGCCGCGGCTAAAGATGAAGCTCCGTGATGGGGTCGAGGAAGGTATGCCAAATTAATCTATAATCATATCCATCTTGTGGTGAAAACTCGCAATCTCTCACGAGTGCTCCTCAAGCAAGGCTCTCTGAGTCCTCGGTGCTCCATGCACCGGAGTATGCACCCTTTCAGCTCATCCAACCCGTCTTTGTACTCTCAAAACTGACTGCGAACTAAGCATCAGCTCAGGGTCTTCCCAATCATCACTGATGAGCATCTTCACCTCGTCCTCCAAAGCAAACATATCAATCATCGGCCCGTACGGTAACAGCTCGCGCTCAGAAGCGGCAGCAAGCTCGTGGATACTTCTATGCATCAGTAGACCAATGTTTATTGGAGATCCCTGCTCCATATAAAACATCAATTCCGCCCTCTTGGTAGTGACAGAGACCATGTGCTTGGTCTGAAAAAGTCGGGCACAAACAAATCTGTTAACCATCTTCCGGTCCCAAGATAACTCATTCTCGAGGAAGATGGTGGGGGCACCAGCAGGATTGCGCTTCCATTGCACCCTAAAGTAATCAGCAATCATGTTCATCCTCTCAAGATCTTCAATATTGCTCGAGGATGTGTACTCATCCGGGCCCACCGGTGGATGTTTAACCCCAAAATGAGCATCGATCCACTCAATCAAAAAATCAACGTTGATACCGTGAACCATACCATATGTGGCTCCGGGGTTATGCAAAAAATAAGCATAAAATTCCCTTACCACCGTGGCGTTGAACCGGGCCGGTGCCTCAGCCATGTCCAATATATCTTGTGCATGTAGGGCACTCGGCAAAATTGGACCGCAATCGTCCAGTTCTACCCCTCATTCTCGAGCCACTGGTCTTGCATTCCAATGCCCTCGGAACGACTCATAAATATCTAGAGAATTGAATTGCTCAACCCCATCGATTAAGGGATTAGCATCTCCATATACACTCTGATAACCACTGGGATGAACTGCTGAACTTTGACGCTTAGGACCCATCATGAATGAGTATAGGAACTGATTCTTATGCTATTTCTGAAAATTTACCCTCGGTAAAACGGAGATAGGGTGCGTTTTACCGACCTAAAATTTAATAATTTCTTTCTGGGACTGTGCTTCTGGTGATGGAAGAAGAAGAACTGTCGCACTTCATTGTTGCAGCAGCAATACAGATCAACAACAAGGGTGGTGGATGTGGTGTTTAAGGTTTGGAAAAAATGGAAGGAAATGGTTTGGTTATGATGGTGATATGGTGGTGATGGTGGCCAAATTAGATGGAGGAAGAAGAAATGGGAGAGGTATGGTGATTTAGGAGAAAGTATTTGATAAGATTGATGAGATTGGTGATGAAGGGGTGGTTTAAATAGGAAGAAATGAGTGAAGGTGGAAGGATTTAGTGGGATAGTGGGTAGAGGAGTTATTAGGGTGAGGGATTTGAGGAGGTGATTGATGGGATTGAGGTGGAGTTATGGTGGAGTGTGGGAAAGGATGAAAAATTTGAAAAGAGGGGAAAAAAAAGGTGGTGTTTCTGCTGACTGACCGTATCTGGTGTAACATGTGTCTCCACGTGTCTCTAAAAATTCAACTTTACAACATGACGTTCAGAAATCTAAAAATCCACCCTCGGTAAACTGGAGGTAGCCTAGGGTTTACCGGGAGTACTTTTTCCCAGATTTTACTTTCTGTCTTCACTACACACTATGCTCAACCTCTCTGCTCAATTCCGATCTCAAATTGACTAGACCTTCACTCTTCAATTGTTATTTCCGACTCAAAACCTAACCTACTTCACTAGAATCCGCAACGAGTAAAAACACCTTTCCACAACCATTTAGTTTCAAGCCTAAGGGTGCGGTAGGATGAAAAAAAGCTCATCCCTTCATCTGGCTACTTTTATTCATTCCTAATCTACCTAAGGGTTTAAGGAGAATAGTTCTGAGTTTATAGTTGCCAGCTCGACTTTCTTCAAATCTCCGATCATTCAAGTGTTGGAGTGTTAACTCACCAAACTTTTGCTGCAGAGTCTTGTACCTTTATAGAACCTTTTTGAGCTAGGTTTGCCTCTACGTCGAGATTTAAACTTCGGACCCAAGGACTCCACGTTTTCCACTTTTAGCTCAACTCGTTCACTACGCAACACGGAAGGACTAGCTTCTGTGAGCATCTTGTCGTGGTCCTTCTCTTCTCTTTCTATCAGCATTAGTCTCATAAATTCTTGCTCAACGGTTTCTACTACAACCTCTCTATTCTTATGCCCCTCCATTTCCATAATTTTCCTGAAGCATACGTTATCTTACAACTTTCCGGCTTATTTTCTAGGGGCTCTAAGATCTTAAAAGATACCGCGTCATTATTCAACCTTAGAGTAATCTCCTCATTATCAAAATCCATAACCCCCCTACTTGTCGCTAAGAAAGGTCTCATTAACAAAACTGGTGCACTTGGGTCCGCAGGTACATATATGACCGTGAAGTCAATAGGATATGTGGACCCTTCTGCCTTAATTGTACACTTCCTAAGCAGACCAGCAGGCATATCTCTAGTTCTATCAACGAAGGTCATGGTCCTGGTTTGATTCATTACGACCGGAAGCTTGATCTTTTGACAGAGGGAAAAGGGTAGAATGTTGCAACTCGAGCCAGAGTCGTGATAGAAATATACTTAACAGCTAACTTTCACTGACAGAGTATCGGGTCAACGGGAGTATAGTGGTCAGAAGGTCGTATCCACAATGAGTAAGTCTAAGTACCAAAGCTGACGTGTAACTTGGTTCAGATTAATCAAAGGTGGGAAGGTCTTATACTAGTGCAGAAATAAACAATTATATGAACGGTGTTTAAGTAGAGATTAATGGGTATAGCCGAACTATGATCCCATGAGCTACTTTTACCCCTTAGGAAGGACTTCAACTCCTAATTCTAGTGATTAGACAGAACAAATCGATCTAACCAACCTATGTGAAGCTAACCGACTCTCCCTTTAGAAAACCGATTACCCTAACATGATTAAGGTCTAGAGTTTCTCAAATAACGATGACAAACCTCTGTATTGGAAACGGTCCTACAACTAGGCCGAATCTACGCAACGATCCCAAACCCCTTTTCCCACATCTTACCTCAAAATACATTTATAAGTTCGATGTGTGTGACAGTGAACTAGGTGAACAATCTAATTCAAAGCTGTTATAATAAGTTTTAGGACGTGGATTAATCGTTAAAACATTCAGTTACGCACTACACAACTTCCTATCTCATCCCCCTTAGGGTTTTCACTTGCTTTCACATAATTCGGCTACACAACTAATTAGCTACTCATAATTATGCTAATAACGGAATTAAGAATTGAAATTAAACTAAGAACAATGAAATAAAAAGAAGTCATTACCATAAAAATCGCTGGAGATCTGATCCACAAAATATCGAAGTAAAAACGCAATCTAAAAGTTGAATGTTTGGAAGTAATATTGAAATCTAAGCTACAACAAGTGTTTAGAATCGACCGGTGTTATCTAGGGAATCCACGGATCAAAGGATGATCAACCTACAATAAAACCGCACCAAATCGCCCAAAAAGTATCTAAAGTCGGCCAGGGTTGTAAAAGTGCTGAATGAGCTGTGTATTTATAGTGTAGGGCTGAATTTACCTGCTGTCGAGGGCAAACGCCCGTTTGCCTCCTGGCGAACGCCCGTTTGCCTGGAAATCTGATTCTTAATTAGGGCTTGTTCTTCAGTGAACCAGCGTTTGGCTTCTTTGAACGATCGGTTGTACTATATGAGCTTTCTTGAATTCGGGCTGAACCCTCACAAACGCTCGTTTAGGGGTACTTTGGACGCTCGTTTGTCTTCTAAGCCGACTGTCAGTATCAAATGCTAACTTGAAAAACGCTCGTTTAGAATAGGCCAAACACTCATTTTGCTGATATCACATCATCCATCTTCAGCTCGCCGCAAACGAACGTCATGGGGAAACGCTCGTTCGACCCAATTTCCTTCCAAACTTGCATTTTCTCTACTTCAATGCTACATTCATGCCTCGAACATGTTTCTCACTCCAACATATCGCCTTGGTCCTCGAGTCACCTAAGTACTGCAATAACAGATACGAACAAAACACCACGCATAATTCCGCAAGACAAAAGTGCTCGGAAAAGAAGTAAACATCGTCAAAAATGAGGAGTTTACTATCGATGTGACAGTTTAACTCCCCATGCGTCTAACTCTCGATATTACTCTCTAAACAGTCTATATCTACCCAGAACATGCTAGTAAAGTGATAAACGGGGGCTAGATCACATACAAAAGTGCAGTGAAGTTGACTTCCATCAACCATCCCACACTTAGCCTTTGCTCGTCCTCGAGTAAACAGGCGTATTAAAAGAGACCAAGGGATCAAATAGACAAACTCATATAAAATCACTCAATCGTTATCAGATAAATGAAATAGTGAATGCAAACATCTTGACTCAATCGTTATCAGACAAACGGAAAGTGTGTGTGGCATAGCGTCAAAGTCATAAACCAAATTCACCAGTCTAGATTATAGATGCCTAGCTATTGCGACTACGCTAAATCTCATATTAATAACATCTCTGCTAATCGGGACCAACCAAAGCTAAACACGGTTATAACGTTAAGCTCGGGACAGGGTTAACCGAAATGAATTTTGGGAACTGGAGAAGAGAAAAATACGAGTGAACCTAATCATCATGTGTATCTCCTCCTCAAAACCATGTAGACTACACCAACACTCATTTGATCAACATTTACTCATGATAACAACTTCGAACTCCAACATCATATAAATATATACACAAAATGAGTCCACTATGGCTTTCTTTGGCTCACCACTTATTCAAACTTTGTTCATTTTTTTTCTTTCTTTTCTTTCTTTTTCCTTGTTTTTTTCTTATCCTTTCAAATTTTTTTCTTTTTCTTTTTTTTTTCAAACTTTATTTTTTTCTCGAACCAAAAGCCTAATCAATGGATAACTTGAGCTCCTCCCCTTTAGAGTACTAGCTCGTATTAACCAACTCCTCTCGAAATACGCACCATCACAACTAAGTCCACTTGTAGGGTGATCAAAAGAAACGTGACCAATAATATGGCTCAGGGTTAGGGTAATATAGGCTAAGTCAGACCATCCTATCAAGGCTTAGAGGGGGTACGAGGATAAAATGTCGGGATTTTGGCTTATTTGGCTCTGGTTGGGTCAAAGAAGCGCCAGGACTGTCATCCCGTATCTTACCAAGGTTAATCCTTCTATTTCGCCTCGAAGTTACAATATGGGATCTAGGCAGTCGAGTTGTGCTCAAGTCTACCATAATCGTTCACTAGATCTTAAGGCCTATGAAATTGAAGCTAAACGTGCGAAAGAAATTCCGTTTATAAGATAAACCTAGCGTCTTGCTATAAACATTCAGTATCTCGCTAAGTCGTTTACCAAGCAAATGTGAGAATTAAAACATACAGACGGACGTTGAATCCTTGGAAATTATTAAAATTCTGACTCGAAAACTGACACAGACTATGTATATCACAAAATTGGCACATTTGACAAACAAACCATCAATACAAAGCTAAGTCGTATCCACCCTCACTTTGAATGAAATGCTGCCCTCAGTGTGTGAATGAGAGAGACAAGAAGACTTAGCTCTAGACCCGGCAGAAAGGCGCTATCGAATCCCGTAACAGCCTTATAGATGCATGACCCGAATCCCTAAAAGAATAACCAAAAACAAGGCAAAGCAGGCATGAGACATGGTCCACGTGCCAAAATAGGTGATAGGGATATGGGGGTATAACAGTAATAAGGCCTTGTCACGTCAGAAAACTCGACACGCAGTATGTAACGCATAAAATGGATCGCTATAGATGGATAAAGAACCTCTACGGGTAAAACACAGAACATCTAAGCATAATAGAGAGGCCACAGAGGCACAAAATCATATAAAACATCAACGTCCGTAGGCATACATCATCAAAGGCGAGTACAAGTAGCGCATACTCAAAAACCCCTAGATCACCTTTTATTCCAAACAGTCTTATTATGGCGGGGTTGCCTCCCCCCAAGCGCCTTTGTTTCACGTCGTTGGCTCGACCGGGTGACTCTTAGCAGACTCCAATCAAGACAAACTTAAACAATTCTAAGAAATAGGCCTCACCGAGCACTTAAGCACGTAATCAACTCAGCCAAATTCCGTACTCATCAGTTTAAGCATGCTCACATATATACCAAGTACAAACATCAACATAGTAGAGCTAATGAACGGCATACATCGTTTAGCTCGTGATGCTGCCTCGGGCCATCCCGCAACATCTTTCTTATCAACATGCACTTCCCCCAGCATTGGGATCAACGGTAAGAATGGCGACCTCGATTCATTCTCTGTCTCGATCTTTCTCTCATCGACGATATCATGTGAACTCACCGTATTCCCTTTCAATGGGATCTTGCTTTCCTGCATGTTAGTACGAGCCACAACACAAGAAAATATAGACTCGGCATTCAAGCATTCATCATGTGTAACTTTACGACCTCTGTCCTTGTAAACATTCAGTTTCTCTCTCTCGCCTCCCACGCCAAATGAAATATCTCCTTCCTTCACCCTAATGTGAGCATCGCTCATGGTCAAAAAGGGCCGACCAAGCAGGACAGATGTTCTAGAGTCCATTTCCATGTCGAGGATCACAAAATCTACTGGGAAAACAAACTTACCTACTTGCACCAGGACAACTTCCGCTACCTCCATAGGTGTCCTCACTGACCTATCAGCCATCTGAAGGGTCATTCCCATAGGCTCTAGTTCTCCCAACCCTAACTTCTCATATAAGGCTCTAGGCATCAAGCTCACAGAAGCTTCTAGATAGCATAAAACATTCTCGATCACAGTATTGCCTATGGTGATAAGGATGGTAAAACTGCCACAATCTCTCATTTTCGGGGGTATCTTACTATCATACACCACCGAACACTCCTCCCTCAGCTTTACTACTTGATTCATTTTCTCTCGACTCGATAACGCCCCTTTCAAACACTTATAGTACGCCGGTACACTCGCGACCGCCTCTAGCAAAGGAACGTTAATCTGTACCTTCCTAAGAATGTCTAGGAATTTATTTTGACTATCAGTGAGAAAGTTTTCCTAGGCCCCTTAGGTGGATAAGGCAGCATCCTCTCATCAAAATTAGGAGGGGGAGGAGGCATAAAATCATTCTTACCTCGAGCTTTTGGCCTCGACGGTACGGCTGTAGCCTCTTTCTTGGCAGGGGTGCTCAACTCTTCCTCTTTAATATCTATCACTATGAAATCCTACTTCTTCGCTGACTCTTCCTTCTTTCTCTGAGTCTCTAGCTCTTTCTCCATTTCCATCTCTCTCTTTTTCTTTGCAATTGCTAGATCTCTTTTGACTGCCGCCAACTCTCTTCTCATTGCCTCTAACTCAGTTTTGACCCTGCCTCTTTCCAAATCCTCAGCCTCATCTTCTTCATTCAGATAATTCTCTACTTCGGTCACTTTATCTTTCTTTGACCAATCAACCCCCAGATCTCCGCTTCTTCAAGTAAATACTGCATTCACTTCCCTCAGATTCTGTTCAATATTGCTTGGGAGGCCACCACTCAAATTTTTCTTCAATGTATTCGTGATTTGACCCACTTGGGTTTTTAAGTTCCGGATAGCGGAGTGGGTGGCTACCTTTTGCTCCACAGCATTCTTATTCAGCTCAGATACACTCTTATCCAATCTTTCCAAAAGCATCTCAGTGGGCATTTTCTGAGCACCTGAATTGTTTGATTGCTGATTGTTCTGGTGGAGATGAGCATTCGGGTGTTGATAGGTGCCAGAATTGTTATTCCTGGCGGCTGGCTTGCTTGCTAATTATTATTGTTTTGCTGGCCCTGAGTCTGCTTCCATCCCGGATTCTGGCCCAAATTCTGACCTTGCTGTTGCTGTTGGCCTTGCGATTGAGATTGCTGATTCTGGTTATTCTGATAGTTGCCCTAGTTCTGATTCTGGTAGGAATTCTCACTTTGGGGTTTTGGTTCCTAGGTCGGTTATATGAGCTTTGGTTTTGTCTAAAACCTTGGCTTTGATTATTGTTGTGATTCCAGTTCTGATTCTGCCCCTGATTCCAACCTTGACCTTGCTGATTCTGATTCCACTGTCCCCCACTACCTTGTCCAACATAACTCACATTATATTGCTGTGAATCATCACCCATACCATACTCCATTGGAGGCCGTTACTGATTCTCAAAGTTCTGATACTGCTGTTGCTGACCAAACTCTTGTTGATTCATATTCATCTGCCCCATCGCATACACATTCATCTTCTGCTGATCATTCTGGTTTTCAAACTGTTGTTGTGCTGGGGTAGAGGTCAACTGTTGGGGGTAAGTGAACTTTTTTGATGATGCACACTCCAATGCTGAGTGTCCACCCCCACAAAGTTGGCATTGATGTGCCTTCTTTCTGTCCAACTCCATCTGGTCCATCTTCAGTACCATTTATTGCATGTTGTCATGCATGGTTGTCTCTCTATCCAACTCTTATTTCCAATACTTCACACTTTCCATTGGAGCCTTCTTCTTCTTCTTAGATGACACCCATTGCCCTTCTCCATCAGCCATATTCTCAATCTGTCTCACAGCTTGATCCGGTGGAAGATTCATAATATCTCCACCACTTCTGGTCCACTGGCTCTAAGGCTCTAAACAATATGATTACCTGCTCAACCGTGAAAAAACCGTGTGGAGGGCATCTCTTCAGCAGACCCCTAAATCTCTCATATGTCTCCTTCAGTGTCTCTCCCTCGAGACCATCAAACGAAGAGATTTCTTTTTTCAAATCTAAAATCTTAGCCGGAGGAAAGTACTTCCTCAGAAACACTCTAACCACATCCGCCCACGTATGTAGCGAATCATTAGGCAATGAATCGTACCAATCCTTACAGCTCATCTAAGTGCAAACGGGAAAACTATCAGCTTCATCGCCTCGTCGCTAACCCCATTATACTTCATCGTCCCACAAATCTGAAGGAAATGATCCAAAAAGCTATTCGGGTTCTCAGTTGACTACCCATGGAACAAGGCGTGTTCCCCCAACATATTCAGGATGTTCTGCTTTATGTCTATGTTGTTGGCATTGATAGGGGCACTCTAATTGGATTGTGCCCTGTAACTTCCGGTGGGGTAGTCACGTAATCTCAACAGACTCTTGGTCCCTGTACCTGCTGAGCCCTCTGTGGCTGATAATTCTGTTGTGGTTGTTGATTATTTTGGTTTTGGAACACCTTTTGGTTCCCCTGATTCCTAAGCATCTGCAGTACTCAGTTTACAGTCGCTTGGTCGAATTCTGGCTCGAAGTTCTGGGCATTCTATCCTCCCCTAGTCTGTCCAATCCCTGTTCTATGATTGAATTGTGGGGTAATCAACTGCTGTAACACTGTATCGTCCCCCCTTAACTGTCCTACACGAGGATCTCTCGGTGGAGTTTGCAACGGCAGTGTTGCATTACCACTAGTAGGGTTCGAGGTTTTCCCTGGTGTATTATGTTCATTATAGGGATCACTGGTATCGCTACCGTTCATTATTTCCTCCATTTCTTTAGAGGAATCTGAGATAGAGCATTCTACTACCCCTTCTTCTTCAAACAGAGGGTTCGACTAGCAATCAGGATTTCTTGTTGGCGTTGACTGTTTCTGTGGCGTGCAAAAGCTTCAATCGGCTCGATAAGAGGTTGTTTTGAAGATCGGGTCATGCACTGTAAAATAGGAAACAACAAGAAAATGAAATAAAAATGACCTAAGCCCAAGCTTTCGGTCAACTTAAAAGATATCAGACGTTACTCCCCGGCAACGGCGCCAAAATTCTTGATAGCAAAATACTTAACTGCTAACTTTCACCAACAGAGTATCGGGTCAACGGGAGTATAGTGGTAACAAGGTCGTATCCACAATGAGTAAGTCTAAGTACCAAAGCTGACGTGTAACTTGGTTCAGATCAATCAAAGGTGGAAAGGTCTTATACTAGCACAGTAATAAACAATTATACGAACGGTGTTTAACTAGAGATTAACGGGTATAGCCGAACTATGATCCCATGAGCTACTTTTACCCCTTAGGAAGGACTTCACAGGGAGCGTGTCTTAACCAACCTACCTATCCTATGTAGTTTAACGACATCCACGGGTGCCAACTCCTAATTCTAGTGATTAGACTGAACAACTCGATCTAACCACCCTATGTGAAGCTAACCGACTCTCCCTTTAGAAAACCGATTACCCTAACATGATTAAGGTCAAGAGTTGCTCGAACAACGATGAAAAACCTCTACATTGGAAATGGTCCTAACAACTAGGCCGAATCTATGCAACGATCCCAAAACCCCTTTTCCCACATCTCACCGCAAAATACATCTATAAGTTCAATGTGTGTGATAGTGAACTAGGTGATCAATCTAATTCAAACATGTTATAATAAGTTTTAGGACGTGGATTAATAGTTAAAACATTCAATTACGCACTACACAACTCCCTATCTCATCCCCCTTAGGGTTTTCACTTGCTTTCACATAATTCGGCTACACAACTAATTAGCTACTCATAATTATGCTAATAATGGAATTAAGAATTGAAATTAAACTAAGAACAATGAAATAAAAAGAAGTCATTACCATAAAAATCGCCGGAGATCTGATCCACAAAATATCGAAGTAAAAATGCAATCTAAAAGTTGAATCTTTGGAAGTAATATTGAAATCTAAGTTATTACAAGTGTTTAGAATCGACCGGTGTTATGTAGGGAACCCATGGATCAAAGGACGATCAACCTACACTATAACCGCACCAAAATCGCCCAAAAAGTATCTAAAGTCGGCCAGGGTTGTAAAAGTGCTGAATGAGCTATGTATTTATAGTGTAGGGCTGAATTTTCCTGCAGTCGAGGCAAACGCCCGTTTGCCTCCTGGCGAACGCCCATTTTCCTAGAAATCTTATTCTTAATTAGGGCTTGTTCTTCAGTGAACCAACATTTGGCTTCTTTGAACGATTGGTTGTACTATATGAGCTTTCTTGAATTCAGGCTGAACCCTCCCAAACGCTCGTTTGGGGGTACTTTGGACGCTCGTTTGTCTTCTAAGCCAACTTTCAGTATCAAATGCTAACTTGACAAACGCTCGTTTGGAATAGGCCAAACGTTCATTTTGCTAATATCACATTATCCATCTTGAGCTCTCCGCAAACGAACGTTTGCCATGGGGAAAACGCTCGTTCGACCCAATTTCCTTCCAAACTTGCATTTTCTCTACTTCAATGCTACATTCGTGCCTCGAACATGTTTCTCACTCCAACATATCACCTTCTGGGTCCTCGAGTCACCTATGTCCTGCAATAAAATATACGAACAAAACACCACGCGCAATTCTGCAAGACAAAAGTGCTCGGAAAAGAAGTAAACATCGTCAAAAAGGCGGAGTTTACTATCGATGTGACAGTTTAACTCCCCGTGCGTCTAACTCTTGATATTACTCTCGACACGGTCTATATCTAGCCGGAACTTGCCAATAAAGTGAAAACGGGGGCTAGATCACATAAAAAAGTGCAGTGAAGTTGACTCCCATCAAGTCGCAGAGACCTAATCCTACTGATATATCATTAACAGAAATCGGGAGTCTGAACGTGCCAGAGTCTCCTAACTTTACCACGGTGTCTGAGTCTGGGTAATCCTCAGGCTCAGAAAACATCGTGTCCGGATCCTCTTCGGGGTCATCGGAATCATAATCCGAAGACGATATATCAATTAACTCACAAGGGAACTCACCTGGACGATACGTGCTATACTCCTTTAAGTTCTCTTCATGCTCTTGCTTGATTGCTTCTTTCTCCTTTTCCAACCGCTTCTTTACAGCTTCATAATGCTCTCTTGCTTCAGATCCAGGGTACATAGAAATCGGTGTAACTTTCAATATCGTTCTGGGCATACTTCTTGCCTTGTTTGCTCTATTTCAACTCCGGTTTGATCAAATTTCTGAAGTGTTCTTATCTTCCTGCGAAAAGACAAAAGAAAACAAGGAAAAAGTTAGCAGCTTCCGCTTCAGTTGGATGTGATCCCAACTGCTGCGGACCTACTAACTAAAATCAATAGGGAATAACACAAAATAACTGGAAGTGTACAGAAATCGATTTTTCAGGCCTCGGTAACCCGAGGGTTAGCCACGGTAAACCAGCCCGGAAATTTCTTTTTATGGCAGCTTAACAAGTGCAGGGTTGATACAGAACGACTCAAGACTCAAAATAAAATAAAATAAAATAAAACGACTTCCTAATCAGAATTAAAATGTTTATATTTATAATTGGCCATTGTCCCCGGCAATGGTGCCAAAAATCTTGATCACGTGTAAGTCACTAACATCGATACTACTAGCAAGAATATTATGTACATCGTAGTATAGTAAATGCGAGTCAAGGTCGATCCCACAGACACAATGCAACTATAAGTATAAACGAGTCTAACCTAATTAAGAAGCAACATAGAGGCGGTCATTGACCAACAATAATGTAAAATAAAACAAACATGGTATTCCTCTCCCTCTCATCACCGATCTACTAACTTGGATTAGTTAATCGTTATGTTTAATTCCTCACATAATTTCCTTACATTAATCACGAGCTTTCGTTTTAATTATCATTATCATTAGCTACGGGTGCAATCCTACTCCTATCTACTCCGACAATGGCAGTAGACAATCTATACGCAAGCTACCCTCCTTAATTGGTCCGTAATACCGCATACGCATAAAGAACTAGAATTGCCGATATCAAGCGCTAACTCATACCGCTAACCCGCCTAGACAGCTGTCGACTTTGACCAGCACGATTCTAGGGTCCATTCTAGACTATGTCAAAACTTAGCACTTCACTATTCGTATTTCATGCCAGTTTACGATTACAATAAGCAGATTGGCCAGATCTAACCTACTGTTAATTAAACCAGTCGATCAACGTAGCTGTAGTGAATCCCAGTTTAGGTTTTCTAAATATTGCCTCGGTATACCGGAATAGACCGCCGGGTTACCGAGGTCAGCTTTTCCTAATTTCTGGATCTACATTACTCTGATACGATTAAAATAAGTAAATTATGGGGTCTTCAAACATGCAGATTAACTAAAACTCATAAATACGAGCAGATCTACCATATTGAAGACAATAAAGGAACGTTCAAAGCTTCATACCTTCAACAATGGAAGAATGGAGGAAACCAAAATAACTCTTCAAAGTTCAAGAAAACCTTATTTCATCAAAAGTGTATAATGTAATTGATAAGATATGAGATTGTTTACAATAATCTGTAAAACGAGGCCTTATATAGATACAGTGACCGCCTTAAGACTCTCTAAAACCCTAACCGACCAAGTTGAGGCGGCAGAATCAATTTCGTGTCGAACAAGTCACCGGTTTACCGGGCCCAGCCTTCGGGTTACCGGGCCTACTTTTCCTCACTTTCTTCAGCAGGCTTCTTCTTGGACTTAAATCACTCGGCCCAATGTACTTCTTTCGGTTCAGATCCATTCTCCAATGCTCCAGATCTGGTACATCCTATAAAACATGCAAAACGAGACAAAACAGTACCAAAACCTCGGGAAAATAGCATAGATGCAGAATTACGATCCTGGAAACACTCACATAGCATTTAACATATATTCCATATAATAACGAGCCTAATTATCCTCTCTTGAGCAGAATTCGGGGTGAATATAGGTATAATTATTGGTACCATTTAGAGCGTTATCAATATTCCAAACTGATGGTCAAACACTTTGCTGCTATTATTCCAAAGGTTGTAGAAGACACAAGCTACGACTAAATAATGGAGGATTGCTGATTAAATAGAGGAAGATGGTTGGCTGGAGAAGATGAAAGGTTGGTTGGTGGCAGAATTTGAGAGTTGATCGGAGCAGGCCAGAGAATATGACGAAGGGCGGATACGACAAAAGGCTAGGACAATTTATGCTGAAGAAAAAAAAAGAAGTGGAACGAACAGAGGAAAAGAAGGGGGAAAAAGGGAAATCGGATCTCAATGCTCTGATACCATGATAGATAATTGATGAAACTGTTTTTTATTGATACCGTATTGTGTATCATACAAGGCATTTATATGCTTCTATGGAGTAGCCTCAAAGTATTCATAAATATTCTACGGGTAATTACAATAAATAAAAATTATAATTCACAATATATAATATATATCCTAATAGATAAATTAATAATGACATTAAACAAACATGTAACGCTCCTGTCCCGGATACCGATTCCTTTTCCAGAAACGGAACGTGACATTTATAGTAAACCTTAAATCCCATGTAAGCCTCGTGCCATATCAAGGTATAAAGATTAGCGCGGAAGAAAACAAACAGAAGACTCGGGAAAATAGACCATCAAGGTCTTCCAATAACAACCATCAACAAGAATACAATTGCTGTCAAACTAATCATAAATGACTGAAACCAATACTATTATCCATTAAAACTATTTGTCTGAAAAGAAAGAACAACTATAAAAGGAAACTAAAGCCTAAACGACTCCATTGCTTCACTCCAAAGCTAGCACTCCAAGCTCGTTGTTAAAAGAACATATACCTGCAATCTTATTATTCCAAATAGAGCAGTGAGCACTAGCTAGATGCTAAGTAAGGAGAAATTAAGAAGATCAAAAGGGAGATTCATGGTTGTCATAAGCCTGGAGACACAACATGATCTACTCTGTCCAGTTTGCAAATAGCTTAGAAACACAACTTGGAATCTTTAGAAACTATATTCAAAACATAACTTGAAACTTAAAAGAAAGCCAATGTAAAACCACGCTTGACGATGCATAAGAAAACATGACCTATTAACTACATTGGTTCCTCCTGCACGTACTTGTTCAGTTACATTAAGTACTTACTTAATTAACATAGCCGCATACTTAACTTGTCATGTTACATGTCTTGTCATTTCACAGTTATATTCATTACGTGGCACCAAGACACTTAACTAAGGGACACGGTGTACGACACGGCTAATACAACTAACACACCTTCAATCGTGGAAATTAGGGACCCACGGGACTTAGGGACCTCCGTCTCGAGAACGACATGAATTAGCAAAGTTAGTCATACCTCCGACATAGGAATTAGGGACCCATGACACCCATTTCGGTACATTTCCAATAACCGTGACCTTGCCAAGCATGATGGAGCAAAACACATAAGCACATCGGAGCACATAAGCCACATAAGTTCGTGTCTAACCTATGGGAACATATAAAAACCATAACAACACCGAACTACCATCTTATCCCTGACGATAATATGAAAACGAAACCTAAAACCCAGGCTTTAGTCCTGGACACGGTTCTGCAACCTAGATGCCCAGAATCTAACCCTAGGACTCAGTCCGGATGGTTTCTCGGCTGGACGGGAAACCAACCCAGGCTTTAGCTCCAAGGTCAGTTTCTGGTCTAACAAGTACCCGGCAAATATGCAACACATAGTTATGTTCGATTTTGTGCAATACTAACATATTAACAATAATAAAAACACATAAAAACATAATTTTGAAACCAAAAGGGATCCTTTTGATAAAAAGAACTCCTTACCTTAAAGACGAGCCGAAACCGAAGGCAAAGGATGAACGAGCTACGGTTGATTCCTGAAACCCTTGGATAAGCATGCCGGCCAGTCCTGGATTTCCCAGAACTTGCACTGGGTTGTGCAAAACTCGTCCTGGACATGAACTGGGGCGCTTCCCCGGGTGGCGGATAGGGGAACCGGGCCAAGCTTCAACCAGAACACGAATGATGCATTCTAGGGATGTCTAGGAGCCTATATATAGGCTTTTGAAAGACCTAGGACGGTTTTCAAAGACTTGGAGGAAAAGAATACTTAAAAAGAAAAGAAAAAACAATTTACGAAATGACTAAAATACCCTTATATGGAGGTGAAGGGTTTTACACAACATTTGCTAATCTCAATTATTAACGGTACGTATCACGGCACGACTTGTATTACATCAAATAGAGATTTAATCTATATTAGTATTATTATTGGAACAATACATTCAATTTTTACACAGGTCATTTAGCCTAAAAGTTAAGCCTTTTGGAGCCCCTTCTAGTTCTTTCTCATTGAAACTTACACCTTCTACTTACAACTTACAAATACTTCAGAGATGTGACACAAACCATGTACACTCATGCATGGCTTATGGAATACTTTCATCTCCTGCAATTTTTCTGGAGTTGAAGCTAGAAATGTGTAAACCATGTCCATGGCTGCCTCCTGCAGAATGATCATGCTGTAATATTGTGCCGGCCGAATTATTACGAGAATGCCATCTAGCCCAAAAGATATAATTGAAGAAATTGAGGACACTCAAGCCTGCTAAAAGCCAATAGAAGAGATCCAATCTATCTTTGTTGAGATTCATGTCACTTAACCAGCCACCGTGTGAGCGCGACGATGTGATCTTATTCACCAAAGAAACAAGAACAGAGCTGAAGAAGAATCCAAAAGAGTATGAACAATAAGTGATTGCTGTCAAGAATGATTGCATCCCTTTTAATGATTGCTTATAAAAGAACTCAATAAGGCCAACAGCAGTGAACATTTCAGATAATCCAAAGATCAAGAATTGCGGGGTGATCCAAAATATCGATAAAATCTTGTCTGCATTATTTCTTCTCTTGTTCTCAGTCATGGCTGCTGCTATCATAGAAAACGTCGAAAGAAAAAGCCCGAATCCGATTCGGGTTAAGGGAGAGATACCAGAGTCATGACCAGTGATTCTTCTTGCAAATGGGACAAAGAATGTATCATAAAGTGGTACAATGAAGATTAGCATTATGTAAGGGATTGCCTGAAGAGATGCAGGTGGGATATTGAAGGATTTTGTTAGCTGAGTGTTCATAGAACTTGCTTGCTGGACTGAAAATGTTTGAAGCTGTGCTAAAATTGTATTGAAAATAATTGTGCATGCAAAAATTGGGATCACTGAGATGAGTGTCTTCACTTGCTCAGCTTGTTCAATTGTGCATAACCTCCATGGACTTTCAATATTGTCTTCTGTTTTTATGCATGCCTTGTCCAAGAACCTGGTATATTAATTAATTTACTGAAAATAATTAATACAAATATTTTTAAAAGGAAATCAAGAAAAATATATTTATTGTTAATCGATTACTTGTATCTCTCAGTATGATTTGGATTCCAGGTAGTTTCAGAAATGGTGACATTATTAGTAGAAAACTTTGAGTGGCTCCCATGAAGGATTCGTGGATCAGAAGGGCTCATTTGTTTCCTCTTCAATATTGCTGCCACTATTACCTGATTATTATACAAATAAACATATACAAAAATAATTAAACCACTACTACAATTCTTTTTTGCTAACTAAAATAATTAAACCACTACTACTATTGTGTGTTGTTGGTTTTGACCACAAAGTTAATAAAAGGCATCATTTCTTTAGAAGAAAAAAAAAAGAAAAAAGAAAACTAAAAGATGCTGGAATCTCCGACATATATCTACATATATGCTTTTTTTTGGAAAGCATATCTACATATATGCTGGCTTGCACATATATGCTGGTACAATGCATCACTTCAGATCAGTGGCGGATCCAGAAATTTATTCCAGCGGTGTCACCGAGAGTCTAAAACTACATCTTTTATTCAAAAAAAAATTCAATGAGGTCATCGGAGTCTAAAACATCAATTTTTATCGACAAAACGATACTTTTTAACAACAAAACTACATCGTTTTAATACTATTTTTTTTTTAATTTTAAAATCCAGTGGGGTCACGTGACCCCCCAGGGTATGTGGATCCGCCCCTGCTTCGGATTCAAGAACCTGTAAAGGTGCCACTATATTTTTGTAAATAATGTTCTAAGAGTTCGATCTCATGACATCTGGCTCCGATACCATGTCAGGATCAAGCGTTTACCGTTTTATTAAAACCAATTGGTGATAGTAAATGTGCTACTATATTTACTTATATATTAAGAGTATATGTGCAATCTCTCCCAACATGGCTGAACTGATATGATCTTTACCCTTTCATGTAGGAGTGCACCACTTCATTTAAGGGGTGCTTTAAACCTATAAAAGGGACAAGCATGCAAATGAATTAATTCAGCAACATCAGAACAAATTTCTGAGTGTCCTCAGCCTCGGGTTTGATTCAAACAAGTCATTGTTTGAATCAAACACCTCCATTGTATCCTGAAAGAGATATTCATTTTCATTAATTCCCTAAGTGACGAATTTTGAAAGGGCGAAACATTTCTTTAAAGACAATGCTTATTGCGTGTCTTAGAGTTCTTCTTATTTTATCAAAATTCTAAGTACTAATTTTTCCAACATATCACAACAAGGATGATTGTATGTATACGTGTCTATATATTTCTGAACCATTAAGATAAAAATTGAGCATGATACAAGTGATATAACGGTCATCGTTGTCTTATGCAAGTATGAATCCATGACATATATATATATATATATATATATATAAAACAAATACACATTTTAGATCTCAGCACAAAAACAGATACTTAATTTTTTAATAAATTATATTGACTCCAAGTCAAAGGACTACTGCTGTCATATGTTTGTGTGTGTATATATATAAAATATATATATATATACAACATATGGGTGTGTTGTGGGTGCCCTGCTGAATTTTCTTCTAATAAATTATGCTAAAACCAATTGTATAATGTGGGTTTCATCCTAGACATGGCATCTTAATTTATTAATTTTGATTAGAAAAAGAAGTAAACAATTAAATTAAACGTAATAAGTACCTGAGCAAAGGGGATCAAGATGCTTCCTTGAGGTGGTTTATTTCTGTATAAAAGTGTTCCCAAAACCAAGCTAATCAAACCCATAGCCATGGCAGCAGCCGAAACACCGAATCCAATGTCCATTCCAGAATGTGTTTGTACCCAAACAAGAACAGTCAAAGCAATAAGTTCACCAATGGAGAATGCAAAATAGGCAGCATTGAAGTATCTGGAGAGCTTCTTGGATTCTTCTGGGTTGGCCTTATTGAATTGGTCACCACCATGAGCTATCATATTTGGTTTCACACAACCACTTCCTAATGCAACTAAGTAAAGGGCCATGAAAAATATTAAGGATTTGAATCCTTTGGCCTTCTCACAATGTATCCCTTCTGTTTGCATGTTGCATTTTGGTGGCTTTAGCTGGGGTATATGGGCTTGAACTGACAGTAATATGAATCCCTAAATATCATTGAAAAACAAAATATTACCCTAACAATATGTGGTGTAATACAATGGACCAATAAGAAGATAACATATTCATATACATACTCCATCCATTTCTTTTTATCTATCACATTTCAGACTTTGATTTGTTTTTATTTATTTGTTATCTTACATTTCGAATGCATCATTTATTAATTTTTTTCGTCCTTTACCAATAAAGTATTTACATCTCCAATAAAAAAAAATACATTTTCAATACTAAAAACTCCTTTATCAACAAAGTATTTACATCTCCAATAAAAAAATACATTTCCAATACTATAATTCAGACACATTAATCACTTCTCTAAATCTGTGTGAATCTTCTCTCAGCGACATATAAAGGGGTACATAAAATGAAAAAAAAGAAGTCGGTATTTTTCAATACGTGCCATAATTTCGGTATTTGTTTATGTTCCATAATTAACAATTCAAATAACCGTTATTTCACTCGTTATGACATAACGGTTGTGTCTATAATGATATAAAAAGAGAAATGACAGAAGATTCCCTTTTGGGCTTATACTTGCACATGCAATTATGAAAACATGAGTATAATGGCACATTGGTAAGGGTTGACCTTTGTAGTGTGCAATAATGTGAAATTATTTGAAGCTATCCATTTTTTTTATTTAACAAATACAATAGAATACTCCCACAAATCATGAATTTGAAAACATACATACTCATTAACAAACCCAGAAACATTTTTCAATGAAATACATGAGCAAATTCATAGATTCAATAGTAATTTATAGTATTAATTACGGTGTTTTATATTTTTTTTAGCAACAAAATTATATTATTTTAGTACAAATTTCTTTTTTCTCGAATCTCAGTGTGGACGGGTATTCATCCTCCTTTAATCAAACATAGGCCCGCCGCATATATTCATATATATATATAGAGAGAGAGAGAAGATTTGAGTGAAAAAAAAGGAAAGACTGATTACCGAAAGTTCAACAAAGCCAAAAATAAGCGTAGTCCAAAAGCATCCAAGATAAGAATCTGAGAGGTAGCCACCAAGTAGTGCTAGTATGAAAACGGTTCCAACGAAATTAGTCACTATGTTTGCAGATTCTGGTAAAGAATAATGCATCTCGTTTATTAAGTACGTTATCAGATTGTTCCCTACTGCTGCTATCGCCATTATCTCCAAAGCTTGAAGCCCTGCGCAAAAAATAAAAAAAAAACATTATTATATTTTTATTGCATATATAATATCATTATATATATATATATATATATATATATATATATATATATATATATCATCAGTAAAACACACATAATATATCTCTGTCTCTGTCATAAATTTTGACAGAGGGGCTATTGTAAGAAAACAGCTGCCAACCTAAAACAAAGGCGGCAGCAGTCATCCGGCCGTGTTTGTTTGGATTGGAAGGTCTCCCCTTCCAGTCAACTGTGGCAGTTTCTTCACTCATATTTTCTCCTTTGTAGTCCACTACTGATCTTCTTCTTCTCTCCGTCTCCATTTTCTTTTGTCTTATTTTTTTTTTTCCTTAACAAATTAATTAAATACCTCTTTGAGTTTGACTGTTTGTTGGGTTAGAAAGGTGAAAAGAAGGTGGAGAGAAGTCGTCTAGGTAAATGGAAGTTGTTTGGTCATATATATAACTTGAGGGAAAGGGAAATGCTCACCGCCTACAAGGCACAAAGTTGGAGGACCCCACAGACAATAAGGGACATTGGAGGCCGTTTCTATTTTTCTCTAATTTAACGGTTTCTCTTACCCGAAAAAAAAATCCTTTTTACCCAATCTCCTAAAACATTATTTACGTAAAATTCTATTGAAGTATATAAAATGTTAATTATCTAACTCTTGTCAGTTTAAGATTTTATGATAGATGATAGTTCGACATGATGATATTGCCGGAAATATCACAAACTAGATTTAATGGATGATTCCTGAGGATATCTGGATTAAATGTGGTGTTTTGTTGTGTTTAGCTCAAGAAATATATGAAGATATGAATACCGCGGCCTGCTTAGTGAGCGTGGGGGATCGCAAGCTTAGTCTGGAATCGAGCCAGTGAGCGATCGGTCTTCACAGCTTTTTGTGGCGCGAGCACGACTGGCTGATAGGTGCCGGGCTGAAGCGGATGATTTCTATGGGTCATGCTAAAACACGAAAGATTGTATGAGATCAAGCTGAAGCGTTCGGACATTGTTATGCAATGCTAAAACGCGTAAGGTAATTTTGGTTCCGGGCTGAAGCGGACGAACTCACTGCGTCATGCTGGAAATGCGCAAGGCTGTAGGAGTCCGTGCTGAAGTGAGCTGACTTGTATGTCTATCCAGAAGGAGACGAGCTCACATGATCGATGTCTGAGAACGAGTTGAGCTCTGAATATACAAGCTGGCTTTGATCTCGGAGTAGAGGTTTGTCCTAACTGTCCACATTCAGTGTAACAGACAATGATTGATCCGTATTCCTCTTGTAATAGCATCTTCCGGTAACTGCCGTCATTATTGCCTTGGGCTTTGAAACGGTGCCATCATTACTGTTTTGAAATTTGAAATTCGAATTTCAAAAATCCAACCATCATTGACGCGCCAATCAAGGCATCATTGCATGTCTATAAAAAGGGGAGGCCTCCCTCATTTTGACACTTTTGCAAACTTCGTCTTTTATACAGCAAGAATCTCCGGCAGGCTTATTACAATTTCCGACGGCAAGAGACAACCTCCTGCGAGGCTTCCATACCGTTTTTCAAGCTTTCTTTTCCGTTCCTCTCATATTTTCTGAGGTAAACCCTTCATTTTTGCTTCTTTCTTGCAATTATAGCATGTTTTGGCCGATTTGAAGGCCTGTGTATGTTTGATTTCTTGAATATCGATAATGAACTTGCTTGAATGTTACTTCCATTGGGTTAAATGTTTGTACCTTCATAGTCATTCATCGTTTGAGTGCATGAGTTTCTCCCATTGAATGCTTGGTTTTTGTCCATTTCCTTGCTCTTGCTTGATTGTACACCGAGATTGATGCCTGAATATCTTGCTTGTAGTTGATTTTACCGCTTTTGTTACCGTTTTTGAGTCGGAGGAACTTGAGTTCATTTAGTTATGATGATCTTTTCCCTGGTGACCTGTCTGACTTTTCTGGTAGAATTAAGGTTAGGGTTTCTGTCCCGTCTACGGAAAAGGAGCGAGGAGTCGAGATGATTGACTTGTCCATCTCGGCTTGACCTTTGAGTTTAAGCGACTTAACCATCCACCTTGCTCTCTTTTTCAGGCAATGCCAGACAATTGAGCTGATCAGGCATGTTCAAGTGGATCGGCGGCCCTTGTCGAGCAGGTCGTGCCAGATGCAGCAGTTGTGGAGGTCGACTAGGGTGTTATTGTCGAACAGGCAGAGGTGCCACTAATACGCTCGCTGAGTTAGGAGGATGCCCAGCAGAGGCAGTTTGATAGGAGAGTGGTAGCTTGGTGGGAAATGAGGGATGAGGACCCCCGCAACTGTAGTCTTTCTTCAGGAACTCCAATTGAGTCCAAACTACCAGATTTCATATTTTGAAGAAGACGCTCCCTGGGTCGGTCATCGAGATCATGGAAACCGTATCTCGATCCATTTAGATTCTATGTTGAATGGGCTCCGACCACATTTCCACCCATTTGTCATTGAAATCATGGATGCAGTAAATGTCATGCCATCCGGTCTCACTTTGAGAGCTGTGCAGATTATATATGTGTTTATAGCTCTGAACCGTGTTCTCGGTTTCCATCCTACCCTCACTTTCTTAGGACATTATTATAGTTTCTCTATCCAGGAGGAATCTGGGCAGGTTCAGGTGAAAGGACCATCTTCGAAGAATAGGCTGAAGTTATTATATAAGCTGCCTACTAAGATTAATAATTGGAGCCATCGATGCTTACTTGTCAAGTCCCGAGTAGGGCGGCCAATCAAGAGGCGCGTATCAAAAGTGCTGAAGGTGCCCCCAAACCTGAAGCTGAAGAAAGTGTCCGAGTTTCCGGAGAAGGATCTTCCATTCAAGGCGGAAGTTGAGAGACTCATTGGCTGGGACGCGGAAAATCAGACCCAGGCCCGCACCTTTAATTGGAGGATATTAGGTGCGGGGGCGCTATAATACCATGGTTGGGATTGCTGGCCCCTGGCTAGAGCACATGCATCCGTTAGTTGAGGTCATCCGGATCACACCTATTTTTTTATGGTTCGCATCTTTCCATGAGGACGAATTCCTAACTAACTGTAATTTTTGTGAAGGATATCGAGGTCGACGTGGACCTAATCCCAGTAATTGTATTGCTCTTTTTATTTCTTCTTGTTCGTTGAGTCATTGTTGATGTTCCTCTAAGCATGATTGTCTTGCATGTAGCGTTAGGACTTATTTCTTTTATTGATAAAATGTTGCGGACTGACTTTTTTGTTCTTTGTACAGAAAATATGGACCCTACCGCACACTTCATGCTGAAAGTAAGAGACAGGCTCACGATCAGAGGGCTATGAAAGAACAGGTTTTATCAGCTCGCCGGGGATAGATGATCCCCCCAATGGTGGCCCAAGGCCCAAAAGCTATTATCCTGCCACCGGCTATTGCTCGGGGTCCTAATGTTCCCGCTGCTTCTCAAGCTGTGGGGAATGTTAGAGTTGGTCAAAGCACTGCCCCTCGTAGGAGTCGAGATGGCAGTATCTATATTCAAGAGCCTAGTCCTGGTGCTTCACACGCTGAGGAAGCAATTGAGTTGGAAATTTCTAAAGAGACTGACCCAAACGTTGCACCGCTGAAGAGGGTGATAAGAAATGATGGACCGGGTACTTCAGTTGGTCCTGCTAGTCTGATCCAGGAGCCGGATGCTCCCACTGTTGAAGAATTTGTGATGAGAATGCTTGAGAGTGCCCAAGTCGATTTGTTGTTGGGCCAGTTACTTAGGCCGTTCGTGCTAGACAAGGTTCTACGGGTACTCCGCCCGCTGACATTAATGTTAGTAATACCATCCGCAACGAAAGCGATTTAAGGATCTAGATCTATAATTTACACATAATAAAATAACTAGATCTACTCTACAAGGGGGTTGTAGAACATACCTCTTGGATCTCAAAATCCAAGTAGAAGAACTGCAATAGAAAGAATAAAATATTGTGTGAAGAGCACCACGATCTTCCGCACGTGTGATCCGAGTAACTCCCGGTGGAAGGAAATCCTCGTCTCGAATCCTTCCGATATGCTACCCGGAAAACTTCCAAGATTTTCCTCCTTATACTCCCCTTGGCCGAAAATTATCCTTCTCCTCTTTAAGAGGTAGAGGTCGAAATTAACTAGTGTGTTGTAGGCTTGGGAGAACTCTCTTTATATAGGAGAGTAATCCTTGTACTCCAAGGATTTTATTTTGCAAATAAATAAATCCAATAAATAAAAGACAATCCTATAATATTCTAGAACAAATCTAGAATAATATTTATCTTTATTTCTTACCATAAATATTTATCCAATAAATATTTTGTGCACATGTCTTATAAATACACAAGAAAACAATTTCTTGTTCATTAAAACATGCTATGGCCAAAATTTACTTATTGTGACCTAGTCACAATAATTTTCGACTATGATACACTTTTGGGCCAAGATTATGAAAAATGTCTTTTTCACATATTTAATTATTTAGCCCAACTAATTTAATAGTCCACTAAACAATTAATTCACATATCGTTTTAATTAAATTCTAATAAGAACTAAATTAATATTATTAGGATTCGACGTCCGAGAATAGCTATGCTATATTGAAGGCACGTCAGGGACCATGGACTAATAATTAGCGGCTCCGATAAATCAAATAAATAATTATCTTACGAACAGAATAATTATATTCGATAAATCAATCACAGGAATATGCCACCATAATCCCGTGACTGCACTCCTCCGATTATGAGATTATATTTATCTCCTCACGAGAATGATAATAAGCGTCAATTGATATAATCATTACATATGGATTAATCCTCCATAGACTGTTCATTCTAAATCGGGAAGTTACCGTTTACACTTTTTAGAACCTCTATCCTTATTTACCATTAACCCCTAATGATCAATTAATTCATACAACTCACTGGTAGCTAATCAGTGTAATATGAACTCCATAGATCGATCAGTTTCTAGGATTAACAAATAAGTGAACTGTCTATCTACTTCCAGAAAATGGAAGGAATGGATTCCGTATCTGTGATAACACAGACTACTCACTCAATCCAGTACAATGCCAAGATAGGGTAATTCAGAACACAGACTCAGTGTAATCCTTAACCGTCAAGTCAAACCTCATACTGATTCAAGCAGTTGACTCTGATCACCTCAGGATTAAGATATATCCATAAATATGATCATCGATTGATTCGATAAGACTTCTCGATTACGGAATTATATCGTGAACTCTAATCAAATCGGTCCAAATTTCTATATGATATATCTATCATATATAAATGCCCCACTAGGTTCTCTTAACCGAAAGTCCGGATAAGACAATCACACCTATTGTGTTCTAGGCGCATTAATAGCACGTTAAAGGAGAGACCCGATACTCTCGATTAACTTCACTACAGGCTAATTATGTTTTAAGTACATCTTCACTAACTCAATCCTCCCGTGTATATCCCATACACTGAGTTAAGTGATTATATAAACGATACACTTTAGGGTTTTCTGTAGTGTAAATACTATTGTCACATCGGTGAATATGAGAAAATAAATATGAATAATAATATCATTTCATTTATTAAATAAAACAATTACAAAATTGTCTTTCGGGCATTACACCTAACAATCTCCCACTTGCACGAAAGCATGTGATTAATTGTTTTAGAGGACACCCTATTATTTAAACTACAACAAACTATATCTCCCATTTGCTCTAAAGCGATGGAGACCCATCCCGTATTCTAGTACCCATTAAGCATATCATAACCATTGCAGATGACAAAGTACACTCCGAGTGTGCCGTCGTAGGATAGGTCAGTGACTCGGAGAGTACCTACATCTAAATATCATGGGTCTTAATGATTAGTCAGGTTGTCGGCTCGAGATGATCCGTAGAATCGAAACGTTACCGGTCCATCTAATCATGTGGTACTTTCCCAATATGCTTTTGACCTCTAGTGATTTCGAAAATCCTTATAAGCTACCCCATCATCGTTTGTACAATGATGTGGTATCGGCTTCCGAATCTAGAATCACTCCCAGATATGAAAAGGAAATCCTTAAGCTATATCACCTCTCTAGCTACTACAAAAGCCGCTAATCACCCAACTAGTTAAAGTCGAATTGGCGTTGCTGGATTCCTCCAGGCAATAGCTTCAACACAAGAGTAAACACTGAGCCCGAGATCGACTTAACGATCATCCTCAATCTGACTTAAAGTCAAAATCAGTGTATCACACATATACAAGTTCACACATGAATATGTGCGCATATTATTCCTCGTTCTCTTCAAGATACTAAAGGACATACTAAACTTGCTTTGTTAACCGCCGAATCTAATATTCGATCAAAGTTGACGTTCAATAACCTGACCATCTCTTACTAGAAAGAGAATCTATCCTATTTCTCTTGATCCGAAGATTTAGAGAGTCATTCCTGAGGCATAGGGTAGAACTTCCTCGTTGAATGTTGCATATATAGATGCATCATCTTAACCAATAAGATGGATGGGAAACCAGTGACTGATTCTAATGAATTCGACCGAGTCAAACTCTTTAGAATGTTGTCCAAATCTCTGTTGCAGAGAATTGTGGCATTGTCAGATTCTGACTTCAGATAACACACTCATGTTGATTCCAACTGGTGCAGTGTTATCCTTCACAAACACTAATGTATATATTCACTACTGTACTAAAATTGATATCCAGTCTACAAAAGACTTATCAATATTCTGGTCAAATCCACATATTGTAGAAATATATGACTTCCAATGACCGAGAGGTTTGTTTTTTATCCACAAAGGACATAAGCCTTGACAGTCATCCTATCATAAGTTCATAAGGTAATACCCTTTTGTTCCGAATGAATCCAGACTCCGTTTGTTTGGCAAGAAGTCTCAGGGAATCACCCCTATTTTCTGCTTTTGAACGAAATCATGCAATACTAAGTGGTAAGAGAGTCCAAGGTCTGATTAACTTTCTACTTCTTAGGGAATTACCCCTAGACCACTCAAGCTTTGCGCTGAAAGATAAACTTTCCTATTCATTTTACTCTTTTCCGTGTAGATCCAATTACTCCCACTGGGCCCGAGGCGCTCGAGGTGGTTCTACAAGAGTATGAATGCAATCGAGTACCAAACTCCATTCACAGGGTTATGGCTATTAAACCAACCTCTATTATCAGAATCCTATACTGCTCACAAAAGATCCATAGGTCATCAATCGATCCTCAGACTACAAAGTCCGCAGAACCCATAATGGGTAATGGATAAACCATACTCCCAATACTTACTGGGTGGATCGAAATTCTGATCTAGTTTAGTAGTATTTAGTGTTATCACAAACAACCGATGTTGGATGTGGTCTGATTTTAATCAGTTAGTAACTACCTTGAGTAAACGTGCTCCAAGGTTCAAGGTTTTGCTATTTATGGACTCTATCAGAAAGGATGCAACAGTATAACTGTCCCTTCCCGATTTCAAGAATCCTATATCTAACCTTTATACACAATAGGTTAAAAGATATATCACGAATGGTCATTGACCGAACGTATGCGCAAAATTTCCAGTCTTACCTTCAAGCACCGTGTGCTAAATGCTTATATTTATGGAAGTGGGGTGAACCGAATCCACACCTTATCCGTAAATTCCAAAGCATATTCTAGGTAGACTTCTCGGTCTTACATTTCAATGTAAACCGTTATTTTGCTTCCAATACCTTTATTGAGTTAAGCAGTGTATTGTAGCACATCTAAAACTATATAAGGCAATTTAACGGTTTCTCACTTAGTGAGAACATGTCACAATGAGGCAGGCTGAGCATCAGTCTCGAGGACTATGAATGGCCTATTCCGAGTATAGAATACTCTATCTCTGTTGAAAACAGAGAAACCTCAAAATATTTTGGATAAACTTTCCGGAGTGTTTGAATAGTTATCAGACAAGAAGTCACTACTGGGAGCTCCTACTAGCTTGTATCTTTCATCGACCCGAAGGTCGCCATGAACAAGCTATGTTATTTCTTTATAACCATTATCCTTTCCCGATTGAAAGGAAACTTAGTCATTGAACCTTTGAGACAATATAACCAGGTGGGGAGAAAGGAATCACCCCGAGCCGTCTTGTGTCTTGTCTTTTAGGGACTATGCACTAACTATGGAATATGAAGAAGCGTTTATCTAAATATAGAAACCAATTGCTTTTAATAGTTTTTAAGATGTGTTTTATATACATATTTCAGCAGTTATAAGTGGTTTTGACTTTATCAAACAAAAGTCCGAGTCTTGGATTCGTACTACAAATGGTATATTCACTTTCTATACGACAAACAAATTATCGAATAGAAGATAAATCCTTTCGTTCCAACGAATCTTAAACTGAAAATAAATTTTCCGCGATATCCAAAGATTGAATCCGAGATTCATTTCCTTATATCACTCCCACTATTCTAGCTAAAATTAACTGCCCGTTGTTTACTCTTTTAATCGTTAAATGCACTGCTACCTTGTTGTTCCAAAGAACTTAGCTCGAGAAAATTGCCAAGGATTCATAGGTTGGTGATCCAAAATCACTGTCCTTATCCTATGATTTTCAGTTAATTAATTTTCGGTTCAGCCTTAAAGTTTTCTCAGTTTAGATGACTAACACTTTTAGACATATTCTCCCATTCTTGACTTTCCGTGAATGGGAACAGTCTTGAACCAGCGGTTCGTTTGAGTAGACACTACTCTTGAACCGTGGGATGTCTTATTTCGAGTGTTACTCGTCGGGACTTCTCGGATTTTTTAATATACCAGAAAAAACAACAAATCATAACATTAAAGCTCCCACTAGTTTATCGGTTCCAAATACCGTCTAACGAGCAATGCTTTATTTTTATGATTTTCAGATTTTTTCCGATTTAGAAAATCTTTCGTACATTGTTCCAATGTTTCCAGAAAAACATCAAATCATAGAACTCCCACTAGTTCATCGATTCCAAATATCGTCCAACTAGCGACATTTCATGACTTTCCGGTTTTTCAATTAGAATGGTTACGTGTGTAGTCAGTTATATTTTTCTAATGTTCTAGAAAAACAACAAATCATAAAGCTCTCACTAGTTAATCGATTCTAAATATCGTCCAACTAGTAACACTTCATGATTTTCCGATTTTTCAATTAGAAAATTACTCGTGTAATCAGTACACACTCAAAATTCTCTTGAAGAATTTCAAAGTCCGAAATCACCTTTGATCAAACTAAGTTCGTCTTCCGTTTGACATGAATGACACTAGTGACATACATGTATGTCACTCTGGTTTTTAAAAGGCTTAAGAGAAAATATCTCTTTCGAAAAATAATTGCATTATCGATTAACTAGTTCAACGTCCTAGTTACTTTCCACTTTTTAATGAAGTCAATACTAGTCAATTATTAATTTTTTAAGAAATTTAGTAAGGGATATAATGTTGTAAATAAAATGACATATATTAATTCAAGTTTAACACTACTATATAAGTTTATTTTAGGAATTGTAAACTAAAATTAAGTCTACTCTACCATTCCAGTTTTAACCTCGCATCTCAAGTGCCGCCAGTAGTAGGCGAGTCAAAGAGATGACGGTTAAATCGAGACAATCTCATCAATGAATAACTTGTGAGAATTGTACATCCCACGAGAATCGAACATCCCTTTATTCATTGACTACCTTCTTTTTTTAGCCTAGATATTATCAAGAATATCCTTGATGAGTGTGACCTACTATATCGGATCTCTTAGGTACGCCCCGAGTGTGCCGTCGTAGGATAGGTCAGTGACCCGATGAGTACCCGGAAATCCTATCCTTTCGGAGACCAAGCCATGAATGTTGATAGGGGTGAACACCATCCGTAGGGGGACGAAATCAAAGCGCCGTGAGGCGTCACCCTTCTCTCACTTACTTGTATCTATAGTAGAGGCCGTGGGGTTGGTCGCCGCCTCCCGCTCCCACTCAATATTTTGGAAGTGGTGGTGGGTTAACTAACCACGTCTTTTTGATGTTAACATAAAAGCACATCAAATCAAGGATTCCGAATGGTGTCGGTAACGTAGGCAAGCCTACCTGTCCTATTCGTTGGAACATATGTGACAGTCGGACGAAGTCGGGTCAAGAGAGCCCTATTGAGATAAGAAGGAATCACCCCTCCGCTCGCAGGTGTAGCTTAGTCTTGCCGGACCCCCGTGCATACATCACACTAGGAGGGTTAAGTCGGTCGAGCCCAGCTCAGTTGACCACCCAACCTATAGGCGAACCGTTTTTATCCAAGATTATTATTCTTTTACCATCATTCAATCTCGTAGACACTACGAATCGAAAACGTGATCTCATTTGGGCTTTTAAGGCGGTTCACCGAGAACACACACCGAAAGGCTTAACGATTTCATAACCCGTCCTCGGATCTTTAATTAGTTACTAAATTAATTAATTACCACGTATTAATTAAATTTTAACTAATTACGCGAGTTTGTATACATGCCTATTTTAATTACCAAAATTAAAATTCTACATGTATGCATGGAGTGGATTTATGATATGATGCATGTCATGGCAATTCCGATTTTATATTTATTTTATGATCAAACACATAAAAAATAAATTGCGGAAAATTTAAACACCGAGATGGATCGTTTGGTACTTCGACTAACCTATTTTCTAAGGAAAAGTAAAACTGATTCTAAGTCTTCAAATCTCGATCTTCGATCTTGATCTTGAAACTTCCGGATCTCAAACCTTCGATCTTGACACGAACCACGAACGATGAGGAGAGAAGGCCGTAATATACCAATATATTTAAAATATATATATATTATCAAATTGTTTTATATAAAAAAAAAACACTTTTTTTTAAATTTTTTTATTTTAAGCAGGTCACGGAAAAAATATATATATACTGTTTTTTCTTTTTCCGGCTGAAAAAAAAAAAAAAATTTTTTTTTAATTTTTTTTTATTAAAAAAAAAAATCAATGCCTTACGGCAATGACCTAATTTGATCAACAAACCCAAAATTTGTGCCGCATGCAAAAAGGGTAATGAAAAAAAAAATAGTCTGCCGTGACCAAAAAAAAATAAAAAAAATTTGCCGAGAGGCAATTAAAACAAAACAACAATCGGCCTCCTCACGTGTTACCTTCTTGATGATCTTCAATACCATGATCTTCAACACATCATCTTTGTCGTCTCGAACCCGAATCAAGATTAAAATTACAAAGAAGCCATATTTACAATTTTCGAGTTGCATAAAATTAAATTACAAGTCCTATGCTCAAGTGATACTAATCAAAAGAGCTACAAAATAGATCTATGGGTAAACAATACCAAACCCAATCCATCTCTTCAAACCACAACAATTGCAACATAAAAAAAATATGTGCATGCGTCGGCCCCAAAAAAAAAAAAAAATTGGGACACAAAAAACTTTAGTAATACCATCCGTGATATAAAACGTAACTACATTTTTACTCATGTATAAATATTTTATACGTTATAAATATAGATCACTGCATGATTAATCGATACCATTAAGCCTTAGTAATACCATCCGCAATGTGTTGGAGGAAATTCACTAGATTTAAAGATCTAGATCTATAATTTACACGTAATAAAATAACTAGATCTACTCTACAACGGAGTTGTAGAACATACCTCTTGGATCTCAAAATCCAAGTAGAAGAACCGCAATAGAAAGAATAAAAGATTGTGTGAAGAGCACCACGATCTTCCGCATGTGTGATCACGAAGACTTTAACTCCTTCATTAACTGTGGAAGGAAATCATCGCCTCGAATCCTTCCGATATGCTACCCGGAAAACCTCCAAGATTTTCCTCCTTATACTCCCCTTGGCCAAAAATTATCCTTCTCCTCTCTAAGAGGTAGAAGTCGAAATTAACAAGTGTGTTGTAGGCTTGGGAGAACTCTCTTTATATATGAGAGTAATCCTTGTCCTCCAATGATTTTATTTTGCAAATAAATAAATCCAATAAATAAAAGACAATCCCATAATATTCTAGAACAAATCTAGAATTATTTATCTTTATTTCTTACCATAAATATTTATCCAATAAATATTTTGTGCACATATCTTATTAATACACAAGAAAACAATTTCTTGTTCATTAAAACATGCTATGGCCGAAATTTACTTATTGTGACCTAGTCACAATAATTTTCGACTATGATACACTTTTGGGCCAAGATTATGAAAAATGTCTTTTTCACATATTTAATTATTTAGCCCAACTAATTTAATAGTCCACTAAACAATTAATTCACATATCGTTTTAATTAAATTCTAATAAGAACTAAATTAATATTATTAGGATTCGACGTCCGAGAATAGCTATGCTATATTGGAGGCACATCGGGACCATGGACTAATAATCGTGACTCCGATAAATCAAATAAATAATTATCTTACGAACATAATAATTATACTCGATAAATCAATCACAGAATATGACACCATAATCCCGTGATCGCACTCCTCTCGATTATGAGATTATATTTATCTCTCACGAGAATGATAATAAGCGTCCATTGATATAATCATTACATATGGATTAATCCTCCATGATCGCTTCATTCTAAATCGGGAAGTTACCATTAACCCTTTCTAGAACCTCTTATCCTTATTTACCATTAACCCCTTGTGATCAATTAATTCATACAACTCACCGGTAGCTAATCGGTGTAATATGAACTTCATGGATCGATCAGTTTCTAGGATTAACAAATAAGGGAACTGTCTATCTACTTCCAGAAATGGAAGGAATGGATTCCGTATCTGTGATAACACAGACTACTCACTCAATCCAGTACAATGCCAAGATGGGGTAATTCAGATCACAGACTCAGTATAATCCTTAACCGTCAAGTCAAACCTCATACTGATTCAAGCAGTTGACTGTGATAACCTCAGGATTAAGATATATCCATAAATATGATCATTGATTGATTCGATAAGACTTCTCGATTACGGAATTATATCGTGAACTCTAATCAAATTGGTCCAGCCCTATATGATATATCTATCATATATAAATGCCCCACTAGGTTCTCTTAACCGAAAGTCCGGATAAGACAATCACACCTATTGTGTTCTGGGCGCATTAATAGCACGTTAGAGGAGAGACCCGATACTCTCGATTAACTTCACTACGGGCTAATTTTGTTTTAAGTACATCTTCACTAACTCAATCATCCCGTGTATATCCCATACATTGAGTTAAGTGATTACACAAACGATATACTTTAGGGTTTTCTGTAGTGTAAATACTATTGTCACATCGGTGAATATGAGAATAATAAATATGAATAATAATATCATTTCATTTATTAAATAAAACAATTACAAAATTTTCTTTCGGGCATTACACCTATGACCTAACAATTAATGCTGAGGCTCATATACTAATTCCACCACTGGAGGATGGCCCCATTTGTCAAAGGCCAGCCTTCTGCCAGCCCGAGAATTGAGATGATGGCAGTCAGGTGGGAAAGGCACTTATGGGGAGGGTCCCGCAAGTTAGGAATTTGAACATGACCGTTTTTGACGGGGCAACTTTCAATGTTGGAGTCGGCACGGTGAATCGGATCACTGCTGCAGATCCGGTGACCAATTTTTTTCCCAACCTATAAGGTTTGTATGGACTGGCGGGCAACCTTGCGAGCATAGTAAGTTTTCCTTGACCATTGTATCTTTTCTCTTCATCTCGTTTTCCCCCTCTAATTTCGATGTAATTTGGTCTCTTTGCCTTTTTTCCCAGATGGCGATTGCTGTGTGTCTGGTTATGTACGAGCAAAAAAGCTATTGAAGCATTCTGAGCACTATAAAGAGAAGGTTGGGAAAGCTGACGAGCTGCAGAAGGCGTTAAATAAGGAGAAGGTACGAGCTGTTGATGTAGAAAGCAAGCTAGATGACGAGCTAGTGGAGGCAAACCGCGATAAGGTCAAACTGGAAAATGGCCTGAGTAGCATGACTGCATTAGCATAGACGTGAGATCAAGATCTCAAGATGTCCCAAAGAGAGCGGGTCTCTGCCCTTGAATCTTGAGATATATCTGAGAAAAATCTAACCAATGAGAGGCGTATGTCCGAAGAGCTTGCTGAGAGATTCGGAAAAGCTGAGGTCGAGTTTGAGACAAAGATGCAGGAAGCTCATTCACAGGCCGTCAATGAATATAAAGCCTCTGAAGAGAATCAAAATGCGCTTCATAGCATTAAGCTTGAGTGCTTTGATCAGGGCATATTTCACATTATGTGGTGCATGGGACGAGATGTGGATGATCAGGCCCCCACTCTGCAGCGAATCGCAGGTTGGGCCTCTGAGCTAATATTCATACCAAGTCTGATGGCATTTCATAGTTTTGTCCCTTACACTGAGTCTGAAATAGAAGGATATCTGAAAGACAGGTGCGAGCCTTGGGCTCCTCAAGAAGTCGAGCCAGTGAAAATGCGAGCCTTAATTGACGGTGGAGAAGCTGATGGTGAAGCCACCCCGGAGCGCCAGGGGATCCCCGAAGAGGAATCAGTGTCGTGATCCTTGTAGAAGTTATAATACTTGGTCACGTCACGCTTTCCCTGCGGGTCAGGTTGTCAGTAATATCATCCGTAACGGAAGCGATTTAATGATCTAGATCTATAAAATACACGTAATAAAATAACTAGATCTATATCTACAAGGGGGTTGTAGATCATACCTCTTGGATCTCAAAATCCAAGTTGAAGAACCGCAATAGGAAGATTGCAAGTAGATGTGAAGAGCACCACGATCTTCCGTACGTGTGATCCAAGCAACTCCCGGTGGAAGGAAATCCTCGTCTCGAATCCTTCCGATATGCTACCCGGAAAACCTCCAAGATTTTCCCCTTTAACCTCTTGGCCGAAAATATCACTTCTTCTCTCTAAGAGGAGAAGCCGAAATTTATTGTGTGTGTTAAGGCTTGGAAGAACTCTCTTTATATAGGAGAGTAAAACTTAGCCTCCAAGGATTTTTATTTTGCAAATAAATAATCCAATAAATAAAAGATAATCCCATAATATTCTAGAACAAATCTAGAATAATATTTATCTTTATTTCTTTCCATAAATATTTATCCAATAAATATTTTATGCACATGTCTTATTAATACACAAGAAAATAATTTCTTGTTCCATATTAATGAGGGGGGGCGAAAATTCAACATATTGACCTAGTCAATATTAATTTTTCCATTACACAATAATTGGGCCAAGATTATGGAAAATGTCTTTTCCACATATTTAATTATTTAGCCCAACTAATTTAATAGTCCACTAAACAATTAATTCACATATCGTTTTAATAAAGTCCAACAAGAACTAAATTAATATTATTAGGATTCGACGTCCGAGAATAGCTATGCTATATTAGGAGGCACGTCGGGGACCATGGACTAATAATCAGCGGCTCCGATAAATCAAATAAATAATTATCTTACGAATGTAATAATTATATTCGATAAATCAATCACGAGAATATGCCACCATAATCCCGTGATCGCACTCCTCCGATTATGAGATTATATTTATCTCCTCACGAGAATAATAATAAGCGCCCATTGATATAATCATTACATATGGATTAATCCTCCATAGATCGTCTCATTCTAAATCGGGAAGTTACCGTTAACCCTTTTTAGAACCTCTTATCCTTATTTACCATTAACCCCTAGTGGTCAATTAATTCATACAACTCACCGGTAGCTAATCGATTGTAATATGAACTCGCGATCAATCGGTTTCTAGGATTAACAAATAAGGGAATCGTCTATCTACTTCCATAAATGGAAGGAATGGATTCCGTATCTGTGATAACACGTACTACTCACTCAATCCATGACAATGCCAAGATGGGGTAATTCGGATCACGGACTCAGTATAATCCTTAACCGTCAAGTCAAACCTCATAATGATTCAAGCGATGATCGTGATCACCTCAAGATTAAGATATATCCATAAATATGATCATCCATTGATTCGATAAGACTTCTCGATTACGGAATTATATCGTGAACTCTAATCAAATCGGTCCAAATTTCTATATGATATATATCTATCATATATAAATGCCCCACTAGGTTCTCTTAACCGAAAGTCCGGATAAGACAATCACACCTATTGTGTTCTCGCGCATTAATAATAGCACGTTAAAGGAGAGACCCGATACTCTCGATTAACTTCACTACGGGCTAATTGTATTTTAAGTACATCTTCACTAACTCAATCCTCCCGTGTATATACCATACACTGAGTTAAGTGATTACATAAACGATATACTTTAGGGTTTTCTGTAGTGTAATTACTATTGTCACATCGGTGAATATGAGAATAATAAATATGAATAACAATATCATTTCATTTATTAAATAAAACAATTACAAAAATTGTCTTTCGGGCATCACACCTAACACAGGTCTCATCAGACGAGGAGGCGTTAACTCGTCTTTCACCTCATGCATTATCTGGGAGACGGGAGCAGTGAGAGGAGTGTAATGTTCCTTTTGAAACCTTTTTGGCTTCTTGAAATCTCAACCTCAATGTGGGTTAGGCTCGGCCTTAGCTTTGCCTTTCCCGTATGATATCGATGGTGGAAGAGGCTCAAATGCCCCAAACTTCCTCGCCTTATCTAGCATCTCTTGCAGAGTTTCTGGTTGACGGATTGCAAACTCGGCCGTAAGGCCTCCTTTGGCGCTCTGAAAACTGCTCATCACCACACTATCACTCAGACCCCTGGTCTATTCTTACACATTGGTGAACCGTTCGTAATAGCTGCGAATCGACTTGTTCTCACCCTAATGAATTCCGTAAAGATCGGCCTGAGTCTTCTTTGGTTGTCCTGCTTACTTGAACTCGGCGATAAATTTATTCTGGAGGTCATCCCAAGACTTGATGGACCTCGCTGGTAGATTTCTGATCAATGCTTCCGCTCTATCTTGCATAGCGCCTACAAAGGTGATACACCAAGAAGATCCATGCCTCGTGGCCAGGGCTGCTCTACTATAGAACCCAAAGAGCCATTCGTAAAGACAAATCGATCCGGTGTAATTCTCAAAGGTGGAATAGTGCAACCTCTCGGGTGTAGTCTTTAGAATCTCATCGTCAATGACGCTTGTTCCCCAATACTTCCTAATCTCCTTTCCATTTTTATCCTTTTGCAACTCATCAATATGTCTTTGAAGCTTAGAAATCACCTTTACGAAAGGATTGGCAATAGGTTGCCTGTGATTGCTAACCAACTTGGAGCTTTCAGCTCGATGCTTGGCCTCTCCGGGTTGAGGTCAGAATCTTGACTTGAAATTTTTGTGAGTCGAATGTACCTCTTTGCTTCTCTCTTTCCTCATGGGCTCATCCCGTTTTCTAGCGACGAGACCCGGACGATCCTGAACGGGTTTGCAACCCTGGTGTCATTCGGGAGAGGAGTAAACACTAACTTCTCTTTCAGTACGTTGAACGGAAGGTCCCCTTGATTGATCCGGGATGTCGATGTACCTTTCTAATACATGAGATCTCGGTGGTGGAACGAACTTGATGATAGGAAGTGTCGGTTGATTTAAATGGATAAGCTCTTGATTGGTCTGATGTATTCTTTCCGCGTATGCAGCATGAGCAAACAATGATTTCGCATAGAGTTTGTCATATGCCTCAATCTCTTTGGGGGAAGATAGTTGGTTTGAATGGGTTGGCCTAGATATCTTACCCGTGTGTCTTCCTTTGTTTTGCTCAGTGGCAGCAGCGAGCTGATCAAGAGCTTCATTTGATCTCGCCCTGCTATCAAGCAGAGTATGGGCATCGTACAGTCGTACATCTTCACCCTGAGGACTAGAGGTCGGATGTTCTTTGGGATCGTTGTGTACGGTCTCCTATACGGCGTCCGGTCCCACAGAACTTGTTTTCAAAATATTAACATCGGAGATGGAGGTCTGCTAATGTTGGTGATGTTCTTGAAGAAGAAATGTTAAACCTGGTGAAGGTTTGAAGGCCAGTGGCGGTTTCAAAGAGTATTTGGGATTTTGGAAGAGCTGCAAGAGTATCTTGCTATATTTCTGAGTATCTGGGTGAATATCTCATGAATCTGGAGATTCCGGATGAATTGGATGAAGATTCTGATGAATATTCAACCGGAAAAGCGAAAAAGACAGCTCTAGGATTCCGGAAAAGTAAAAAAAAGGACAACCTTTTGGAGCCGGAGCTAAGAATAGTGGCTATGACACACATATCCGACCGGAAAAAAATGCAAGAACGCATAGATTTCCAGGTAATGGAGCCAACTGATATTGCCGGAAATATTACAAACTAGATTTATCGGATGATTCGTGAGGATATCTGTATTAAAGGTGGTGTTTTGGTTTTTTTAGCTCAAGAAATATATGAAGATATGAGGAACATTGATAAGTCCACCATATGTGGTTATTCTTGGATCGTTTTGGCCTGTTTTAATGCCTATTTTATGATATTCGTATAATAAATTGCCTTTTTGGACTAGATTACTATTGTGGCTTTGATATTTTACAGATATGATGAATCCGAGCATAAAAGGCAATGAAAATGTGCTAAAAAGGGGAGTCACAGTCATGAAGGCATGAAGAATCACACCCCAGGTATGAAAGAATGGAACAGGGTGTGAAAAAATGCGGAAACTATTCAGATTTTCTACAGGCCAACGAAATGTTCTGATTGGTGGAGAGCTTTCCATGTTATTTTCCCAAGAAGCAACATCGTATTTAGAAATTGAAAAGCGCTAGAAGTCCAAGAATGAAGGGATTTTGATTTTTAGAGATTATCTTGACATAATTTATTTATGGAAACTGATTAAATTATGTAATTATTCCTTTATTACTCCCCTAAGTCGCCAAAACACATACACAGACGCCAATTTCAGATTTATAGGCGTGAGTTGCAATTCCCATTCCATCTACTATTTTTTTCTCAAATTTTCAAGAACAAGATTATTGTTTAGGGCTTAAGAATGAAGAACGGATCGTGAATTTCTCAGTTTTATGCTATTTGTGAGACAATTCTATTTCCTTTCTCTTAACTTCCTTCAATTCCTTTTATTTTATTTTTACGTTTTACAATGCCTAAATCCATGATTTTTGTGATCTCTTTGACTATGCGCGAGTAGATTTAATTTTCTAGGATTATGAGAGCCCGGTAAATGGATATATGAGTTAAAGATTCGATCTTTCTTATTACTATGAATCGATGTGCTTTTGTATTGATTTTATGCACTATTTCGTATGAATTTATGGATTGATGGATTGAAAGATAAATTTCCATAGATTTATATGAAGAATTTATTATCAATTAGGTGATGCACTGAAAGGTGAAATTTAATTGATAGGTTAGAACCCTAATGTCAATCAAGAAAATTCATAAGAGCGAAAGTTAATTGAAATTTCGTGTGACATTATGAATAATGATGTTTAATGGGTCTAGATTAATATAATGAGCGAGAAATCAGATTTAATATTAACTTAGGCACGATTAATAGTAGTTCGAAAGAATATTGTTAATCACTTTTGATTATTCGTCAACATAAGTAAAAATTCATAATAAATGGAAAGGTCGTTGTAATAGTCATATATTCGTTACCATGGTAATCCGACATCCTAGAAGTTCTTCCAACTTGATTTCTAGCAATTTCTTGGACTTGTGTTGAGTTTTAGATAGGACCTTAGTATTTTGTTATTTTATATTTTAAAACACCAAATTTGATTACTTTAGCTAATATAAGTTAATAACTATTCGGTGATTGTCCTAAGTCCCTGTGGGATCGACATCCTAAATACTACTCGATAAGCCGTGTGCGTGCGGTAGGATTTAGTGATTTTATTGAAAATCACACAACAAACACTCAAGAACACATATGATGTCGACAAATCGGCAGAGCTTGGTCTGCTTTTTCTATTTTCCGACCCCCTGAAGGGTAAAAGGTGCCGCTATTTCTATGGCTTACATAGTCGGTGATAACATGGCGGGCAAAAGTAGTACATGCAGCTCGTAAATATAAATATAAGAATGCGGATCGAGCTCCTGATGTGCGGGCTGGTGACATCTCGGCCACTGCGGACTATTCGCTTGTAACTTGTGACTTTGCTGCCTGGTTGAGCGGGTTGCGAGCTGAGGGGCGGTCGACTCGGCCCCCTGTGCTTCGTCTCGCCTAATAGATAGCATATGAAGGCTTTATATTGACGCCCTTTGCCTGACCAATGATTAAGTATTATAACGATGCAAGAAGGGTTGGATTATTCTTGACCTGGCTCGCCTTATATGGATGCGAACTGATTGGGCCAGGGACCCTATTCGTTATTGGGCCTATGTGTAGGCCCAAATTTAATCTAAGGGCTCCTTTACGGGCTTGGAATATCACATGGTATCAAAGCTGAATGTCAAGAGTTTACACCACGCCCCAAACATAGTTTCCAAAAAAAAAAAAAAAAAAAAAAAAGTCAAGTGTTGGGCTCCACAAATTATAGGCCCACACTTGATGGGGCGTGTTGAAGTATATAAAATGTTAATTATCTACCTCATCATCTATTTAAGCTTTGGGAGAAATGGTATTTCAATATCGTACAATAAAGGGGTGACTCTGATATCATGTAAAAAATCTAGACACAAACCCATATAAAAGAAGTGGCCTATATGGTTTGGGGCCAGATTTTCTACATGGTATCAGGGTCACCCATTTATTGTGCAAGTGTTGGAACTCTTTATTGGTCTTATAGTGCGCTTTATATGACTTGTGTGCCATGTGGCCCTGACTATTTAATTATAGGCTCACACTTGAGGCTGGACACTTGCTATTGTATCATCCAACATATTAAGAGATAAATTTTATTCATCTCACAATCTAGGTTTTGGGGTTTAGACCCTTCATCTTATGTGGGTTAGACTTAGATTTTCTACAAATTCCACATGCGCTCTATGTACAAATATACTCGTTTTGTTTAAAAATTAAATCCGTAAAAGAAGAAAAGAAAAGAAATAAAAACGAATTGCATATTGTACATGTGAGTCTCCAATAAGATATAATTTAGTGGCCACTAACTCTGGGGTCCTCAGTCATTCGAAATTTTCTCACCAGCCCACCGGAGAGTTCAAACATGGTAGGAAAGTTATGTTGCAAATTCTACTTTCTCACTATCACCATTAAAAATGGAAAGTTGGTGTTGCACACTAGTTGAACAGGAAAAAGTTGCATTTTATAAGGAAAACAAATGTTGTCAATGTTGACAATTGTGGCAAGGAGTGTCGTTTGGTTGACCTTCAAAATCAAAGGAAAAAAAATTAATAATACTATACATACACTATATCCGTCCTAAAATATAAATCATTTTGTATGTTTTTACGTCGATTATGAAAGTGGTTAAATGACATAAATTTTAAAGAGAAATGACTAGAATATCTTTTGACTATCATTAATAAAATGATTATAAAATATTAAAAAGTAGTTGAATTATTAATAAATTAGGGATAAATTAGAGAAAAAAATAATAATAAATGCTTCATTGAAAATGTAGAATGACTTATATTTTGGAACAAACAAAAAGAGGTTGTGTGACTTATATTTTGGGACGGAGGTAGCATATATATATATATATATATATATATATATATATATATAATATCCCTAATTTCTAGATATGGGCAAAGGGGTAATTTAATAGTTTAAAAGGAACTTAATATTATTTGATGTAGATACAAGGAATTTATCAGAGTTAATTCCATTAAGAATTTATTGTTAAAAAACACAATTTGAACATAGAAATATACAAAGAGTACAGTAGAATTTTTTTCGGGTAAAAAAGACTTGTCTTTATTCCATTGTGTTTTGAATTATCTCTTATTCAACTACCAAAATGAATATATCTTTTAATCTGATAGTCGAAAGATGGTAATTCTTTAATCACATTTTTTTCTTTTTTCATCGTCTTTATTTAGACATCTCATTTAATATTTTTTCAACATTATTTTCGAGGTAATTTTTGTAAAAAAAACATAAACAGTAGAACAGTGAAACATTGGATTTGAGGTCATTTCCACTGCAGCTAACAGTGGATTTGAGGTTATGAACAGCTCTTATCACCCAGTTTATATTTCCACTATACTGATTTCTATTTTTCCTTTTTTTTTTGGTTATTTTAAACCACTCCCCCTTCCGTTAAAATCTCCCATAATCCCACCACCTTGTTGTTCATGCGGTTAAAAAAAAAAAGGAAACGAGTACCGAAATGCACCCCCAAAAAAAAAAAAAAAAAAAAAAAAGTGAAAGCGTGTGTGTTATAAAAATAGAGTGACAAAAGTTAACTGTGAAGCGTGGATTATGAGTAAAAAATCAGCAAATAAATGTGTAGGGAGGAGGTTAAACTTTGAGATCAAAAGAAAGGCTTTACTTCTTCCCAGGGGCGGATCCACGTGCCCCAGGGGGTCACGTGATTCCACTGAATTTTAAATTAAAAAAAAATTAGTATTAAAATTATGTAGTTTTGTTGTTAAAAAGTGTTGTTTTGCCGATAAAAATTGATGTTTTAGACTCTGGTGACCCCACTGAATTTTTTTTTAGATAAAAGATGTAGTTTTAGACTCCGGTGACACCACTGGAATAAGTTCCTGGATCCGCCAGTGCTTCTTCCACTCATCTTCTTCGGCCTATCTGTAACGTCCCGTTCCCGGACACCGAGTCCTTATCCGGAAATCGAAACGTTCGGCACGCATAATATTAAATAAATAATATTACACGTAAGTCTCTACTACGTCGTATCAAATAAAAGCAAACGGAAGCTAAAAAGACTCAGGTAAAAAAAATTACCCGAGTCTTTTTAGCTTCCGTTTGCTTTTATTTGATACGACGTAGTAGATGCTTACGTGTAATATTATTTATTTAATATGATGCGTGCCGAACGTTGCGTTGGCGGATAAGGACTCGGTGTTGGACTTTACGGTTTTGGACTTTTCGGATTTTGATGTGATTCTTGGAATAGATTGGCTATCCGAGAATTATGTTCACTTGGATTGTAGAGAAAAGAGAGTGACCTTCAAGATACCAGGGAAATCAGATAAGACTTACCAAGGTAACATTTACAAGCCTAGTAAGAAGCGTCACCCTATAATTTCAGCGGTTAAGGCTATAAGAGCTTGTCAGAAAGGTTCTGAAGGCTACTTGTTGTACGCAGTTGATGTGGAGCAAGTAAAGCCTGATTTAGAAGAGACCCCTGTAGTGAATGAGTACCCTGAAGTGTTTCCAGAAGAGTTACCGGGAAACATGCCGGATAGAGAGATAGAGTTCGAAATCAAGTTGATACCAAGAGTGGCACCAGTTTTTAAGGCACCCTATAGGATGGCACCGACTGAATTAAAGGAGTTGAAAGCTCAGCTTAAGGATATGCTTGAGAGGAACATAATTCAGCCTAGTACTTCGCCTTGGGGAGCCCTAGTGTTGTTTGTCAAGAAGAAAGATGGTAGCATAAGGATATGCATAGATTACAGAGCGTTGAACAATCTTACCATCAAGAATAAGTACCCTTTGCCAATGATTGATGATTTGTTTAATCAATTGCAAGGCAAGAGAGTGTTATCTAAGATTGATCTTAGGTCAGGGTATCACCAGTTGAATATCAAGGTAGCAGATATACCGAAGAGGGCTTTTAGTACGAGGTATGGACATTATGAGTTCTTAGTCATGCCTTTTGGACTCACTAATGCTCCATCTGCATTTATGGATTTGATGCAGCGAGTTTTCATGCCATACTTGGATAAGTTTGTGATAGTGTTCATAGATGATATTCTAGTGTACTCTAAGGATGAGAAAGAGCATGAAGAACACTTAAGGATAGTGTTGGATACTCTGAAGAAGAACCAGTTGTATGCTAAGTTCTCAAAGTGCGACTTTTGGTTGGATCAAGTAAGTTTCTTGGGTCATGTCATTTCTGGAGATGGCATTAAGGTTGATCCCGTGAAGATTGAAGCAGTTGAGAAGTGGTCCAGACCGACTACAGTTTCAGAGGTTAGAAGCTTTCTCGGTTTGGCTGGCTACTATAGGAAGTTTGTTCAGATTTCTCAAAGATAGCTACACCACTTACCCGGCTCACTCAAAAGAATGTAAAGTTCGAGTGGACCAGTGAGTGTGAAGAGGCTTTTCAGACATTGAAGACGAAGTTGACTACAGCCCCAGTTTTGGCAGTTCCGGAGATCTTTGATAATTATGACGTTTACACAAATGCTTCGGGACAAGGTTTGGGTTGTGTGTTGATGCAAGGAGGGAAAGTGATTGCTTATGCATCTAGACAGTTGAAGGTGCATGAGAAGAATTACCCAACCCACGACTTGGAGTTAGCAGCAGTAGTGTTTGCCTTGAAGATTTGGAGGCACTACTTGTATGGAGTTAAGGCCAGGATCTTCACCGATCACAAGAGCTTGAAGTATTTCTTTACCTAAGAGAATATGAATATGAGACAAATGAGATGGTTAGAGTTCGTAAAGGATTACGACCTATACATTCAGTACCATCCGGGTAAAGCAAATGTAGTAGCCGATGCTTTGAGTAGGAAACCAGTGTTTGTGGTTTCAAGTGTTGAACTTGTTGCAGAGAGGCTAGATGGGCTGCAGATTCGGAGTTTTGATCATATTGAAGACCGGCAGTTTGTGGCACCGTTGTTAGCGAGGTCCGAGTTGATGGATGACATTCGGGAAAAGCAAGATGAAGATCCAGTTTTGGTTGATTTGAAGCGAGTTGCTAGAGAAAAGCCTACAGTGGGATATGTGTTAGACAAGAACGGAAACCTTTGGTACCATGATCGTTTGTGTGTGCCTAATGTTGGTGATTTAAGACAGAGAGTCATGGAAGAGGCACATAGGATTGCTTTTGCCGTTCATCTGGAAGCTACTAAAATGTACAGAGACTTGAAGGAAAGGTTTTGGTGGCCCTCGATGAAACTGGAAATAGCCAAGTTTGTTGCAGAGTGTGGTACTTGCCAGAAGGTTAAATCAGAACATAGAAGACCGGGAGGAATGCTTAAGCCATTGGATATCCCGGAATGGATTTGGGATAAGATCACTATGGACTTCATCACCGGTTTACCTAAGACAAGAAGCGGTCATGATGCGATTTGGGTGATTGTGGATAGATTGACCAAATCCGCTCATTTCTTACCGTATAAGGTTGATATGCCCTTGAAGAAGATGACCACACTATACTTGGATAATATAGCGAAGTTACACGGAGTACCTATCTCGATAGTTTCGGATCGTGATTCGAGGTTCGTCAGTCGGTTTTGGAAAAGTTTACAAGCAGCTTTCGGAACCAAGTTGGATTTGAGTCAGCCTTTCATCCTCAAACAGATGGACAATCTGAGAGAACTATCCAAACACTTGAAGATATGTTGAGAGCTTGTGTTTTGGAAGTAGGGGGATCATGGGATGATTACCTACCGGTAGCAGAGTTTTCTTACAACAACAGTTACCATGCAAGTATTGGCATGCCACCGTTTGAAGCGTTGTATGGAAGAAGATGTAGAACGCCGCTGTTTTGGGATGAAGTCGGGGAAAGACAAATCACCGGGCCGGAATTAGTTGAGAAAGCTAAAGAAAGGGTTCAGTTGGTCAAGAAGAATTTGAAGGCAGTTCAAGACAGACATAAGAGTTGGGCAGATGTTAGAAGGAGACCTCTTGAGTTTGAGGTTGGTGAAAGAGTTTACCTACGAGCTTCACCAATGAAGGGAGTGAAACGTTTTGGACAAAAGGGAAAGTTAAGCCCGAGGTATGTTAGACCTTTTGAGATTCTAGAAAGAATTGGACCGTTGGCTTATAAGCTTAAGCTACCGGAATCCATGTCAAGAGTCCACAACGTGTTTCATGTATCGATGTTGAAGAAGTGTTTGACCAAGACAGATGTTGAGACTACAGTTGATCCGGAGATTCTGCGAGATAATCTAGCATATGATGAGACACCAATCAGAATTTTGGACCGGAAAGAAAAGATGATTAAGAGACGGTTGATTCCTTTGGTTATGGTGCAATGGAGCAATCATTCACCGGATGAAGCTACTTGGGAAGTTGAGGACGATATGATCAGCGAGTTTCCAGATTTTATGGACTTACCAGGTATGTTCTAAGTTTCGCGGACGAAACTCCTTTAAGGGGGGAAGAATGTAATATTCGATTTTCGGAAAGTAAGCGAGACGTGTCATTTTACGTAAAACGAAATATTGGGTTCGGTTCCTTTTATTCGGAGTTTAAGTATTTGATAAATTATATATATATATATATATATATTTATATATATATATATATATATATATATATATATATATATATATATATATATATATATATATATATATATATTTCGAGATATATATGTGTATATATTTAAGGAGGAAAATCTGATTTTTATATGATTAAGGAAAATAATAAGATTTTCTATTATTTTGGGATTTGTTATTTAAGGAAAATAAATCCCCACAACTCTTATAACCTACTAGAAATCAGATTTTTTTCCACCTCCAAATTCACCTTCAAGTGTAAGAGCAAGGAATAGAAATGAGGAATTTTCGCCGATTGCTAAGGCAAATCTTAACGGTTTTCAGATCAGAGTCGAGCACCGAAATCGTTGTGAAGAAGGCTTCATTTTGAAATCAGAAAGTTGGAGTTTTGTTGAGGTATGTTTAAGCCCTAATTCCTGTTCTTCTTCAAGTTTGATGGATTCAAACTCATCAATTCGTAGCTTTTATCGTTTAGAAGCGTGTGATCGAATCTAATCTAAGTTTGGATTTATCACATGTTTTTCTACAGAAAAGATCAGTGTTTGCTGCTGTTTTTCTGAGTTCTTGGAGTTGGAATAAGCTTGATAAAGGTAAGAGGCTCTTCCTACGATTTCAATTATCGTTATTGAGGTTTAGATCAAGATTTAAGATGTTTAGATGCAAGAAAGATGTGTTTTTTTTGTTGGTCAATGATCCTAGATGCTATGGTATGATTAGATAAGTTGTTATGTGTTTTTCTGGGTTATTTTTCGATGTTAGTTAGGTTAGAAACGGTTTAGAAATCGCGTTTTGAAGATTTTAGCGTTTTGGGAAAAAATCCGGCGAACGGGTGTTTGCACTAGGCAAACGGGCGCTTATGATCATATAGACTCAAACGGGCGCTTGCACAAGCGCGCACGGGCGCTTTGAGGTTAGACTTTTGATTCAAGATGTAGCCTTTTTTGACGGACGGGCGTTTGGGGTTAGTGGACGGGCGTTCTATGTCGAACGGTCGTTCATAGGATGTCAAATGGGCGTTTGACCCGTTTTACCTTGTTTTTACTGTTTTAACGTTTCAGCTGGGTCTTCGGCTTCATAATCTTGTTTTCACTGTTTTAAACCCTTAATTATGATATGTTAACATTAGTTAAACATGAACAAGCTTCGATTGAACTTCTGATTCGTTCAGTTAAAACACCGAATGTACTCTTAAAGGGAGTTGAAGTTCGGATCCGTCGGAAGGGCATGAAAGAGCTTGTGCTTTGATGAACTAGAGTTCATCAATGTCTGTGTAATCGTTAAGATGTGATGTTTAGCTGTCTAAGTGAGGGAGTAGAGTTGTTAAGGTGAGTTTTTTCTGAAAACACTTAGGTGGTTAGTTAATTCACATTAATAATTACATATGTGTAGATAAAAGATAAAACGTCATTTATTCTCGGTTAGGCACTCTTTCATATCAGCGATGTGATACTTTCATAAAAGGTGAACAACGCTACTGGCCTTAAACGGCTGAAGGGTAGTGGAGGAAATTCATCGGACGTATACGCATACCGGGGAGACCCCGGAGCTAATCGGTGCTAATCACCGTTAGTAAGCAAGTATATCTTCAGGCTGATGAACGCCATGCGCAGTGTCCTTGAGTAGTGATGTAACAAAGATAAGCTAAGCTAGAAACGTATAGTCATGACGTGTCGATGGGCATGGAATAAACCCTAAATTGAGTCAGTCTCATTAAGACAAATCTTTTAACGATAAACCCTAATTAAATTGTAGATTCTACTTCTTACTTTGTACAGTGTACTTACCTCAAATGCATGTTTATTTATGTGTTTGGGGGAGAGAAGACGAATAGGTAAATGAGGAGTACGAGGAGGACTTTGATGACGACGTTTGAGGACGCCGGAGTTGAAGACCTTGATTGTTGATCACTCATTTCTTTTATTTATTTCCTAGACTTGGATTATTATTGGATTTTGTAGTTTATTTTTAGCACTTTGGAATTCGTACATTTTGGATTCGTTTGTTTCATTTTCCAATGTAATAATATTACATTTCCTTATTTAGTTCTTGATTTCTATTCTTGGTTGCTTGTAAAAAAAAAAATTACCCGAGTCTTTTTAGCTTCCGTTTGCTTTTATTTGATACGACGTAGTAGAGACTTACGTGTAATATTATTTATTTAATATTATGCGTGCCGAACGTTTCGATTTCCGGATAATGACTCGGTGTCCGGGAACGGGGCGTTACACTATCTTCCTCACATCCCACTAAAATTAATCGGTTATATTACGGAATATATTATTATTAATATTCTTATTGGTAAGTAGAGGACATAATTGGTATTTTACGGGATATAGATGATGTATAAATGCCACATTTGAAGATGAATAAAACATAGAAAATTATTCTTTTCTATTCGTATTTTGTCACGATTCTTATTGATCTATCAAATTTGTCATGGTAGCAGAGCCAGGTTCTATTAGTTGATGAAAAAAAAAAAAAAAAAAAAAAACCTACGTTGGACGATCAGCGGCCGGGAAATGAGTTGCTGCTCCAAATAATCCAAGGTCATTGACGGACGGAAAGAAAAAAAAAAGTTGATGCTTATTGCCATTATTATTTAATTGGAGTACAGTAGATGCTCTCTACAAAAGTAAAATAAAAGAAGCCTCAGATTTGCTGCAAGAATATTGATCTAAAGGCTCTAGATCTAAATAGTATGAAAATTGTGGAATTGGTTACAGGATAGAAGATGACATGGACCCCAATTTGATTGCTAAGCTTCATGGCGAGGACCGTGAATATATAGCTCATCTCTTTCGCACTCAATACATGGTGGCATCAGCGAGTCGAGCTGAACATGGCTCGGTTCGAGCGAACAATGCAACAGTTGAGTCGTCGTCCTCAAATTCTTGCGGACAATAGCAGTATGGGACGGCCGAGGAGGCCGGCCTCCCCAACTTGAATCCGGCACAATGGCAAGGAAACTTGACACATTGAATCTAGCTAAGCCCAAAGATCGTTTAACAGGTTCAGACTTTTGGATTATTGATACGGGGGCCACCCACCACGTGACCAGTAAGTTGAATAATCTCAGGCATGCCCATGTAATCGAGAAGTGTCCGGTTGGGCTTCCGGATGGTCGGAATTCACATGCCACTCATGAGGGAAGTGTTATATTGCCGGGAGGATTGAAGCTCAAAAATGTTCTCTATGTGCCTAAGTTGGCATGCAAATATGCAATCTTATGTCCGTGATTGGATGAATTAAATTGTCTGGCTCAGTTCATCCCCACTTTGTGTGTTTTGCAAGACCGAACGACGAGAAAGCTGATTGGAGTGGGTGAACGCGAAGAAAGACTTCTTGTTCCGGGGATATCAAATATCCCTTTTATTTTATTTTTTTCCCTGCGATTCCCTTTCATTTCGTCTACCAAAAAAAAAAAAAAAAATCAGCCTTCATGTTATAAAACTATGAAAATAATGGAGGAAGAACAAGAGGAAATACAAGTATAGAAGAAGGGAAAATTGCTTCTCTTATTCCAATAGTCTAAGAGGGTATTTATAGTAGAGATTACAATGTGAACACAATAATCTGAATTAATCTAAAATCTACGTAAATCAATCAGAATAATAGATAATCCATCAATGATATTATTTCATAACACTTCCCCTTTGATATCTATTATATAAACATACAACAGATATGATATGCCTCATTAAAACCTTACTAAGAGAAAACACAGTAGGAAAAAACTTAGTTAAGAAAAAAGAGTACATATTTATCTGTTTGATTTACTCCCCCCTGAACCAAGCATCAATTTAGATATTTCAATTGCCGCATCCCAATGCTCTTCACTAGTCTTTCAAATGTTGTAGTCGACAATGTCTTCATAAATAATTCTGCTAGATTATCGGTTGACCGGATCTGTTGCACATAAATCTCCCCATTCTTTTGCAAATCATGAGTAAAGAATAACTTGGGTGAAATATGTTTTGTTAATCTCCATTAATATAGCCTCACTTCAATTGAGATATGCAAGATGCATTGTCTTCATATAATGCAGTTAAATAATTTTCATTCTCATCTAGACAATATCTCAATGAATAAATGGTAGAATCGATCGTAGTTGCATAACGTATATGTCATGTACTATTAACTTTGCTAGAAAAACCCAGTGGGAAAAAAACTAGACAAGGTAAATAGTTCATGCCATATGCGTTTCTATGTGTTGCAATGACTGCCTCATTAAAAACCTTTAACTAAGAAAACCCTTTGGGAAAAACTTGGTTAAAGGGAAAAAGAGTACAATCATTGGTTTTAAGACAAAATCATTGGTACAATCTTAGTGAACAAATCTATTAGATTGTCACTAGAGCGTTCTTTTTCATATCACTCTCTTTTACAGTTTATTGGATAGTCGAATGTAGGGGCTAATAAGTGTCATTCCCACAACTCACTTGTTCAACACATGCAACACAATCAACACTGTAATCAGCTAAATAATGGGGGAAGTAATATAATCGAAATTTGCATGCATATATTTCCACTATCATGCATCGTAATTCCTTAAAATTTATGACATTAACCATGCATTACTTACATATTCCTTTCTGAATAGGAATCTACTCAACATGAATGTTAACGACCTTAACCATATGCATGTTGAGATTGTCATATTAATTCATTTCTGAAATCCACCAAGGATTTTCATATTAATATTAATGTCTAACGACCCGTAAATATACCGTCATGACATAAAGTTACTGTCAGATATATTAGTTAGCGGAACATTATATTATCAATAATGGGAGAATATATTTGACCATTAACAAACAAATATTTCCAATTCAAACTCAACCTCAATTGCTTATTACATTTTTACCTTGCTGATTACTTAGGTACTGGATCCAGATATTATAATAGCAATTAAAGAGGCAAATATGTCGTCGACGACTATGATTCTCCCGTAAATTTCATTGCTAATTCAATATTAGCATAAACCAATTCCTTATCAATATATGAATTGGTTGTTCTGCAACCCCAATATTTAATCATCTATCGCACGTGCAATTTTATTTTGGGGTTTTCGCCTTGAAGACGGATCTCTTTAAGAGATTTCATGAGTGGCTGAATATGAATCTATTTTCTACGGATATTTATCTTTTACACCGATCGGTATTCTACGCTTCTGGCATAGAGAAATATCATCAATCATATTGTTGGTGCCTTTATAAATAGTCACACATTTAATTTCAATAACGGCATCTGGCGGATTACTTGTTAAATACTACAAGTAAATTATTTTCGCGAATAAGTTAAATTGATGCGTGGAAGATCGTTTATGTTGTGAAAGTTTATCGGCATTCTTTTATTCTAACATGTGGTTTTCTTTATCTCCCCCTAATGCCGAGAATCGATCTTTATCAAACATGTTGCACCGAGATATACCTTGATGCTCCTTTATTCGCTTCAAGCGATTTACACATTTAAAACATAGTAGTTTCATTAAATATCCCGTTTCATGAGATTTTTGAAAATATTATCTCTCTTGCGCTTTATATACCACTATGTGATTTTAGATTCTTTAAGAATCATTCAAATTATATATCATATGTAGAGAAATCACTCGAACGAGACATTGAACTTTTGGTTCATTTCTCCATTTTGCTCAGAAAATATTTGATGTATGCAAAATGTGCATAAAATCTACCCTTCATAAGTTTGATATCAATGAATGATATGTGAACTCATAGTTCATTTATGTCGAAGTTTGTCATGAGATATAATTCATATTGGGTTTTCCTCCCCTCATTCTCGGACAACATTTTTTCATAATCGATATGTCAAAATTTTGTAATAACCCGTGACGGATTCAACATTTTAATTTGAGATCCTCTTATGCGGGTATCAACAAATTTCTTCAATATTTTTCGATTTGAGGAGAAGTTTTGTCTCATATAGAGATATTATATCCGTTCTCACAATTATGGATACATATTATCGAGTTATACCAATTTTCTTGAATCACCATGCATCACAATTCTAGTGTGATTCTCATATAAAGAATGGTTATAACCACAATAATAAAAAATATTCAGAATCACTATATGCATCTTAAATATTTAATTTTGTCGCATTCATTTCACAGAATGATACTGATGCATCCCATATAATATGATACAAATATCATTGTTTTAAATGATGCATGTAGTATCAGTCACATTCTCTTCGTGGAATGAACATATCTCATTATTTTCAGATACATTGTTTATACACATTTCATCGGGAAATAGTATATAAAGCAAATATTTCAATCTCGATATAACACCCATATTACTCAAAAAAATCGAGACTTGAGAGAGCATAGTGCTTTATTTCAAATAATTTTGTTTCAATATAGCACTTGCATATTGCATTATCATTTGCATCTCTCATTAATTCTTTTGAGAACTTGTTTCTCAATATAATGTGTGTGTCGCACTATCGATGAGGCAATTTAATTTCTCTCATGTTCCGGCTCCATTTCTTCCTTAGAACGAAATGAGCAATTAATTTTTGTCAAAGTATAACAATTGTTACATAGTATAAATGAATTACTATGATTAATTATTTCAAATAGAAAATTATATTATGTATCAGTTCAAGCAAATCAAATTGATATTGTAAATGCTAGTGGATCCGAGTGACAATTATCCAGTATTACAATTCGTGAATCAAACATTATGAATAATCTCACTCACCAATAAAACATTATAATATGTTGTCATATTCATTCTTATCACAACTAGACAACAAATTTGGAATATGATAATAACATAGAGCAAATGGGCCTTACAATCAAAGACCATATACATGGTATTCATTTTTAAAAACGCAGGTTGAATATTTTGTAATAAAGATAAGTATAAATAATCACAATATTGATTATCACTATTCTTACAATAATTATGCAAAATAAAATATTTTCATTGAATAACTAAATATGATTTTATTTATTAAAATCAATGCAAGCACTTTTGCCAAAAATTCAATGAATGCATTAATTGCCTCAATGATCATGCAATTATTGTAAGGTTATTGGCAATATAAATCAAATTAGCTAAATGATATGACAATATCATATTCTTATTTTTCATATCATATCGACTTTATAGTGAGAAATATATTGCTAAATTATAAAGCAATGTATAAAACATTCTCACGTCATATCAAATAAAGATAATATATGCGCACAACGTAAGTGATTAACACAACTACGTACACAATCATGTGAAATATAATTTATTTAATTTTAACTATTTAAAATGACTTTAATTAATATGAATATTATTGCAAAAGTAATATACACGTTTATTAATCCAGCGATTGAGAATCATATATTATTATTGTTGTCAAATAACAAGACTTACTTACCAAAAATACATGATGATACAATTATTTTCCTTTTTTCTTTTTGAAGAAAACTAGTCACACGTATCAATTATACACAATCGATAAAATAAAATTCCAAAGCTACTATATATATCACAAAATACTTTAGCCGTATCAAAATAAGACCAAGACAAGAAACTATTATTTATTAATAAACGATGTTTAAGTTTAAATGCATCGTATAAACAATTTCTATAAATCGCCACTAACTCTAACATGTGGCATAATCTTCTAAAGATTACTTTGTTTCTTGTCATGATTATTGTTTTAATCATATAAAACAATTTTGTTAGGACTGTATCAATAATGTCCTCCTCCACGACCATAACCAAATATTTTCAAATATTTATAAATTGAGTCACGTTTTTTATAAAGTATGAACTCTTATAATTTGATCGGGACTCATTATTTATTTTCATAATTCCACATCCAGTGGATTATTATTTTTCATGATACGAAATCATAATTAATTGCATATATATCATAAATTACTTTGATCGATATTGCTGCTTCAGGAGCATATCATCATGATAAAAAGTGATTTAATTTTTCATCGATTATGGTCATGAAATCTCATGATATATTAAGTAGATTTCTTATCTCTGAATTTCAGATCACTCGTGGAACATGTCTTTCTCTATGGACTTTGGGTCCTAATTTATTTATATGAATGACATGTCTGTATTTTTTTTTTCTCTGTGAATTTCAAATTCACTTTCACAATATTTCGACATGTCTGAAATTTATCTATGTGAATTTTATATTCACTTTAATCGGTTTTTGACATACCCACTTATGTGAATTTTATATTCACTTTTACGAGTTTTCTATTTTCATATGGATTTCTGATCCATTATATGCTCGTTTCAAACATTGATCAACTTCATGTGATCATACCTCCTTTTTCAATTTGCACAAAAGACAAACTCTTTTGTCTAAGGAATATAGCCATCAAGGCTTCATATCACCGATGAGTATTACTCATATCTTTTTCTTACGTGATATTGACTTGATCCATCATGATTTGATGGTGTCAATACCACTAGCATCAATATTACATATATCTATAAAATAATAGAATTGATCACGATAAATAATTTAAATAAATCAAAATTTTACCTTAATGTTTACCTGTATCGAGATGTGTAGATATAAATATATCAATTGATCGACTTGAGTTCTTCTGGCAATCTATTAATGGTTATTCTTGTGGGGTTTTTTTTTTCCTTGAAGGTTGCCAAACTTCATCAAAACAATTTTGATGATTTGAGACGTGGTTAGAGACTCGTGCTGATAACGTGTTATAAAACTATGAAAATAATGGAAGAAGAACAAGAGGAAATACAAGTATAGAATAAAGGAAAATTGCTTGTCTCTTCCAATAGTATAAAAGGGTATTTATAGTAGAGATTACAATGTGAACACAATAATCTGAATTAATCTCAAATCTACGTAAATCAATCAGAATAATAGATAATTCATCAATGATATTATTTCATAACACTTCGCAGCTTGTCAGTTCTTTTTTATTTCCTTTTCAGCCTTCTTTTTGCATTTTTTTAAAACAAAAAAATTATCACATTTCGTTCCTGCTTCTCCAATTGTTTGCCCTATTTGTTTTTTTTTCCTGATTGGTTGAATAAAATAAAAAATATAAATCCCAGACTGCTCTTTTGTTTTTGTGTTCTTATTATTCAAAAAAAAAAAAAAAGTTTGTTCAATTTTCCAGCTTTTGTTTTCGTACGATTTGATTATCTCAAAAGTAGAGGGAAAAAAAAAGATCTATGTATCTTGCAGCAAATTACTCATTGCATATACCTATATACATTTTGCGAGCAAATTTTTCCTAGTCATCCCAACAATTAACTACCGCCGACTTTCGACCCAATCTGTCTACTTGATTCCTGTTGATTTAAAAAAAAATTATACTATAATTTTAGCCTGCTTTTTTATGTGAGATTCACACCTTCGGTGTGATTTTATCACACCCGTGATTCTAGTACTCACAAAAAAAAAAAAAAAAAAAAAAAAAACTTCTCCATTTTTAACCGACATCCTAGTGCCATATTTAAGTTCCTTGGTATTTGCGCTCATTATTTTGATTTGTCCAAGGTTTGATTTCAACACGAGGGTGAGTGTAAACACGAGTGATTGTGAGGATATACATATTTTTGTTGAACGTCCATCATGTCAGAAGATCTCACCGAGGGAGTGGAGCATGCTATTGATGCTCGTATTCAGGTATTGGCGGAGGCTCAAGTTGCCGGGATTAATAGAAAACTTGCAGAGATGAGGACTCAGTTTGAAGACATGTTAACAAAAAAAGTTGTTGGTAGAGATAACCGCGGTGATAGAGATAATCGTGGTGGTAGAGGTGATAGGAGACGAGATAGAGTGGGGGCTCGAGTTGAGGAAGAAGATGAAGATGATTCCTTGCATTCGGGTAATACAAGCAATGATGGTAGTGATGATGACAAGAACAATATGGGGCGAATAAAGGTGAAGATTCCGGTATTTAAGGGTACAAATGATCCTGATGCGTATCTAGATTGGGTGCGTAAAGTGGAGCAGATTTTTCGGTGTAATAACTACTCGGAGAAAAAAAATGCGGTTGGCAACGCTTGAGTTTGAGGGATATGCGGCAATTTGGTGGGAACAACTGATTGTTAGTAGGCGTAGGGCAAGAGATGACCTTGTCAAGACATGGAATGAACTTAAGCGGGAAATGAAGCGAAGATTTGTACCAGATTCGTATTACCGTGAGCAATACCAGAAATTGCAAACACTTACACAGGGTAATCAGTCCGTGGAAGATTACTATCAAGAGATGGAGCTGACTTTGATTCGCACAGTTACAGAAGATGATTCTGAGGCAACCATGGCTAGATTTTTTAGTGGTTTAAGGCCCGAGATTGCACATCCGGTTGAAATGAAGGATTGTGATACTTTAGAGAAGATGGTTCATGCGGCAATTTTGACAGAAAAGCATTTGAAGAAACGAAGTTCAGGTAATTCCTATTCTTATCGTTCTTTTCAACCTAGAGATGATGGCTCACCTTCTAGCCCACAGAGGCCAAACCGTTTGTCTTCTATTGAGGCTTACAAAGCTAAGGAAAACAACAGTGGTAAAGCTCAAGCCACACCACATCCACCCACTCACGAGTTTAGATGTTAAAAGTGTAAAGGTATTGGGCATAAGGCAAGTGATTGTGCGAATAAGTGAGTAATGATTGTTGTGGGAGAAAAGAATGGTGAGAAAGAATACATGTCACAATCCGAAGAGGAAAATGGGAGTGATTCCGAGGAGATAAGCCCACCCGAGTTTGGACCTGAAGGATTTATTTGTGTGAGTAAGAAAGTTGTGGAGGACCAAGTCAAAGTTGATGCTAGTGTGCACCGTGAAAACATTTTTAAAACACGTTCCTTTATAGGAGATAAGTTGTGCGGTTTGATCATAGATTCGGGTACTTGCACCAATGTTGTTGCAAGGAGTTTGTCGAAGACATGAGCATTAAGACTACTAAACATCCCCAACCATACAAGCTACAATGGATGAATGAATGTGGGGAAGTTAGAGTTACAAAGCAAGCAATGATCACTTTTAAAGTTGGAAAGTTCAAGGATACGGTTATGTGATGTAGTGCCTATTCATATTGCACATGTTATTCTTGGTAGGCCATGGAAATATGATCGGCGAGTTAACTATGATGGGTTCTTGAACACATACGCATTACATCACCGGGGCAAGAAGGTTACTTTGGTTTCATTATCACCCCAAGAAGCACGTGCGGAGCGACTTAAATTTGCTCAAAGTCGGGAGGTTAAGAAGCAACCAATGGGTGCAAAATCTGTTGTGCAACGTGGAGAAAAGAGGCCGTGTTTAACTTCATTGGCTGTTCGTTTCGGTTCCTCTTCTTCTTTTTCGGAGGTACATAAAAATCCACCACTTCACGTTGTTAAAGTCGGAGCCAAGTTGGCGAGCAAGTCCATTACACCGAGCGTTGTTTGAGATGTTGATGTTCGGATTCAAGGTCGAATCCTTTCCGAACCGGGAGGGAATGATGTGATCCCGGGCAAGATTCATGGTGGTTTTCAAAGGAAAAAGAAGAAAAAGAAAGAGAGTGGAAGAAGCCGGCATTTTTTCCCACATTGCAAGTTTAGAAGATTTTCTTAGAATTTTATTAGTATATATTTCTTATATTTTTATGTTTATTTCTATTAAATAAATTTGCCCCACATCGCTTTGGGAGTAGTTTATGTCTTTCATTCTAGCCTATAAAAAGGCATCATATGTAACTTTTACAATCAGTTGAATAATTTGAGTGATATATATTTTATTTAAAGCGATTAAGCTTTGGTGAGTTTTCTCACGTGGAGGATTCCAAACAGACTTATCAAGGTCGTGAGCATACCTTGTGGGTGTCCACACACCGAGTTTCTTAGATACGGGTTATCTAAGGGTTTAGGTTATACCAAGGTTTTTGGTTACGGGTTAACCAAAGGTCGAGGTTCTCGTTTTATTGATACTTTTAATCGGTCCTTCGGTAATTTCAGATCTGATTCGGTTACGGGTCACATCAGTTCCCAACGTGACGGTTACGGTTAGGGCGATTGATGGGAGAAATTTTATGGACCTGTGGCACAAGCGGTTAGGGCATCATTCAGAAAAATTGCTTACAACTTATCAATGTAAGTGAGTCTAGTAAATTGAATAAAGATGGGTGTGATGCGTGTTTCAGGGCAAAACAACCTAGGGAGAATTTCCCGAAAAGTGATAGTAGAGCGAGTAAAATTTTTGAGTTGGTTCATTGTGACTTGTGGGGACCGTATGGAACTAGATCTACGTGCGGTGCATCGTATTTTCTTACGATTGTTGATATTATTCTAGATCGGTGTCGGTGTATTTGCTTTATAGTAAATGGGAAGTCGAAACTATTTTTCTGAATTTTATGGTTTTGACTGAACGTCAGTTTAATGGGAAAATTCTGCATGTTCGGAGTGATAATTGAAATGAGTTCAAATGTTTGCTCCCACATTTCCAAAAGGAAAGAATAATTTTTGAGACATCTTGTGTGGGTACGCCTCAACAAAATAGGAGAGTGGAGAGAAAACACCAACACATTTTGAACGTCGCTAGGGCCTTAAGATTTGAGGGACATCTTCCACTTAAGTTTTGGGGTGAGTGTGTTATGACAACTTGTTACTTGATCATTCGTACCCCGTCCAGCATTTTGAATTATCTAACTCCGTATGAATGCTTGTTCGGAAAACCACCAAATCTTGAGAATTTACGAGTGTTTGGATGTTTGTGTTATGCCCACAACCAACGACACAAGGGGGATAAATTTGAGAGTCATAGTAGGAAGTGTGTTTTTTTGGGTTATCCATTTGGTAAGAAAGGCTGGACTCTTTTTGACTTCGAAACCGAAGAGATTTTTATCTCGAGGGATGTCAAATTTTTTGAACATATATTTCCCATGGACGCACCGTCTACTCATACACACTCTCCGGTACCCTTTCATGATTGTGCAGATGACGATATTACTTTCAATATTCATGAGGAAAATGCGGAGACACATCCGCCTATAGTGGAGGACAGGGTCACTATTGAGAGGGGGGAGGGAGTCGGCTGATTTTGGTAAGGAGGGTGAAACATTGCAAACCGATGAGGTTGGTGTGAGCGTGGAAACATCCGGAGAAATAGAAGAGTTAGGTAAGAGGAAGCGAACTAAATTGCCTAATTCCAGGTATCAGGAGTTTGTTACTCATACGGCTATGGAAAAGAGAAGTCATTCGTCACACTCCTACACTCCGTCGCCCGCCTCAGGTAGTTTATATCCGCTTACACATTTTGTGGATTATTCTCATTTTTTTATGCACATAGAAGGAGTCTAGGAAATGTGACTGCAAGACATCCTCCCCAATCGTTTGAAGAAGTAGTTAAATATGAAGGATGGCGGAAAGCTATGGCAGAAGAAATACGAGCCTTGGAAGAACATGGCACGTGGGTGTTGCAGGAATTACCCCTGGAAAAAAAGCCCTCGGTAGCAAGCGGGTGTATACAAAAAAATACGATGAACTAGGAAACCTCAAAGGATTTAAAGCCCGCTTGGTAGCATTTGGAAATCATCAGGTGGAAGGGATTGATTATAATGAAACCTTCGCACCAATTGCAAAAATGCTGACAGTTCGGGCCTTACTTGCAGTCAGGGCAGTTAAGAAATGGGAGATCCATTAGATGGATGTGCACAATGCATTTCTCCATGGGGACTAGAATGAAGAAATTTACATGAATATTCCTCCAGGTTTTGATCATAACAGGTAAAACATGGTGTGTCTCATGCGGAAGTCTTTGTATGGGTTGAAGCAGGCACCCCGGTGTTGGTTTGCAAAACTGACATCGGCACTGAAAGATTTTGGCTTCCGACAGTCTTACTCGGATTATTCTCTATTCACGCTCGTTCGTGGGGACATAGGCTGAATGTACTGATCCATGTCGATGATATGATACTTGAGGGGAATGATTCCACGGCTTTGCATGTTTTCAAGAATTATTTGGGTAGTTGCTTTAAAATGAAGGACTTGGGGAAATTGAAATACTTTCTTGGTTTGAAGGTGGCCCGGAATCCATAGGGAATTTTCTTATCCTAATGAAAGTACGCGCTAGATATTATTGAGGAGACCGGTCTACTTGGTGTTCATCCTGCCGAGTTTCCTATGGAACATAATCACCGCTTGGCTGTTGCTGAAGGTGCGTTGTTGGATGATCCTGGAAAATATTAGAGATTGGTAGGACGGCTTATTTATCTTGGATTTACACATCCCGACTTGGCTTATTCGGTACATATTTTATCTCAATTTATGCAGGAGCCACGCGTTGAGCACTGGGAGGCGTGGTTCTTTACTTGAAGAAAAACTCGGTTCAGGGTATACTTTTGAAGGCAGATAGCCCTTTGTCCCTCGAGGGGTGGTGTGATTCTGATTGGGTGAGTTTCCCTATCACCCGTCGATCGTTGAGTGGGTGGTTCGTGTTACTCGGGACTTCTCCAATTTCGTGGAAGACAAAGAAGCAACAGACGTTTTCCCGGTCCTCTACTGAGGCTGAATACCATTCAATGGCAGCCGTGACCTGTGAGTTGAAATGGCTTCGGCAACTTTTTGGGGATCTAAGGGTTCGGATCCCGATGGGTATCCCACTCCATTGTGATAGTCAGGCCGCGTTACATATTGCGCAGAATCCAGTTTTTCATGAGCGGACGAAGCATATTGAAGCGGATTGCCACTTTGTTCATGACGCGATCACGGATGGACTCCTTGCTCCCGAATATGTGCCAACACGAGTCCAGCTGGCGGATATTTTTATGAAAGCATTGGGGAAACAACAGTTTTATTTTTTGTTACGCAAGTTGGGCGTTCATGATCTTCACCCTCAAACTTGAGGGGGGTATTACGGAATATTTTATTATTATTATTCTTATTTATTTATAATTGGTAAGTAAAGGACATAATTGGTATTTTACGGGATGTAGGGTTCCTACCTATGATGGATAAATACCACCCATGAAGATGAATGAAAACACAGAAAATTATTCTTTTCTATTCGTATTTTGTCACGATTCTTATTGATTTATCAAATTTGTCAGGTTAATTTGGAATTGCAGGGGTCTACGGAAAGTGATAACTTTTATGGAAGAGATATTTTTTGGGGAAAACTTAAGAGTTTCATTGATGAATCAAACATATATATACAAGTAGAAAACAACTACTCACTAGTACACTTCCTATAAAATAAGAATCATGAGATCATGGCTTGACAACTGAAAATAACTACTTAGTAATGAAAAACATGTGCAAACTACTCTAGTAGTGGGAAATAAACATGGGTTACATAGCCTTAGGTAATAATTAAAACATCATTAATAAAACATAATTAACAATATCTTCCAACATTCCTTCCCTTAATCTGAGCTGGCAGTTCAGATTACTTCACACATGCCCAACTTGCCTCTAAGCTTCAAAAATTGATCCCTCTTGAGTCTTTTAGTCATAATATCTGCTATTTGATCTTCACTCCTGCAATGCTGCAACTCAATGATCCCTTCTTCACATAGGTTTTTTAGAAAGTGATACTTCACATCTATGTGCTTGCTTCTATTGTTTAACACGGGGTTCTTGGATAGCTTGATAGTTGAACTATTGTCATGGTACATAATATTCCCAGTCTGCTGAACTTGACCTAGAACTTCTAGCATCCTTCTTAACCATATTAGCTGACATGAACAGTGTGCTGCTGCAACAAACTCTGCTTCAGTTGTGGACAAAGTGACTATTGGGTGCTTCTTGGAGGACCAACTGATAGCACTTCTTCCATACATAAACACAAAACCTGAGTACTCTTCCTGTCATCAATGTCTCCTGCATAATCACTGTCAGAGTATCCAGTCAGCTGAGCCTTCTCTGCTGAACCATACATGATGCCAAGGTTGATGGTTCCATTCAAGTATCTTAGAATCATCTTTACATAGTTTAAGTGGTCTGCTGAGGGTGACTCCATGTATCTGCTTACCACACTTATAGCATACATAATGTCAGGTCTTGTTGCTGTCAAGTATAAAAGACACCCTATCATCTGCTTGTACAAGGTGGAATTCACCTTACCACCTGTTCCTTCTTTGCTAAGTTTCACACCAGTTTCACAGGGTGTGAGTGCTGGATTGCTATCCTTCATTCCAAACCTGCTAATTATTTCAGTCATATACTTCTTTTGAGAGACAAGTATACTTGACTCGGTCTGCTGAACCTCAATGCCTCAGAAGTATTGCATTAGTCCCATGTATGTCATGCTAAATTTGGTCTTCAATGCCTCCTTGAACTCCGTTATCATGCTGAGCTCAATGCTGGTAAAGATAAGATCATCCACATACAAACATGCAATCAGTAGCCTTCCCTTGCTATTAACTTTTACATACAAGGTAGGTTCGTATGGACACCTTGTGAAGCCTGCCTTCACAAAATATGTATCAATACAACTGTACCAAGCCCTTGGGGCTTGTTTGAGTCCATATAAGGCTTTGCTAAGCCTATACACTTTGTTTTCCACTCCAATATTCACATAACCCTGAGGCTGATCCACATATACTTCTTCTTCCAGTTGACCATTCAAAAATGCTGATTTACATCCATTTGATGTACTTTCCACTGATTCTGTGCTGCCAAAGATAGTACAAGTCTGATAGTCTCCATTCTTGCTACTGGGGCAAACACTTCATTGTAGTCAATCCCATACTCTTTCTTGTATCCTTTGGCTATTAGTCTAGCCTATATTTGCTGATTTTGCCATCTTCATTCAATTTTGTCTTATAGATCCACTTCACACCAATAGTCTTGTGTCCTTTTGGTAGATCTGTAAGACTGCAAGTCTGATTCCTTTCAATGGCTGTGATTTCTTCATCCATAGCCTACCTCCATTTTCTATCTTTTGTTGCTTCCTCATAAGTGATTGGATCATCACTAGCAAATAGAGCAGAGTAAGTGGCCTCATCTGACTGTGGTAAACCTGTTACCTTAAAATCTATCATCGAGCCTGGCCTTTTTCTAATTCTTTGAGGTCTGTCTGCTGAACCCTCAGTTGTTGTTGTCAATTCAGTGTCTTGACTCTGCTGAACTTGGGTCTGCTGAACCCTCAGCTGCTGCTGTCAATTCAGTGTCTTGAGTCTGCTGACCCTGAGTCTGCTGAATATCACTTTGCTGATTTTGAGTCTGCTGATATCGACTCTGTTGGTCCTCAGTAGGCTCTTCATCTATTAGATTCTGGATTGGATGGAACTGAGCATTGTTTGTTTCCCAATCCCAGGTGTTTAGTTCAACAAACACCACATCTCTGCTGATCACTATCTTTTTGGTTATAGGATTAAACCACTTTGCCTTGGACTTTTCATTGATCCCTAAGAACACACATTGCTCCCCTTTATCAGTGAGTTTCTTCCTGTTTGCATCTGGAATATGAGCATAAGCAATGCAACAAAAAATCTTAAAATGACTTACAGATGGTTTGATTAAGCTCCATGCTTCTTGTGGTGTCATTTCTTGAACATAAAAAGTTTGGCATCTGTTCAGAATATGCACACTCCAACTTACTGCCTCTGGCTAGAATCTTTTAGGCACATTTCCATAGGCCAACATGCTTCTTACCATACCGAGAATAGTCATATTCTTTCTCTCAAGATACACCATTTTGCTGTGGTGTATAGGCTACTGTCAATTCCCTTCTGATTCCATTACTGGTACAGAAATCTTCAAACTCTGTTGAGCGAAATTCTCCTCCTCTGTCTGTTCTCAGACTCTTGATATACTGATCTGTCTCCTATTCTCTTAATAGTTTGAAGCTCTTGAATGCATTTAGAGCTTCAGATTTTTCTTGCAAGAATTCAACCCAAGTTTTTCTAGATAAATCATCAGTAAACATGATGTACCTTTTACCTCCATTAGATGATGGGTTGATTGGTCCACACAAATCAGAATAGATGAGTTCCAACACATGCTTTGCCCTCCAAGACTTTCCTTTAGGGAAAGGATTCCTGTGTTGCTTTCCTTTAGTGCATTCTTCACAAATCTGCTGAGGAGTTTGAATTTGTGGAAGTCCTTTAACCATTTCCTTCTGCTGAAGTGTTTTCAAACCACCAAAATTGAGATGTCCATATCTGTAATGCCATAACCAAGATGCATCTTTCAATTCTGCCATAAGACATGCTTGTGGACCCTTAATCTCCACAGGAAACAATCTGTTGGCATTCATGGGAACTTTAGCAATGATTCCTTTGCTTGGATCCTTAATTTCACACTCCTTATTCTTCATAATAATTTCATATCCTTTTTCTTTGCAACTGTCCAACACTTAACAGATTGCACTTCAGACCAGGAACATATAAGACACTAGAAATGATTTCAGATGTCCCATTCTTGGATTTGATGCATATATTTCCTTTTCCCTTAACACTGACTGGGGAATCATCTCCAAACTTCACATTTGAATGATAAGATTCATCCAAATAAGAAAATAATGCCTTATTACCACACATGTGATTAGTGCATCCTGTATCAATATACCATACTTGGGGTGCTGAAGTCTGCTCATGCTGAGTAGTCATAAACAGGGTCTCATCTTCCTCTTTGTCAGCAAAGTGACTCTGCTGAGTCCCTTTCTCCTTGTCTACTAGCAATTTGGTGTAGCATTCTGACCGGTAGTGTCCAAGTTTGTGACACCTAAAGCATTCAACATTCTTTTTGCTTGCAGTACCTCTACCCTCTCCATTCTTGGATGCCTGAGAGTTGTCCCTTCTGTCAGAATCTCTGGCAGTTCTCCCTCTACCTCTTCCTCTGCCTCTACCCATGCCCTTATAATTACTATTATTATAGGTAGTGGTCTTTATGGCCTGCTCTTCATTGGATGCTGCCGATCCTCTCTTCATCTTATGTTCATGAACTTGCAAAGAACTTTGCAATTCATCAAGAGACAAAGCATCAATGTCCTTTGACTCCTCAATGGAGCATACCACATAAGACCTCAAAATTTTCTCCACAACGGCTACATCCTTCATCTTTTGACCAAGAAATCTCATTTTATTGCAGATTTCCATGGTTCTGTCACAGTAAGTTGAGACAGATTCACCTTCCTTCATTTGTAAGGTCTTAAAATGTCTTCTTAAGGCCTGTAGCTGTGATCTCTTCACTCTGGCATTTCCTTGGTACTTCCTCTTCATTGAATCCCAGATATCCTTTGATGACTCCTTACTGAGAATGGTCTCCAAGATAGCTCTATCTATTGCTTGAAACTGATAATTCTTGGCCTTCAGATCCTTTAGCTTTTTGCTCTCAAAATATGCTCTCTGAGCCTCAGTTGGGGGTGGATTTCCTACTGGTTCAACCACTCCTTGCTCAATGATAGTCCAGTTGATGTGATTCCGGTTGGAATCAAATCCGATGTTTCGCCCAGTAAGTAACTAAGGGGAATAATGACGAGCTAAGGATCCTAGACCTCGATAATCCAATCAAGATCATAGGTAAGAACGCCCAACAAATGCTCACGATGCTGGTAAATTCTTAAAGGGTTGAATCCTCTACTACGAAGAGAACTCTCACACGCATGTGATTTTTGTGATTCCCTACAACGAAGAGAACACTCACTCGCAAGTGATAAATCAAAGTCAAGAAGACTTCAATAAAAGCTAAGAAGCCAAATTTTATATCATCATAATTGTGTGTTGAATGAAAAGCTAGTGTTTGCCTTATATAGGCTTACAACCAAAAGAACTAACAATGAAAAAGCAATGTGGGAGAAATTCCCACTAATAAAATGCCCCCCTACCGCCTATTGGCCAGAAACAAAATGTTCCTATTGGCTAATAAAGGAATAAATAAATAAAGTGCTGAAAATCCAATATAAAATAAAACCAACTCCTAATTAATTAAATAATATTCATAAATAGCACGAATGATGGTATCCTCCAAGCATGAACCGGATCACATCATTCCCTTCTGGTTCGAAAGGATTCGTCCTCGAATCCACCTGGATCGAATAGTAAGCGTGGCCGAACATATGTGAGTAGGCCCTCATAGTGAAGTACATCTAGGAAAAGTAAAGATGTAAACACTTTAGTAACCAGCCTCGTGTACATACGAACAGGGCCAACATAATAATCAGCAACCACAAAATCGAAAGGACGACAATGCACCAAAAATGGATCATGATAAATATGTGCTGCTCGTATATTTTTTAAGAGCGCAAGCGACCCAGCCGACTTGGCAACATTGTCAATGCCTCCAACAAAAGGAGCATGTACCTGCAAAGAAAATGCTGGGGCAACACAATTCAGAAGTGGCTCAATGGTGAGCATGGTTGCCTCCTCATTCTCAACAGCGATCTCAACCTCTATAACATCATGAACAACAACTACAACCTCAGAAGTGACAACACACTAACTATGCTCATCAGGAACATCAACCAACACATCTACCTGTGTAATTACCTCAGCCTCAATGAGGGAAGGCAACTCCGCAGAACTAATGTGCTCATGCGGAATAACGGCATAAGGTTCCACCTGGGGTATGTCCTCAACCATGGGCAAGTCCGTTGCTTTCTACGAGGCAGCCCCTGGTTGTTTCCATTCCGCCGTAAGCATGTCTAATTGTTTCTGCAAGTTCACTTTGGATTCCTGCCACCTCCGCTCATCTTCCTCTTTTCTTGCTCTACCTCATCTATCACCTCTACCGCCTCTACCTCTTCCGTCATCACCTCGGTTTGCAGCTGCCAACAAAGTAGCAAGTGCCTCATGAATCTCATGTATATCCTCACGTAAAGGTGTCACTGCTGCATGCAACTCATCTGATACCTCCTGTTTCACTTCTTCTAACTGTCGTTTCAATTCAGCATTCTGAGTTTCACCCTGCTCCCTTAATTTTGCATCTAAAATTTCATGTACCTCCTCAACAACTAATCCACGTCTCGTGTCAAGGACATACTTCTTGCCCATAACATAAAATGAATACCAAGTACGGGACTAATTATACCTGACTTTATACTCACTTAACCATGCCTGTCCGAAAACTATAGATTCACCTCTCATTGGAAACACGTCACATAACATGTCAGATTTATAACCGTTAAGTTCAACGGGAACCCACGCTTGTCTTGTAACCTGAACCCGATGACTTCCAGTATGAACGTAATAAGGACGATGATGCCTATACGACAGCAAGTCCAACTCGTTAACTACCGCATTACTAACTAAAGTCGTCTCTTCATCGTGATCAATGCAGAACTCATATTCCTTATCCCGAATAAGACAATGTGAATAAAATATGTTGTCATCCATGACCAAAATAATATATATTTGCACAACTCTTGTGTTTACACTCACCCTTATGCTCAATCGTAATTAAATTTTTCGATAGCAGAATTACACAGGTGTGAAAATTTTCACACCCTGGTGTTAAACCCACGTATTTAATGAACAACCTACTACGATTCTGGGAAAACTCAAAAGACCAAAGTTGTAGACCAGAGAGTTTTATAAAGGATGTCAAAATCTCAGATTTTTTGGACTTATAAAAGTCGATCAACCAAGTATTTCTCGGCAACTGGTGCAATTGTAAGAATTCTCCAGATTGATAGCAGTGTCTTACGGTGCCGATTGCGATTAAACTACATCGAATTTGGAAAAAATCAAAAGATAAAAGTTGTAGATCGGAGAATTTTCGGGTAATTCCGAACCGTCTAGACCACAAAAATCGAATTCAAACGACGATATACTGTTGCAGTTTTTCTGGGTAGATTGTCTGGAGTAATCGGTGGTTTCAGGCAAGATGTATGTTGAATCTGGATTGGGTGTAAAGACAAAAATTGTAGAACACGATGTGCTGGGGCTGTGGTAAAATTTTCGGAATTTTTGGAGTGGTTTAGGGTATAAAACGAACTGAGAGAAAAACGGGCCTGGAAAAATAAAGTTTGGGTTCTTGGGATGAAGGTTTGAAGATTTGAAGATTTTCAATTTTTTTTTCCGGGTAAGTTGGATGAAGTTTTGAAAAATTATGGCTAGGGAGGGGACGAAATTAAAGGAAAAAAATAAATTTTTTTTGTTTTGTTTTGTTTTGGAATAATACGGAATAAAGGTAAACAAAAAAAATAAAAGGGATATTTGCTCACCAAAGTTGTTGAGCTCTGATACCAACTGATGTGATTCCGGTTGGAATCAAATCCGATGTTTCGCCTAGGAAGTAACTAGGGGGAACAATGACGAGCTAAGGATCCTAGACCTCGATAATCCAATCAAGATCGTAGGTAAGAACGCCCAACAAATGCTCACGATGCTGGTCAATTCTTAAAGGGTTGAATCCTCTACTATGAAGAGAACTCTCACACGCATGTGATTTTTGTGATTCCCTACAACGAAGAGAACACTCACTCGCAAGTGATAAATCAAAGTCAAGAAGACTTCAATAAAAGCTAAGAAGCCAAATTTTTTATCATCATAATAGTGTGTTGAATGAAAAGCTAGTGTTTGCCTTATATATGCTTACAACCAAAAGAACTAACAATGAAAAAGCAATGTGGGAGAAATTCCCACTAATAAAATGCCCCTACCTCCTATTTTCCAGAAACGAAATGTTCCTATTGGTTAATAAAAGAATAAATAAAGTGCTGAAAATCCAATATAAAATAAAACCAACTCCTAATTAATTAAATAATATAAATAGCACGAATGATGGTATCCTCCGAGCATGAACCGGATCACATCACCAGTACTCCTTAGAACGCATGAAGTTCTCCATCAACATGCTCCTGTGATCATAATGTTGTCCATCAAACTTTGGGATTAAAGCCTGAACAAAATTTGTTTCGGCCATCGATCCTTTCTCCAACTGCGGTTGAGAATATGTCTCCGATACTACTGATAACTTTTATGGAAGAGATAGTTTTTTTTGGAGAACTTAAGAGTTTCATTGATGGATCAAACATATATATACAAGTAGAAAACAACTACTCACTAGTCCACTTCCTATAAAATAGGAATCATGGGATCATGGTTTGACAACCGAAAATAACTACCTAGTAATGGAAAACATGTGCAAACTAATCTAGTAGTGGGAAATAAACAAGACTTACATAGCCTTAGGTAATAATTAAAACATAATTAACAATATCTTACAACAGAAATAAATTACAAAGAAAACCTTAGATTCTAATCCGCGCTCATTGGCCATCAACGGTGTTTCTGTCTGAAATAAAATCAACTAGTAGGCAGATGATGTTACTGAAAAATAGTTAGAAATCCATCAGTGATGGAGAATGATTTTTGGTTAATCAATTTAGCAATAGACACTTGACCTTATTCAATATTCTGGTACAATAAGATAAGGACACAATCTAATATAAGATTGTGTTGCCACTTGGCACTACACCGGTACACCTGTTACTGCCATTACTGTAATGGTGACTTAAACTATGCTGTTGAGTCTGGTCTGCTGAGTGTGGCATTTAGCAGAGTCTGTGGAAATTGTGGTGGTCAGCAGAGCATGAAGCATCTGCCGAATCAGGTGTTCGTTTGGGGCAGCAGCAGAGTTGATCAGATCTGCCGTGGCTCATCGGTATAGGTATATCAGAGTGAAGTCTGCTGGTTCACAGTAGACTAAAGGAACACGTCTGCATGGTTTCTTAATTCGGTGAAGTTACTTCAGGGGGTATATTAGTCATTTACTTGGTTGACTGATTAGTCGGTTAGGGTTGGATTCCCAAGGCTATAAATACTTTTTGTAATACATGTAATTTTAACTTTCTGGTGATAATAAAATATCATCGTTTGCTCGTGGAGTAGTCGGCACATTGCCGGAAACCACGTTAAATCTGCGTTCTTCTTGATTCTATGTTTGTTTGTTTGTTTATCTTTTATCTTTACTCACAATCATCATCACTTCTTGATCGATCCATCATAACAAACTGGTATTAGAGCGAGGTTCATCAATAAATCGGTTTATCTGTTTTAAGCAAGGTAGATTGGCACCAAGGTCATAATTGACGCTAGGATTTGGGATCTACATAAGCTTTTCTGGTGAGAAAGATGTCTGCGTTAAATGTTAAGATTGACAAGTTTACAGGAAGGAACAACTATAGTCTATGGCAGATCAAGATGCGTGCTTTGTTGAAGCAGAAGGGATTATGGGGTCTCTTGTCTAAATCAATAGAAGGAAGTGCTGCTGAGAGAGCCAGTTTGGAGGAGAAATCACATTCAACAATTATGTTGTGCTTGTCAGATAATATTATCACAGAGGTTGCTGAAAAGGACACTGCTGAGAAGTTGTGGTCCAAACTTGAGAGTCTATATATGACTAAGTCTCTAACCAACAAGTTGTTGTTAAAACAACGTCTGTTTAGTCTAAGGATGCATGAGGGCACTCAGTTGAGGGATCATCTAGATCAACTGAATACAATATTGCTTGACCTAAGGAATATTGATGTGAAGATTGAAGATGAGGATGCTGCATTGATTCTACTTCCTGCATCATATGAGAACTTTGTGCAGTCCTTTATTGTTGGGAAGGACTCAGTATCATTGGAGGATGTAAGGTCATCACTCCATGCTCGAGAGTTACACCATAAGGCATCTGGATCTGGGACAGATAGTCAGTCTGCTGGATTGGTGGCCAGTGGAGTCAGCAGGGGGCCATGAATTCTGGAAAGAAGAAATTCAAGAAGAATTCCAAGGGTCCTAAAGCTAAGGATATCTGTAATTACTGCAAGGAGCAGGGACATTGGAAAAATGAATGTCCAAGGAGGAAAAAGCAGTAGGGTACTCAGCAGGGTACAACTGCTTTGGCAGAACAAGACACCAACTCTGAAGAAGATCTGGACTTAGCAGTTTCAGAGTCAGTAGGGCACAGAGATGTGTGGATTCTGGACACTGGGACATCCTATCATGTGTGTCCAAATAGGGAGTGGTTTTCAACTTATCAGCAGGTGGATGGAGGCCATATTGCAATGGCTAATAGCAAGGTCTGCAAAATATTTAGGATTGGATCTGTTCAGGTGAGGACACATGATGGTAAATTCTGCACATTGAATGAGGTTAGGCATGTACCACAAATGACCAAGAATTTGATATCACTTAGTCTACTAGACAACAAATGGTTCAAGTTCAGGGGTGAAGGTGGAGTGGTGATCAATGTCTATAAGGGTTCAAGTGTGGTTCTGAAGGGTATCAGGCAGGGGACATTGTACATACTACAAGGGGTTCATCAGACAAGTTCTATCTGTGCATGCATCATCGAGGTTCACCACTGAATTAACTAAGTTGTGGCATATAAGATTGGGTCATATGGGTGAAAGAGGGATGCAAATTCTGCCTAAGTCTAATCTACTTGGGGAACATAAGGTCAATGAGTTGGATTTTTGTGAACAATGTGTGTTTGGGAAGCTACATAGGAGCAAGTTCCCAAAAAGCAATCCACATCACAAAAGGGACACTTGATTATGTCCATTCTGATTGTTGTGGACCTTCAAGGGTGGAGTCACTGTGTGTTCACAGGTATTTGTGTCTTTCATAGATGATTATTCAAGGATGGTTTGGGTAGTTATGATGAAACACAAGAGTGAAACATTCAAGCAATGATAATGGACTAGAATTCTGTTGGTCCGAGTTTGATGAATTTTGCAAGAATGAAGGCATTTCTAGGCACCATACTGATAAAGATACTCCATAGTAGAATGGTGTTGCAGAAAGAATGAATCAAACTCTTTTGAAGATGGCAAGGTGCATGTTCTATAATTCTAGTCTAGCAAGGAGATTTTTGGCAGAGGTTGTTAGTACAGTTTGCTACTTAATCAATAAGGGGCCTCGCACTGGGATCAAACTTAAAACACCACTTGAAGTTTGGTCATGAAGGTCAGCAGACTACTCTGGACTAAGGGTTTTTGGAAGCACTGTCTACTACCATGTCAGTAAGGGGAAATTGGAGCCGAGGGCCAAGAAAGGTGTGTTTGTTGGATATGAAGATGGAGTTAATGGGTATAGAATCTGGTCATCAACTGAAAATAGGGTTATACTCAGCAGGAGTGTAGTCTTTGATGAAAACTCTATGCTTAACTCATCAGTGAGGGCCACATCTGAATCTAAAATTGGATCTAAGACTGAGAAGGTTGACAAACATGTGGAGCTTCAAGTAGAGTCTACTGAATCAAAAGACTCAGCAGGGGATTGTCAACAATTGGCAGATCCAGAACTAAATCCAAGCCAGTCTGCTGAACAAGGGTCGGCAGACACTCAAACAGCTGATGTTGGTCAGCAGGGTATAGCTCTCAGCAGGGCTAAGAGGACCAATATCAGACCTCCAAGAAGATATGGGTTTGAGGAGGATATGGTTTGGTATGCACTACAGGTAGCTGAAGAAGTGGATGGTTTTGAACCTAACACTTATATGGAAGTTGTGACATGTTCTTAGGCATCCCAATGGCTTGTTTTTATAGGAGAAGAAATGGAGTCACTTTTGAAGAATGAGACTTGGGATCTGGTCAAACAACCACAGAATAAAAGGGTGGTCAGCTGCAAATGGATATGCAAGAAAAAGGAAGGAATGACATCTGCTAAGGATATCAGATATAAGGCACGTTTGGTTGCTAGGGGGTTCAGTCAGAAGTTGGGGTAGACTATGAAGAGATATTTTCTCCAGTGGTCAGACATACTTCAATCAGGGTGCTGTTAGCAATAGTGGCACATTAAAATTTTAAACTTGAGCAACTGGATGTGAAGACAGCTTTTCTACATGGAGATGTAGATAAGGAAATTTATATGACTCAGCCAGAGGGTTTCCAAGTTCCTGGAAAGGAAGGAATGTTTGCAAGTTGAAGAAGTCCTTATATGGACTTAAGCAGGCCCCAAGACAATGGTATAAGAAGTTTGACTAATATATGATTCAGCAGCGTTATAGCAGGAGTCCATATGATTGTTGTGTTTATCACAACAAGTTGAAGGATGGTTCAGTCATCTATCTAGTGTTGTATGTAGATGATATGCTGATAGCTGCTGCAAACAAGTCTGACATTCAAGATCTGAAGAATCTGCTCAAGGCTGAATTTGAGATGAAGGTTTTGGGGATTGCAAAGAAAATTTTGGGGATGGAGATATATAGAGATATGAAGCAGGGGAAGTTGTTCCTGTCTCAGCAGGGGTATATTGAAAGAGTATTATCCAAGTTTGGCATGTTAGTAGCCAAACCTATAGATACTCCTATGGCACCAAATCTACATTTGTCTACTGTGTTTGCTCCACATTCAGCTGAAGAGGAAGAATACATGTCAAGAGTTCCATATACTAGTGAAGTGGGCAGTTTAATGTATGCCATGGTCTGTACTAGGCCTGATTTGGCTCAGGAAGTCAGTGTTGTCAGTAGGTTTATGGCTCAACGTGGGATGGAACACTGGAAAGCAGTAAAGAGGATATTCAGGTACCTTAAGGGTACATCAGATATTGGACTCATTTATGGAGGTGGTACTCAATGTTTTTCATAGGGTACTGTGATTCTGATTATTCTGCTGATGTGGACAGTAGGAGATCTATGACTGGGTATGTGTTTACTTTGGGTGTAAGTTGGAAGGCAAATTTACAGGGTAGAGTGACATTATATACTACTGAAGCAGAATACATGGCACTGATAGAAGCAACAAAAGAGGAAATCTGGTTAAAGGGGCGTCAATGATCCGAGTCTTCATCAAGATCAAGCCAAGGTGTATTGTGACAGTCTTAGTGCAATATGTTTGGCTAAGGATCAGGTTCATCATGAGAGGACCAAGCACATTGATGTTAGGTATCATTTTCTGAGAAATGAGAGGAGGGTTAAAGTGGAGAAGATCAGTACTGATGTGAATCCTGCTGATATGTTCACTAAACCAGTTCCAAGGGGCAAGTTTCAGTTGTGTATGGACTTGTTGAATATCTGTTAATCTGAATCTGGGAATACTCAGCTGATGTTGGGGGTCTGCTGAGGAATTCAAATCTGAAGACAAAGAGGAATCTGGCACTTGGTTGTGCATTTGGTCAGTTTGCATGAAGTTAAACTATGCTACTGAGTCTGGTCTGCTGAGAGTGGCATTCATTAGAGTCTGTGGAAATTGTGGTGGTCAGCAGAGCATGAAGCATCTACTGAATCTGGTGTTCGTTAAGGGCAGTAGCAGAGTTGATCAGTCTGCTGAAGCTGTGTCTGCTGGTACAGGGTATCAACAGAGTGAAGTCTACTAGTTCACAATAGACTTAAGGAACACGTCTGCATGGTTTCCTAATTCGGTGAAGTTACTTCTAGGGGTATATCATTCATTTACTGGGTTGACTGATTAGTCGGTTAGGGTTGGATTCCCAAGTCTATAAATACCATTTGTAATACATGTAATTGTAACTTTCTGGTGATAATAAAATATCCTCGTTTGCCCATAGAGTAGTCGGTACATTGCCGGAAACCACATTAAATATGTGTTCTTCTTGTTTCTGTGTTTGTTTGTTTGTTTATCTTTTATCTTTACTCACAATCACCATCACTTCTTGATCGATCCATTATAACAATTACATCATAATTAACTTAATACAATAATGCTAAGTAGATCCTTTAAAATCCCCCCTCAAACTGAAGGGACATTCAACAACATTTAGTTTGTCTCTGTTAGCTGCAAACTTTGAGTTTGGCAAGGGTTTGTTGAAGCAATCTGCAATTTGATCACAAAATATTACATAGTCCACTGTCAACTGATTCTTCAAGAAGTGATGTTTAACAAAATGCACATCTATCTCAACGTGCTTGGTTCTAGAATGAAAAACAGGGTTATAAGCTAGAGCACTTGCATTCACATTGTCACACCAGGTTACAATTCTGTGATGAGAGTCAACTCGACTCTGTTTTCATACGGTTTTTATACCTCATTTTCACTCGTTTTACTTAAATCCGGAAATATTTGGCTTGATTTCGACACATATCGCACCATTTTTATGTTTACGAGATCCGGACTTATAATCCTGAATTCTCGAGTTTTTTCGGTATATTTATTATACTATCGGTCACCCTAGTGTCCTGTAGGGGTTACGTGCAGTATTTGTTGTGATTTTGTCCAGGAATTAGGTGTTCGGCATGTCCGAAAGGCGAGATACGGGATTGGAGCTTGTGCCCGAAGCTTAGCCTGCAGCTAGCTGGCTAAATGTATAAGTATCGGCACAAATACATGACCGATGTTTCTATACCATAAAGCCACGTATAATATATCGTGCATTTATTAAACGGTATCGTGTTAGATAATTATCCGTGGATAATTATCTGTAGCCGCCAACATCACGTGAAGGCATATGGTTATGATAATAAGTATCACATTCTGTCATGTGATTAATATTCAGCCGACTCATTTCCTGCTAATATATATAGCTATTAGCATCATTTTCGTTATCTATCTGAATATTATCCATATATAAAAAAAAGCTTAGAACCTTTTCTTTTCTGTATCATCTTTTTCTTTTGTCGAAGCTTTAACTATTTATTATTTTAGTTCCATATATATTCACTTATATTATATTATTTATACTATAAAATTACGTTAAATTCTGATGTGATTTTACACACCGAAGTGCTGAATGAAGATAATTGGTTTTTTTATTCGAAGTTTCGTCCGGTTTTGTCTATATAGGTATATTTTTTATCTTTCTTTTGTTTGTGTGTATTACTTATATGATGAAATCTTGTGTTTTTGTAGCCGTAATGAGTAGCTAATTGTATATAGCCGAGTTATGCGATAATCACCGAAATCGAACCCTAGTTTGTTGTTTGAGGTGTTCTTGTTGTTCCGATTGTTGATTTTCTATGTTACCGTAGTTCTAGAACTTATTCTTAAACACGTTTGTTGAATTGGCCATTTAATAATCGTATTACATGTATCGTCTTTATATATGTATTTTGCGAGAGGATACAAGAACCGAGGTTCTAGGATCACCCTGTAAAACCGACTAAGTTGTTTAGATTCGGTTTCGTGTGTGAGGTTAATATCGACTTGTCGAGCGTTTCATTGAATGTAGACCGTGTTAGGTCAGTTAAATCCGGTCAGCGGACTGTTGAACTTGACATAGGAGGGTAGATTATTGAAATAATGTCTATTCTCAGAATTAGGAAACGACACCCTTCGAGTGACATCGAAAACGTTTAGGTAAGTCAAAAACACCTCCGGACATAGCTAGGGTTTGGTAAGTAGTTGATTGGAACATCACTCGGCTATCTCTTTTAATCGTTAAAAACACTCATTTCAATTTAGTCGTTGTAGAAATAGCTTTTGCTAGTTTAATAACCTTTCCAAAAATCGTGTTGATCTGAACTAAAGACTATGCTAGCTTTGGTACTTAACTAGATTTCCTGTGGGATTACGACCTTGCTCGCTAGTTTTATACTACAACCGACTCGGTACTCTGCCGATCAAAGTTGGTATACTATAAAACGGCCATCAATTTTTCTGGCACCGTTGCCGGGGAGTCGAGTTAATATCTTGTAAGTTGGTTAAATCTTCAGGATTAGGTCGTTTTCTTTTTATTGTTTGTTGTTGTTTGAATTTGTGCAGTGTATGACCCGTAGTAGCAACGAGGAATTAGCTGAATATCGTACGAAAATCGAGATTTTCTATCGTCAACAGTTGGCTTTGAGAAATAGAACGATTGAACGTCTAGTAGCTCAACAAGCCGAATCTTCTAATCCGGAAATTGAATCATCGATGGCTACGAATACGACTACAGCTGGTAGTCAAGGATCTCCAACTGGAAGAGAAGAACGCGAACATCATATTGAGAAGTTGAATCTACAGAACAATGGGGTGAGTCGAGTCTTCCGGTTGAGGGAGAAGTTAGATTGCATCTTCGGGAACCTATTCCAATCCCGAGACAAGAACCGATTCAAAGGGAACCTCCACCACCAAATGTACAACCGCAGCCCCAATTCCAAGGGGTGAATTTGAAACCGAATGCTTTTGTTCCACAGCCTGCACCTCAATTAGATCCGAACCAGGTTATGCAACAATACCAACAAATGATGTTGTAGATGGCTCAGATGAATCCGATGATGAATCAGTATAATCCGATGGCTGCTCAATATAATCCTATGCTTATGAATCCGATGATGGGCAGTATCAGAATTCGTATCAACAATCATATATGCCAATTCCGCAACCGATACCAGTTCCAGTGCAACAAGCCGCTCAGAATGCACAACCTTATCAGGCACCTGTATTTAGACCTCTGATAGTTCACGGGATGGTGAGAAACCCTGGGAGAACTTTGAGAGATTATGCTACACCATCTATTGGTGAAGGTCATTCTCCTATTCATCCCACACATCCAGGCTAATAACATGGAAATCAAATGGCATGTTTGGACTTTGTTGCCGGAGATTTCACAGTTTAGAAGGAAGCCCGAGAAAGATCCGAATAAGTTCTTAAATCATTTTATGCAGGTGTGTAAGACAGTGAAGATAAACGGTGTTTCAGAGGAGGCGATTCGGTTATTGTTGTTTCCACATGCCTTGAAGGAATATGCTATTGAGTGGTATGAATCCCTACCGCATGACTTGGGATGAGGTGATGAGAAATTTTCTTTCAAAATATTTCCCACCGGGATAGACTTTGGACATGAGGGCAGAGATCTCAAATTTTGAACAGTGGGCTTCTGAGGAGTTACACAAGGCATGGGACCGTTATAAGGCTATGCTGAGGAAATGTCCACAACATGGTTTTGAAATTTAGAATCAGATTCACATATTCTACGGAGGGGCAGATAAAGAATCTAGAAGAACGTTGAATTCTGCAAGTGTAGGAGATCTTATGAGTTTGGAGCCGGATATTGCGTTGGCTACAATTGAAAGGATAGACGAGAATAACCGACAATGGAATTCTATGAAACCGAAAGAGCGTCAGAAGAGGAACAGTTCTGAGAAAAAGGTAAACCGGTGGCTATGATCAATCGATGCAAGATGAGAACAATAAGTTATCCAACAAAGTGACGATGTTGGAGAAGAAATTACGTGAGGTGATTCTCGACCAACGAGCGGTGAATAAATGTGCATCTTGCGGTGGTATGCATAAAACTTCGGAATGTACCAACACCGATGCAACACCGAAGAAGCTATTGCTGAAGGCACAAATTGATCAAGTGAGTGTCGAGGAAGCACCTATTTAGCTGAGGCTGGATCCGGAACAATTGAGTCAGATGTTCGCAGATCAAATTAATCAAGCTTTTGTCAACCAAATGGCTATGAATCCGTGGGCGATGCCACCGATGGATTCGACTATAATGCCGGTTAACCCTACTTATGATGTTAATTATGTTCAGAATCAGAATTGGTGAGGGCAACCGAATCAATGGCAACAGAATCAGAATTGGAACCGGAATTCGAATCAAGCTGGGCCTTATAATCAGAATTATCCTCAACATCAACAACAAGTCAGTCCTTCAAATCAAAGGCCGAATGTTTATCAACACCCGAATGCTCCAGGAAGAACATATAATCAGAATCAACCATAACCGGAAAAGATGACTCTTGAACAAACCGTGGAACAGTTGAGTAAAGTAGTTCATGACAGCAATAAAGAGTTTCGAAATGGAATGACTACGATGCAAGTGGCTATACGAATTTTGGAACATTAAGTTGTCCAGATTTCGAAAAGATCGAACACCGCTCCGGCGGGGGGCTTACCGAGTAATACGGTGAGGAATCCTAAGGGAGTCAATGCAGTGTCGATTGAAAAGACCACGGTCGAAGAAGATGATGATCTTGGTATTGAGAGAAGTCTTAGGCCGGATGATCCGGTTAGTGCAATTTACACTCAGAGTGGTAAGAAAGTCAGGGTTGAAGTTGAGGTAGCTCGGGAAAAGAAATGAAAGCACTGGTTATTGATGATGAAAAAGCGGATGATGGGGTCGATTCTGAGTTGATAAAGGTAAATATTGAGCCGATGGATAATGATGATGACTTTGATGAGGTTGTAGAGATTCTAAATCCCGAGAAGAAGGATGCCGAGTCAAGCAAACCGGAACAACCGAGCAAGCCACGCGACAACAAAGGTAAAAAGGGTATGATTTCTAAACCTAATACTATTGACGTTAATTCATTACCCTATCCCCCAAGAGGTCCTAAAAAGACTATATTGACAAAAATTCAGAATAGATTGCTCGACATTTTACGTAAAGTTGAGATTAATATCCCGCTCGTTGATGCGATTGCGAATATGCCTTCGTTTGTGAAATTTTTGAAAGGGATATTATCTAACAAAGCAAAAATGGAAGAGTTTATGTGTTTAAATGATAATTGTTCAGCCGTATTCAAGAATAAGTTACCCAGAAACTTAAAGATCCGGGTAGTATTTCGATACCTTGTACTATAGGTTATAAGACGTACCCGAATGTAATGTGTGACCTAGGTGTGAGTGTGAGTTTGATGCCCCACCACATTTACGATGACTTAGGGTTAGGTAAGCAAACCAAAACCGCTAAAATCTTGCAAATGGTGGATAGGTCTATAAGGAAGCCGTTAGGAGTAGCCGAGGACGTGTTGGTTCAGGTTGACAAGTTCGTTTTTCCCGTGGACTTTGTGGTACTAAAAATGGAAGCCGATAGTCGGACACCCCTACAATTAGGGAGACCTTTATTAGCAACTGGGAGGGCAATGATAGATATACAAAAAGGCAAGATTGTATTACGGTTAGATAAGGAAAGTGTTAACATAAATGTTTTTAAGTCTATGAAACACCCGTATGATGAAAACGAATGTAATTTTCTTGATACTATTATGCCTCTTGTTGTCGAGACTACTAACACACAAGGCTACAAAGACGATGATGCTATAGAGAAATGTCTTATGAAGTCAAGTACGATAGATGATGAGAAAAAAGAGTTGGCAGAAGCTGCCGGTGAACTCGAGATCACTGATTTTGTGGATTTGAAATGGCACAAGTTATTGGAACTTGAATTGAGTGATGAAAAAGAGAAGCCTTCTATTAAGGATCCGCCCTGAAACCTTGAGTTGAAACAATTACCGGCTAACCTAAAGTATGCTTTTCTCGAAATGGGTCTACTTACGTTGATTAAATCCTCTATTTTAACTAATCTACAGGAAGAAAAGCTACTACGTGTTTTGAGGAGTCATAAACGTGCTTTTGGGTGGAAAATGGCAGACATACGGGGAATAAGCCCCGAGATTTGCTAACATAAAATCATTCTCGACGATGGTATGAAACCGGTAAGGCAAGGACAACTGAGGTTGAATCCTCATATGCAAGAAGTCGTAATGAAGGACGTGATCAAGAGGCTCGAGATGGGTATCATTTATGCTATCAGTGATAGTGAGTGGATCAGCCCGACATAGGTTGTGCCAAAGAAAGGAGGAATGACCATTTCAATGAACGTAATGAGCTCGTTCCGACTGACTAGTCACCGGATACCGCGTTTTCATAGACTACCGAAAGCTGAATGATGCTACACGTAAGGATCACTTTCCTTTACCGTTTATTGATCAAATGTTGGAACGCTTGAGTGGACATGCTTTCTATTGTTTTTTAGATGGATTTAGTGGATATTATCAGATTCTTATCGACCCTAAAGACCAAGAAAAGACCATGTTTACGTGTCTGTATGGCACTTTTGCGTACACTCGAATAACGTTTGGGTTATGTAATGCCCCGGCGACATTCCAGCGTTGCATGACTGCCATATTTTCTGATATGATTGAGAAGTTCTTAAAAGTGTTTATGGAAGATTTCAGTGTGTTCGGTGATTCTTTCGAGGACGGTTTAGATAATCTTGACAAAGTGTTGCAGCGTTGTGAAGATACGAATCTAGTGTTAAATTGGGAATGGTTGAAGAGGGTATCGTGTTAGGGCATAAAATATCGAGGAGAGGTATTGAGGTAGATCGAGCGAAAGTCAAGGCTATTGAACGACTACCACCTCCCACAAACTTAAAAACGCTTAGAGGATTTTAGGACACGCAGTTTTTTATAGACGGTTTATACCGGATTTTTCAAAATGTGTTAAATCTCTTACGCATTTACTTTCTAAAGATGTGCCCTTTATGTTTAATGAGTCTTGTTTAGATGCCTTCTTGGACATTAAACGTTTGTTAGTGACCACCCCGATTCTGATAGCACCGGATTGAAGTCAAGAATTTGATGTCATGTGTGACGTTAGTGACATGGCAGTTGGGCCCGTATTGGACCAGAAACGTGATAAATTGTTTAAACATATCTACTATGCAAGCCATACTTTGAATCCAGCTCAGACCAACTATGCGACCACTGAGAAAGAGTTACTAGCGATAGTTTACGCCTTTGATAAATTTCGTTCGTATTTGATTGGTTCGAAGGTTGTAGTTCACAGTGACCACACATCACTGAAATATCTTCTGAGTAAAAAGGATGCGAAACCTCGACTCTTGAGATGGGTACTTTTACTCCAAGAGTTTTATGTAGTGATCAAAGACCATAAGGGCTATGAGAATGTGGTTGCGGACCACCTCAGCTGCTTACAGTTGAACCCTGATGTTATTGAATGAGAGAGAGAGATAGACGATGAGTTTCTGGATGAAAAGTTGTTTGCTATAGACCCGGATATTCCGGTAATGAAAGAGATCCCTCTAATTCCTGGTAAGTTTGGTAACCCGTGGTATGCTTCTTTAATCAATTATCTTGCGTGTGAGTACTTAGATCCCGAGTTGACTTATCAACAACGACAAAAAGTTCTTTAACGATCTTAAGTACTACCATTGGGTTGATCCGTATCTTTTTCATAGGTGTTCTGATGGTATAATTTGTAGATATGCTCACGATGGCGAGATACCGAGCATTCTGCCGTTCTGTCATGACCGAGAAGCCGGTGGTCATCATGCCGGAAACCGAACAGCCTTGAAAGTTCTCCAAAGTGGTTTTTATTGGCCCTAGATCTTTCGAGATTCACACAAATATGTGAGTATGTGTGACGCTTGTCAAAGATCGGGAAGAAACTCGAGAAGATTCGAAATGCCCATAAAACCGATTCTCGAGTGTGAGATCTTCGACATTTGGGGAATCGACTTTATGGGACCTTTCCCATCCTCATACAACAATACGTACATTCTCATAACGGTAGATTACGTCTCGAAGTGGGTCAAGGAATTGGCTTCTCCTACTAATGACCGTAATGTAGTCATCCGTTTCTTAAAGAAATACATCTTCACTAGGTTCGGAGTTCCTTGAGCGATGATCAGTGACAACGGTAGTCATTTTCAAAATAAGCTTTTTAATAAGCTTCTGACCAAGTACGGAGTTCAACACAAGTTGGGAACCCCGTATCATCCCCAAACGAGTGGGCAAGCCGAGGTTTCGAATAGAGGAATTAAGTGTATTCTAGAGAAAACCCTAAATTCGAGTAGGAAAAATTGGGATAAAAAGCTCGATGACGTAGTTTGGGCGCATCGGACAGCTTTTAAGACCCCGATAGGGATGTCCCCGTACATGTTTGTGTTCGGTAAGGCCTATCACTTACCCGTGGAGTTGGAACATCGAGCTTACTGGGCGATGCGTTTCCTAAATTTCGATGAGAAATTCGTAGGTGAGAAACGTTTGTCACAGCTAGATGAACTCGATGAGTTCCGGTTGCAATCATACGAGTGTGCTCGTAATTATAAAGAGAAGATGAAGCTTCTCCACGACTCAAAATTGAGAAGCGTGAGTTTAAAGAAGGAGATGACGTCTTATTATACAACACTCGTTTACACTTTTTTTAGGGTAAGATGAAATCTAGGTGTAAGGGACCATATCGAGTTTCTAAGGTTTTCCCATCCGGAGTTGTCGAAGTTACTCACGAGACTAAGGGTACGTTTTTTGACAAACGCCCTTAGGCGGAAAAATATGAGAAAACATACTTCGATGCTAATCTGGTTATCATGAACCTTACGGATCCTCCTGTAACATCCCGACTTTTCATAAAAGGGTAAAATAGTCATTGGGTGTATTTACTATGACCTAATAATTATTTATCCTATTTATTTAATTAAAAAGGATTTAGTTATTTAATTAATGGGTTTAATTAAATGGCTATAAAAAGGAATTAATCCCCAAATTAATTCATTAGTTCATCACGCAGTTTTTCTGAGAAAAAATAGGAGAGGCGACACAACAGAGGCAACAGACGCAAAAGCAAAGACGAAATAAAAGGAAGAACCGTGTGATCAATCCGTTCATCTGTTCAAGATGCCGTATGAGAGAAAAGTGATCAGCGCGAGGAGACGCAACTTTGGAAAATAACATCTCTCGATTTCGTAAGTTTTCAGTTTAGCCCTAGTTTTCGGTATTCGTAGAGTTCGATTCTTGAAAATTCATATCTTGTGATCCGTAGCTCTGTTTCGCAGTCATGAGTAGTTGAAACGATCGTCTTGAAGCGTAGAATAATCTAAAAATAGTTTCACAGCAGTAAACCCAGGTAATCTTCAGCTTTACAGGCTTTTTCAATTTCGTTTTTCTGCAAAGAAATAGGATTTTAGGGTTTCTTGTTGATCACATAGGTTTTGGGGTTGAGGATCAACAGTTGTTGCAGCTGCTTGGTGTGTTGCTTGTGGTTTTGCTGGCAATTAAGGTAAGAGGCTCTTCCTATGATTCCAATTATCGTTTATAAGGTTTAGATCAAGTTTTAAGGTATTTAGATGATAGAAAGATGTGTCTTTTTGTTGATCAAAGGATCATATATGATTTGGTATGTTTAGATATATTTTTCCTATGTTTTACTGTGTTATTTCCCATGCCAATTAGGTTAGAAATGAATGGGAATTCGTGCCTTGATGATTTTAGGGTTCTAGCCGAAACCCAGGTCGGACGGGCGTCTGCTTCATCTGGACGGGCGTCTGCCTTGGTCACATTTCGGACGGGCGTCTGGTTTCTCTGGACGGGCGTCTGAGGTGTTATTTTACATTCAGGTTGTAACTATCTTAGTGTGGACGAGCGTCTGGGAAAAGTGGACGGGCGTCCAGTTTTGGACGGGCGTCCAATAGGTTCCAGACGGGCGTCCATGTCTTTAAACGGGCGTTTGGTTGTTGTTCAGCCTTATAAGTACATTTTATCATTTATAAACCTTTAAACGTGATATGTTAACACTATACAAAATTGAACAAGCCTGAATTGAGCTTATGACTCGTTCAGTTAAAACACCGAATGTACTCTTAAAGGGAGTTGAAGTTCGGATCCGTCGGAAGAGCATGATCGGCTTGTGCTTTGATGAGTTAGCATTCATCAATGTCTGTGTAATTGCTAGGCCTTGTCTATGTCTAGTGGTCTAGGAGAGAGTAGTCAAGGTGAGGGAGATTAATTGAAAACACTTAGGTGACTAGTTAATCATCCTAATAAAACACGTACTTGACTAGTAAAAGATTAAACAACATGTCTCTCTTGGATAGGCACCAGTCTATATTGCGATGTGTGTGCTACCTCTGAAGGTGGAAGAACCCGTAGGTCAAAAGAACCACAAGTTCGGGGACTCACGAGGTGTAGCGTATTATCGGAGCCTACCTAGTCTAGCCTCCGTGAATATTGGTGTGATCCACTAATATGTTGCAATCGATATCTCCTGGTGGATATACATCAGGCGTAGTGCCCTTGAGTGCGGTTGTAACATAGATAAGTTAAGTAGAAACGTTTAGTCAATTCATGTTGATGGACATGAAATGAACCCCAGATTGAGTCGGTCACACAATGATAACTAAACGATTAAATATCTTTTCTTTATCAATCTTAATTGTTGTCATAGCTTCTCACTTTTACTAAGTACTATGTACTTACCTCCTTTGCATTTTCTTTTGTATGCATCGTGGGGTGAGAAGATGAACAGGTTGAGCATGTTTACGAGGAGGATTTCGATGACGACGTCTCGTTGAATATTTATCTCATATTTATTCTGTTATTCATTTAATAGACTCTTTAGTACCTTTGGAATAGGCTTTTGGTCTTTTGAGACTTGTCGTACATTTATTTTGGATTTCGTATTTTCCTTTTAATGTAATAAAGTTACATTTCCATCTTTAGTATGGTTAATTTCTGTTCATAGTAGCTTTTATGTTTTTACCCGAGTCTTTTTAGCTTCCGTTTGCTTTTATTTGATGCGACGACGTAGAGGCTTGTGTATAATATTAGATTCATTTAATGCTATACGCGCCGAACGTTTCTCTTCCGGATAAGGGCTCGGTATCCGGGAGCGGGGCGTTACAGTTGGTATCAGAGAGAAGCGTCCTTTCTGTTCTAGGCATCTTTTCCTTTAAGATAAGAATCCTTTAGACCTTATAGAACTTGAGCTTGGTGGTAATCCTCGTAACTATGAATCTTTAAACCGTGGTCTAGTTATCAGGACCTAGTGAGGAGTCGTCTTAGACGGAGGTTAAGTTGAGTTCTCTGTTCACATCTTTTATGTGGTCACATCAGTTTTGTTTCTCCTAGTATCCTTAGTAGGAACTCTTTCTTCTTTTGAAGTTCCAAACCGTAGCTTGTTGCATAGGGTTGTGAAACCCCTTAAGTAAAGCTTTGGGATCGGTGTCTTATGCCTACACCTTAAAGTCGAGGTCCTCTTGGTTGATTTCCTTTTCCTTAATTTCCCTATTGAAATCTCTTCACCTTCTCTCCACATGAATATCTAAGTTTACTTTTATCTTGGCTTAACTTTGTAGAGAATGATATTTGATTCAGTCCTACAAGTCCTCCACTTTCTCTTTTCACTATCACTTGGTTTGAGTTCATCAACATTCTTTGACCTTTGCTTTGCTTGAGATGGTTCTACATGAACTCCGTGTGTAACTCTACTATTTCCAAGTACTCCTCAGTTGTTTCGACTCATAGTGTTAAAGGTCTCTTACTTTGGCACATACTTTTCTTTGTCCTCGTGTTTGGATTTACCCAACATGAGTGAATGCTTTTGTTTCCGTGTTATCCCTTTAACATAAGACTGTTTTCCCTACTCCGAAAATTCTGCAAATTTTCAGCAAAGTAGATTAATGTTTTATCTACAATTTATCTTTTTACACCAACTCGATAATCATTATGGATTATTCAGAAAATTCATGTTTATACCGGATACTCTGTCCAGAAAATCTGCAGCAGCACCTTGACTTCTTTTTATGTTTTGAATAGTTTAAACATCTTTAAATGACCTGAATTTTTGATATGTTGCAGAAAACAATTTTATCTACAGCTTTTATTTTGGAATTAAGTTCAGATTCTTTTTCGTTTGATCTCGATTTGCAATTCAATACAGTGTTTATTAATCTGGAAATTCTGACAACTTGTGCAATCGTCAGAAATAACTGTTTTTGACCAAGTTATTTTCATCCAAAAATTCCAATATTTTTATATCACCTGGGAAACTCTATTATCTAAATCTTTTCTCTTTGGATCGTGCTCAAATTCCTCTTCGGTTGTTCTGTAAAAAAATTGATAATGTCAGATCCGGAGTAAAAATCTTACACAGCAACCTAAAAGGAATTTTCACCTTCTTGACTTAGAGTTTGGGCTAAGAGGGTAGTAAGTTATGATTGTCATGTTTAGGAGTTCCCGGAAGTTTGATCTCCTTCTGAGTTAAATCTTTTAGTAGGATGCTTATAAAGCTAACGTTATAGTTTCTTTTGCAGTGTTAAACAAGAATCAAGATGCTACCCTCCAGCACGCCATGTTTGATGTTCAGTCCCCTTTCGTTCTCTTTTGTAATTATACTTTTCTGGTAATTTGTTTCTCGTGTAATCCCTCATTTAAGATCTTTAAACTCAACAAATCCTCTCTGCAGTGTTGCACTCCCATCATTCATTGCAAATTCAAAGTTTGCTGAACCTTCTAATGTCAGAACATTCTTTTTACTTGTGTTTATTCTCAGCTCCCCTCCTAAGGGTAGTGTCAATATTGTAACTATTTCGCCTAATGCTGCCTGTTTCTTTAAGGTGTGCATATCTTCTTCCACAGGTCAAATTTTTAAGCCTATCATGACATTCCTCTTCAGTTACTTATCTTTAACCTTCTATCAATTTTTGCTAAACTAGCTTCAAGCAGAAGGCAGAATTTTTCAAGATGCCTTCCGAACTTATTTAGCCAACCGACTTTTGAGTTCCTAAACCTTTGATCTCCATTTCAGGTTATTGCACCTTGTACGCTTCAGTTTTAAATCTCTTTCGGGCCATTTAGAGCCGTGAACCGCCATATACATCATTTTGACTTTCCACTTTCTGTTTTGGCGCTTCTACTACAATTTTGCTACACCGGTTGAAAGTTTATTTTAACCGTTTCATTTCCACACGGGGAATAACCTCGAGCATTTATTTCTTGGCAGTGTACTATTCCTCTCGAGTAGTGCAACCTTGAACCTTTTATTTGAGTCGTCAATGATCGTTTAAACTTCCTTTGAAGATTTGAATTAATTCTTTGAAATCAAACCTTACCCGACAATTCTAAAGTGTCATTTCCTCTTCACTCAAAATCTTGTTTGACGCTACTTATTCAAACTTTTGAGATTCCCCTACAATTTCTTAGGGAAAATTTCTATTTCTTTTAGATCTCGTAATAACCTCTCTTTGACTATTACAAACTCGGACACTTCCTGACAAGTGTTTAATTTCATTCTGAGACATTTTGATGTGCTCGTTTTCCCTCCATAGCTACTTCATGATGAGATTCTTTCTCTATTTTGATTTCTATCTTTCTAGTCCTTCTGGTGCTCGACCTTGCACCTTTACTTTGCTTTTCTGTTGTGTGATGTTTCCTTTACGAAACTCATGTGAACTGAAGATTTTTCTAGTTCGCCAACATCCATCTTTGTTAATCAAATGATTAACAATCAAGGTCACTTTCTTAATGTTCTCAAGCTCGGTGTTCTCTTTTCATACATTGAGAATATCTTCAAGTCCATCTGGTGATGTTCTAACGTCTCCACTTTCTAAAGGCTTATATGAAAGCCTATTACCATTCTTCCAAGTTGCCTCTGAAGTCTTTGTAGACCACCGTATCTTGCGGAATTCCACTTTCTCAAAAGAATTCCATCTGTAAGGTGTTCTTTTGTTGTCCTTCTAGTGGCCATCTTTTGTATTATGATACAGTGCCTCTTTCTTCATTCCAGAACCAACTCCAACTTTCCTCGACGCGGAATCATCTTGTTTTGCTTGTAACCCAAGCAACCTTCCTTATTTCAAGTGCATTGTACCCTTCCTTGGCTTACCTAGTTGACATACCATTCTATTATGTATATACTTGATATTAAGATGGAAATTTATTCAGTTCCATGGAAATTAAGAGTGATCCAAGTGTGCTGTTCCTTTTGGTATCTACATCTGCAATATGTATATTAGGTGTACTATGCATGCAGTTTCTTATTTTGCTATGATCCAAGCATGTCAATCTACTCAACATATGTGGCATCCCCGCCTTTATAGACTTTTACTCCATACTTGTACACCTTTAGTTTTGGTCGTGTATATTTTATAAGTACAGGTACCCTGAGAGTTCATTATACGGATGCCACATGCCAAAATTTCTCCGTTTCTGGGTTTAAGCTAAGCTTTTATACCCTTGTTTTATTTATTTAAACATCAAGAGCGATGTTAACTTTTTAAAGTAGGGGGTGAGGGCTAGTTAGCCAATTTGTCCGGTTTTGATTCTTATGAGTCGTGCCTTAGTTTTCTATCGCCTTTTAGTGAAATTTCGGGCAATTTTTCAAAATTTTATAGTTTAAACATTGTTTATTGTGTTACGAGCCTTCGTATTCCGTACTTCGACATGTGTTAATTACTTGAATACATTCTATTTTGTAGTTTCGATCGTGTGTTGAAAATTGAAACAATTTCACGTAATAGCTTCGACATCATAGATTACATGACTAGTGAACGATTATAGTTGTCGTATGACCCGGTTACCTAGAACTTATATTAGTAACTTCGAGGCGAAATAGAAAGGTCGCCGTTGTTAGGTACGTGATGACGGTTTTGGCATTTATTTTGACCCGATTAGAGCCGAAGGCCAACCTAAATGATTAATCCACTGTTACCCCTCTCAGCCTGTTGTAGGGTGGTTAGACCGCCACCTGAACTAGCCTTTCATGTTACTAACCCGTAAAAATCGATGTCCCTAACTTTATTTCGTTCTACGTATCCTTTACTACCTTGCAATTGAGCTTTTGAATTCCGCACATTTTTATGATGTTGCGAGGTGTTGACTAGACGAGAGTTATGGTGTGGTGTCGTATTCTACGAGTTATTTAGGGAGAGGAATGTAACAATGTATTGGTTTCGGTTTTGTTCGGAATTTTAATGTATAGTGCCAAAATTCATATATATATATATATATATATATATATATATATATATATATATGTTTCTGCATAATTTCTTTTCTCAAAAAAAAAAAAAAAAAAAAAAAAAAAAAAAAAAAAAAAACAGTGTATGATTGTTTATATAGTTGTATTATAAGTACAAAAAAATGGACTATAGTATGTTTATCAAAAAATGTGAAGATGGAGTTAGGGTTTTGTTTTCGGGAAGGTATATAGTCGGAAGATTGAAGACGAAGTTAGAGCCGAGTTTGTGTTTGTATCTCGGTTAAAGCTCTTTTGCGCCGTCTCTTTCTATTTTATCGTAAATATCCTTTCGTAGCCCTAACCCTAGCCTAGACGTTGTAACCCTTCAAGTCCTGCTCGACCGTACTAGACGACGATTGACCTCGATTAGTGGAGATGTTTACGACGTATAAGCCTATGGTGTAACCCTGGTACGTTACGCGTCTATAATCCGAACCGGTTGTTAGTAGTTAATGTCGAAGAAGCTATTTTCACACACACACTTTCATTATTCAACACAAGGTAGAACCAAATTTTTATGTATTCGTGTTTTTACTATTGTCTTACTTATATGATACGGGAGACTCGTTATACAGTGACAATGTTTACTCTATTTCTGTTTGAAACGCTCGGTTTTTCTCGGGGGCGAGCAACCGCTAAGTAAGGGGTAGTTGATGAGAGTCAACTCGACTCTGTTTTCAAACGGTTTTTATACCCCATTTTGACTTGTTTTACTTAAATCCAGGAATATTTTGCTTGATTTCGACACATATCGCACCATTTTGATGTTTACGAGATCCGCACTTATAATCCGGAATTCTCGAGTTTTTCCGGTGTATTTATTATACTCTCGGTCACCCTAGTGTCTTATAGGGGTTACATGCGGTATCTTTTGTGATTTTGTCCAGGAATTAGGTGTTCGGCATGTCAAAAAGGTGAGATACGGGATTAGAGCTTGTGCCTGAAGCTTAGCCAGCAGCTAGTTGACTAAATGTATAAGTATCGGCCCAAATACATGACGGATGTTTCTATACCATAAAGCCACGTATAATATGTCGTGTATTTGTTAAACGGTACCGTGTTAGATAATTATCCGGGGATAATTATCTGTAGCCGCCAAAATCACGTGAAGGCATATGGTTATGATGCTGAGTATCACACTCTGTCATGTGATTAATATGCAGCCAACTCATTTCCTGTAATATCCCGACTTTTCGAAAAAGGGCAGACGTGTCTTTTTGTGAAAAATGGAATATAATGATTTACGTATTAAATTATTTTATGTGTATATATATTTCAGATAAATATATATATATATATATGTTTAAGGGTAATTAAAAGGATCTAATCAAAAGATTTAGTTATTTAATTAATGGAATTAATTAAATGGCTATTTAAGGAAAATAGTTCCCATAATAAAAAAGAAGTCAGAAATTTTTCCTGTGAGAGGGGCGGCATGAGAGAGAGCAATTAGGGCTGAGAGATTATTTCTTTCGGTTTCTAAGACGGATCTTAACGGTTTTCAGATCAGAGTAGAACAGCGGAATCGTCATGAAAGGGCGTCGTCTCAACTCCAGAAAGTTGGGAATTTGTTAAGGTTCTGCGAAGGAAGGATCGTTTTGCTGCAGTTTTTATGAGGATTGGACTTGGATTAGCTTTCTAAAAGGTAAGAGGATCTTCCTACAAGTTAATTATGGTTTATTAGGTTTTGTTTTAAGGTTTGAGATGATTATTATGCTAGAAATCGTACCTTCGTATTGCCTAAGGATCTACAGTTGTTATGATAGAAAAAGGCTGTGTTTTTATGCCTTTTTTTGTGTCTTATGATGTTGAACAAGTTTGGGAACGATTAGGGTTCAAAAACCGAGTTTTTGGGAAGTTACCGCGCTCGGTGCGGGCGCACCAGGCCCATTGCGGATGCACTGGAGGTCCTAAACCTGAATTTTTACATTCAGAGTGATGGTGCTTGCACACTGACACAGTGCAAGCAAGCTCGAGCCCGAGCTTTGGCGCACAGACTGCATCTTTGGCGCCTTTCAAGAGCAAAAATTGAGTTTTTACGAACAGAGGCTTAGTGCGGGAGCACTGAACCCAGTGTAAGCACACTAGACCTCCCTTTTGATGATTAATATGATTTTTAAGCTATGTAATGAGTTCTAAGTGTTAATCCTTGATCTTATAACAATAATTAAGCTTGAACAAGCCTCGATTGAGCTTCCGTTTGTTTAGTTTCGGCACCGGATGTACTCTTAAAGGGAGTTGAAGTTATGATCCGTCGGAAGGGCATGAAAGGGCTTGTGCTTTGATGAACTAGAGTTCATCAATGTCTATGTAATTTCTAGGTCTTGTCCATGTCTAGTGGTCAATGAGAGAGAGAAGTAGGGGCGAGGGAGCTTACTTGAAGACACTTAGGTGGCTAGTTAACAACATAATAACAAACATACTTGTATAGTAAAAAGGTTAAACATCAATCCATTCTTGGTAATGCACAAGTATATATCGCGATGTGTGTGTATTCTGAAAGTGAATAACTCTGTAAGTCTTTGGACCTTACGTACGAAGGAACACCACCCCGTAAGTCCGAGACCCTACGTATAGAGGGACTTCGCCGAACGTGTACGCTACTGGAGTCTACCAGACCAGACTTACGTGGTTATTGGTGTGATCCATCAATATGTTGCACCCAGTTACTTCGTGGTGAGTAGCACCATGCGTAGTGCCCTTGAATGCTGATGTAACAGAGATAAGTTAAGCTAGAAACGTATAGTCATGACATGTTGATGGACATGAACTGAACCTTAGATTGAGTCGGTCTCAGAAAGGTAATTTACTTAATCATAAAACTCGTTTATAAACCTTAGTTAATTTGTAGCTTCTACCTCTTATTGAGTACTTTGTACTTACCTCAAATGAATTGTTTTTCTATGTGTTTGGGGGAGAGAAAATGAACAGGTAGATCCGGAGTATGAGGAGGACTTTGATGACGACGTTTGAGGACGCCGACGTTGAAGCGCTTATTTTCTGTTTTTATTATTATACTTTAGACTTCTTGTCTTTGGGGAATTTCTTGTATTTTCTTTAGTACTTTCTTTATAGGATTTCGTACGTTGTTTGGTTTTTGTTTGGTTTCTTCCGATGTATTAGATGTTACATTTTTATCTTTAGTTGAGTTTCTATTCTTAGTAGCAGTTATGATGGTTATTTCGAGTCTTTTTAGCTTCCGTTTTCCTAACTCGATACGACGTAGTAGAGGCTTACATATAATATTAAATTTATTTGATATTATATGTGCCGAGCGTTTCATTTCCGGATAAGGACTTGGTATCCGGGAGCAGGGAGTTACAGTTGGTATCAGAGCGAAGCGTCCTTGTTGTTCTAGGCTTTCTTTCCTCTAAGATAAGATTTTCGTAGACCTTGTTGAACCTCTCTGATCTCCCTTGATCGTGGTGGTAAATCCTCGTAAGACTAAGAATCTTTAAACCGTGGTTAAGTTGCACTAGGACCAAGTGAAGAGTCTCCTTAAGCGAAGGTTAGGTTGAGTTCTAACTACACTTCTCTTACGTGGTTCCCTCGAGTTCGTTCCTCAAGGATCCTTAATAGAATCCCTCTCTTCTTTCAGAACTTTCAGACTTCCCTCACATGTTCTTTCTCTTGGTGGATTCAAATTTTTTTTTATTTTCTATGTTTGGTCCTAATAATTTCTTTTTGTAACTTGGTGTTATGTAAAACAAGTAAACGATTTTGTTATATGCCTTGTAATATCATTATCAAAATACCAAAAATTCTGTAGATTTTCACCACTTAGAAAGTTGTCTTCTCTACAACTTCTCTCTTTACGTCAACTCGGTTTTCAAATTGGATTGTTCATAAATTTCATGACAAGGATGAGCACTCTGTTCAGAAAATTCTGCAGCGGTACTCTTACTTATCAATCTGTTTTGAATAAGCTAAACACCTCCAAATGACTTGGATTTTTGATATGTTGTAGAAAACATCCTGTACTAAAATATTTGTTTTAGAACCAAGTGCAAATTATTCTTGGTTTGAGCACAATCTGCAACACAAGCCAGTTTGTGAAGTCCGGAAATTTTTTGACAGCTTATAGCAGTAGACGAAAAGAATTATTTTGACCGACGTATGGCTTTCCAATGTTTATTTTATTTTTTATTTTTTAGCATCATATGTAAAACTTATATACTTACAGATTTTCTTTTTGCCTCATGTTCAAAATCAGTTCGGTTTGTATTGTGCAAATCAATTATTTCATGACTCATGTATACACCTGAATTTCTCAAAACCATTTAAGTCCTTTGGTCAAGGAAGAATATATGCCTTTCTTTCATCCTGGAAGTTAGGTTTTGGAAGGTTTTGGAGATGGGAATGCTTTGTTTTATACGATTCTTAAGCTAGTTGTTACCTAGAATAAGAAGTTTTGTAGGTAGAGACTAGGTGTTGTTGTTCAATGGCTCAACAAGAAGCGAGTGGTTTGGTTTAAGATAGTAGTGAGTCAGTTGGAACGATTTGATCGGTTTCAGAATCAGGTACCCCACCTCAGTGTTCGTAAGAACAACCTCAAGGATCCCTTAGTTATAACAACGACTTAAGATAGAGTAATCAAGGTTTCTAGGGTGTTACTACAAGTTGTTGGTTGTGTTGGAATCTACTGTGGCAAGAGTGAAGTTACAGTTTTGAATTCTATGGACCATAAGGTGATTCTTGGTATAGGTCGGCTATCCAATAATTTTCTCTACTTGGATTATAGACATAAGTAAGTATCTTCCGGTGATGGGTGCACCGAGTAGAAGAGTGGCTAGTGTAGTTTCAGTGGTTAAAGTTATGATTGGTCAGCTTTGGGTTGAGCGTATGAGGTTTGAACGGTTTGGGAATCGATAAAGTTTTGGTTCGGTGGTTACCAAGATCAGAATCGGTTAGAGGTTGTCCGTGGGAAAACAAGTGAAGATTCGGTTTGGTTTGTGTTGAAGAGAGAGTGCTAAGGAATGTCAACGGTTTGAGTACGCTCGAGTTTCGAGGATGAAACTCCTTTTAATGGGGAAGGAATGTAATATCCGACTTTTCAAAAAAAGACAGACGTGTCTTTTTGCGAAAAATGAAATATTTTGATTTACGGATTAAAGTATTTTATGTGTATATATATATTTCAGATAAATATATATATATATATATATGTTTAAGGGTAATTAAAAGGATCTAAGTAAAAGATTTAGTTATTTAATTAATGGAATTAATTAAATGGCTATTTAAGGAAAATAGATCCCATTAGTTCCCATAATAAAAAAGAAGTCAGAAATTTCTTCCTACGTGAGAGGGGCGGCGTGAGAGAGAGAAATTAAGGCTGAGAGATTATTTCTTTCGGTTTCTAAGGCGGATCTTAACGGTTTTCAGATCAGAGTTAAGCAGCGGAATCGTCGTGAAGAGGGCGTCATTTCAACTCAAGAAAGTTGGGAATTTGTTAAGGTTTTCTGCGAAGGAAGGATCGTTTTCCTACAGTTATGCTGAGGATTAGACTTGGATTAGCTTTCTAAAAGGTAAGAGTATCTTCCTACAGGTTAATTATGGTTTATTAGGTTTCGTTTTAAGGTTTGAGATGATTATTATGCTAGAAATTGTACCTTCATATTGCCTAAGGATCTACACTTGTTATGATAGATAAAGGCTGTTTTTTATGCCTTTTTTGTGTCTTATGATGTTGAACAAGTTTGGGAATGATTAGGGATCGATTAGGGTTCAAAAAATGAGTTTTTGGGAAGTTGCCGCGCTTGGTGCGGGCACACCAGGCCCAGTGCGGACGCACTGGAGGTCCTGAACCTGAATTTTTACATTCAGAGTGTTGGTCCTGGCGCACTAGACCTGGTGCAAGCACACTGGAGCCCAGTGCTGGTGCACCAGACCCAGTGCTGGCGCATTGGCGAGCAAAAATTGAGTTTTTACGAACAGAGGCTCAGTGCGGGCGCACTGAACCCAGTGTAAGCGCACTGGACCTCCCTTTTGATGATTAAGATGATTTTTAAGCTATGTAATGAGTTCTAAATGTTATTCCTTGATCTTATAACATTAATTAAGATTGAACAAGCCTTGATTGAGCTTCTGATTTGTTTAGTTTCGGCACCGGATGTACTCTTAAAAGGAGTTGAAGTTCGGATCCGTCGGAAGGGTATGAAAGGGTTTGTGCTTTGATGAACTAGAGTTCATCAATGTCTCTGTAATTGCTAGGCCTTGTCCGTGTCTAGTGGTCTAAGAGAGAGCGAGAAGTAGGGGTGATGGATCTTACTTGAAGACACTTAGGTGGCTAGTTATCAACATAATAACAAACATACTTGTAGAGTAAAAGATTAAACATCAATCCATTCTTGGTAAGGCACAAGTCTATATCGCGATGTTTGTGCGTTCTGTAAGTGAATAACTCTGTAAGTATTTGGACCCTACGTACGGAGGAACACCACCCCATAAGTCCGAGACCCTACGTATGGAGTGACTTCGCCGAACGTGTACGCTGTTGGATTCTACCAGACCAGACTTTCGTGGTTATTGGTGTGATCCACCAATATGTTGCACCCAGTTACTTCATGGTGAGTAGCACCATGCATAGTGCCATTGAATGCTGATGTAACAGAAATAAGCTAAGCTAGAAACGTATAGTCATGACATGTCGATGGACATGAACTGAACCTTAGATTGAGTCGGTCTTAGAAAGTTAATTTACTTAATCATAAAACTTGTTTATAAACCTTTAGTTAATTTGTAGCTTCTACCTCTTATTGAGTGCTTTGTACTTACCTCAAATGCATTGTTTTTCTATGTGTTTGGGGGAGACAAAATGAACAGGTAGATCCGGAGTATGAGGAGGACTTTGATGACGACGTTTGAGGACGCCGACGTTGAAGCGCTTATTTTCTGTTTTTATTATTATACTTTAGACTTGTTGTTTTTGGGGAATTTCTTGTATTTTCTTTAGTACTTTCTTTAGAGGATTTCGTACTTTGTTTGGTTTCTTCCGATGTATTAGATGTTACATTTCTATCTTTAGTTGAGTTTCTATTCTTAGTAGCAGTTATGATGGTTTTGCTGAGTCTTTTTTGCTTCAGTTTGCCTAACTCGATACGACATAGTAGAGGTTTACATATAATATTGAATTTATTTGATATTATATATGTCGAGCGTTTCGTTTCCGGATAAGGACTCGGTATCCGAGAGCGGGGCGTTACATTTCCTGCTAATATGTATAGCTATTAGCATCATTTTCGTTATCTATCTGAATATTATCCATTTATAAAAAAAAGCTTAGAACCTTTTCTTTTCTGTATCATCTTATTCTTTTGTCGAAGCAAGCTTTAGCTATTTATTATTTTAGTTCCATATATATTCACTTATATTATATATTTTATACTATAAAATTACGTTAATATTGGTAACCTTTGGTAGATATGATTGGGGCTGGACCCCAAAAATTAGAGTATATTAATTGAAGACATGAATTGCTTTTAGATAAAGAATCAGGATAAGAAAAAGCATGATCTTTTTCCATTTGATAAGCATTACAAAAATCAAGGTTCTTACATAAGGAAACATTACAACTACTCAAAACTTGATTCAAAACTCTCAATGAAGGATGACCAAACTTTCTATGCCATATAGTGGCTACATCATCAGCTTTAAGAGAGCAAACTAAGGACTCAAAATACATGAGTATCAAACTTATTACAAGATGACACCAATTTTTTTGATTCTTGAATAGATTTGGAGTGAATGGAGTTCTTGTCAAGGTCTCTAGGTAACTGCATTTGGTAAAGCCCATCTTTATGGGTTTCTGCCATTAAAACCTTCCCAGTATTCTTGTCCTTAACAAAACAACAATCAAAATGAAACTCCATTAGAACATGATTATCAGAGGTAAGTTGAGATGCACTCAAAAGATTTTTGGTATATTGGGCACATGTAAGACATTATTAAAGGCTAAATGAGTATGCTTAGTAGGAATAAGAAAATGGCCAGTATGTTTAATGGGAAGGTTCTCACCAGTACGAACAGTCAGACCATCAGAGCCCTCATATCCATGACTCAGTTGTAGGCTATTCATGTCAACAATGATATGTTTACAAGCTCCACTATCTGCATACCAGCTCCCATCGCACACTGAATCTGGAGAAGCAAAATATATTGCTGGCGGTGCATTGAAATTAAAAGTTGGTCTATTGCCTTTGAAATTCTAACCTCCATTTGAAGTGTTCCTTGCATTGTAGTTGAGATTGAACCTGAAATAGCATTCAATGGCAGTGTGCCCTGCGCCCTACCTTATTGAAGACTTGGAAACTAGGCCTCTCATTTCCTAGACTCACATTGCCATTTCCTCTACCACCACAGCTTCTACCACCTCTACCACCTCTATATCCTCTACCTCTGCCATTGTTGGTGTATCCACTATTGTTCTGAGGTCTATATTGACCTCTGCCTCGGCCTCCAGTTGGTCTATTTACGGCTAAATGAGCAGAGGCATTGTGTAAATCCAGAGTAGGGATTGGATTAAATTGTACTAATAGTTGTTCCTGTGTAATCAACCGAGATTGGACCTCCTACTAGGTCAATACACCAATTCTAGATGTCATATTCAATATGACAGACTTATAGTCTTTGCTTAGTCTCTCATGAGTTGCAAGAATCAGCTCAGAAGCAGATATGGGATAGCCAGCAGCGGTCAGGCCATCAGAGTTGGAATTCATTAGTGCCAAATAATCAGCCATACTCTTGGTGCCTTTCACAGTCTCAGTGAAGGCAATTTCCTACTTGAGCATCCGTGATTCAGATCTGTTATTGAATAACTCTTTGAGGGTAGTCCATATTTCTTTAGATGTGGTGCAGACAAAAACTTCAGTGAGTGCATGCTTAGTCACTGAGTTCAAAAGCCAGCTCATAAGCAGAGAATCGGTGGCAACCTAAGCATCATATGCTGAGTTCACTTCTAGAGCTGAAGTGACAACAAATCCAATACTTGGAGGCAAGAACCGTGGTGGTGCATCTTGGGTTCCAAACAAGAATCCATCCAAATGGTGACCTCGAACAAATGGTATGACAACTGACACCTTGGGTCCGGTCAAGCTTGACATTGCAGGTCTGATTTAGACTTCCTCCAAAAGTGGGTGGAATTGAAGAACTCATCGAGGGCATTTGAGTCACAAAAGAGCTAGAGGAACCAGTGGCATTGTTTGATGGAGCTCCAGCAAGAATGGGCGGAATTGGTGGTAGATTTGATGGAATTTGGCTAAAGTTTGTTGGAAGGAAACGGAGGTAAGCTGCGGAACAGATAACGTAGAGAATCTGCCTAAGGAGAAGTTAAGGGTGCTATTCGGAGCATCGGTTGATTGCGCGGTGTTCTGCGGTGGCTGTGTATAGGCCATTTCAGCTCTGCTACCAAGTTAGAAATCCATCAGTGATAGAGAATGATTTTTTGTTATTCAATTCAGCAGTAGGCACTTGACCTTATACAAGATTATGGTACAATAAGATAAGGACCCAATCTAATATAAGATTGTGTTGCCACTTGGAACTACTTCACCATTACACTTGTTACTGCCATTACATCATAATTAACTTAATAATGTTAAGTAGATCCTTTAACAAAAATTGATTGGGATTTCATGGCGGTGTCTTTTATAGATGCAACGGAAAAAGCTGTCCCTCGCTATATTTTGTTGGGAGTAGCGCCCGAAAAACAATTTATGCAATTGTTTTTATAATTAATAAATGATTGATTTATTTTCATCTTATTATTTGCTTTGTGTTTATAAGAAATACACTACTGAAAACCCCAAGTTGTATCATTGTAGCCATATAACTTAGTGCGTGTCACACGCGAGGATTAAGTTTATGGTGATACACTTGAACTGCTAGTCCGTGGTGAACTTAATTACTCAAAGTATGGGGTCTATTGATTAAACCACCATTAATGCGCACAGAACACTTTACGGTGTGACCGACTTATCTGGACCATCGATATTGGTTATCTAAGTGGGGCATTTATATATGATGTAGTCATATAGGACTGGACCGATTTAATCTGCATTTCTCATATAATTCCGTGATTGAGAAATCTTATTGAATCACAAGATGATCATATATGGATTAACCTTAATCCTGAAGTGATTGCAGACTCCTGGTTGTTTCAATAGAGGGTTTGATGTGTTCGTTAAGGATTGCTAAGAGGCGTGGTCCGAATCACTTTCACGTTGGCACTATTCTGGAATAGGTGAGGAGTGTGTGTCTCACAGATACGGAATCCATTCCTTCCTGCGGGAAGTAGAAAAACAATCACTTTATTTGTTAATCATGTGAACTGATCGATTCGAGGAGTTCATATTGGTTATGAACAAATTGATCACTAGTGGGTTAATGGTAAATAAGGATAAGATGTAATGAAGAAGGTTTACGGAAACATTCCCGCTTTATTACGGATAGTCTATGAAGGGTTAGTCTGTATGTAATGATTATATCAATGGACACTTATTGACTCGACATATTGGGAATAAGATATATCTATAATCGATAGAGATCGGTTTCGGATTTATGGTGGCGTAATTCCAGAATTAATAGGTTGAATAGAAATGCATGTTTTGTTCGATAAATAATTTATTCAATTTATTGTAGCTACTGGTTATAGGTCCATGTTCCCCGGGTTGGCTCCTAACACGTGAGTGAATTCTCGTATTTTGGAACCTCGAGACTAAATTAAATAGTTGGTTTATTTAATGAATATGCGGATATTATTTATTCAGTAAATAATATGTAATATAGAAAATATATTTTCTATAGAAAAGACATTTTCTATTATCCCAAATGGCATAAAAAATGACGCCATATTTTTGATTTTGGGAAAAGAAAATTTATCCTAATTAATTATAATGTGGATAATATAATTATTTATGTGTTAAATAATTATAAATAAGAAATTAGTTTTCTTAATGGATAAATAGGAAATTTGTTTTCCTATTGGATAAATGTTTTATTTTCCTTAAAGGAAAAGATAAATATGTGTGTATAAGATACACTCTCAAACTATTTGGTTATTAGCCTATATTAAGAGAGTTTAATTCTCTCACCACCAAATTATTGATTCCAACGTGATTTTTGAGAAAAAATCCAATGCCACTTTTGTGAAAAAAAGAGAAAATTTTGTTTTCTTGTCCTAGCTATTGGGAAGAAGAAAAACTAGGTTTTCCTTGAAGGCATATTCGAGGAGGTTCGAATGTGGGAACGACGTCCACCAGTCGTCGCTTGAAGATACAACTCGGAAGATCACGGCTTCTCTCCGGTAGGGTATGTTAGGAAATAACTAGTTTAACGCAGCGGAATTTAAAATTTGATTTTTGATCCCAAGTTCGTATTCGTTTAATACAATAAACACGTTAAGTAGTTTGACGGTATATACCTTGGGTGATCTATAAGATCGTCGCTTTGACCGTCAATGGAGAGTAGTCCCGTGTGCAAGCCATCCACGCGTCCGGCCTCTATCGATTATCCACACGAACTCCTCGCCTGAATCCTTCATGGATTGCTATCAGAAAAATCCGGCTGCTAGACCGGCCTTTTTCTCTCTCTCTCTCTCTCTCTACTCTATAAAGGAAGCTCTCTATTTTACTCAAGAACTATTAGCTCTTGGAATTGTGTTGTACAAGAGCTAGGCAACCCCTATCTTAAATAGGTGAAAGTGGCACCCCCTTCTTGCCCTAATCTGATTAGGAGAAGCTTCCTAGAAGATAGATTAAAGAGAAAAATTTTCCCAATTAAATAAGGAAAATCTCTTTAAATGATTTATCTCATTTATTATAATATCTCATATTAAATAAAAACTAAATATTGTCAATGTCTTATATTGAATATATTTATCTTATTACCATATATCTATTTTTCCAAGATCAATTAATATCCAATATTAATATTATGGTAATCTTATTAATTAAATTGCACAATCCAAGTGTATGTTATAATGCCAATAATTAGCTTCTGGAATATTCTTTAATTAATATAATTAATATCTTGTATTATATTTCTTCATAACAAATAAATACCACCATATTAATTTACCACTATAACCTTTATAGTCTTGAGATAAACTTTCATTATTTGGTTATCAACTATAACCGCATTTTAATCTGAATCGATGTTCTTATGTGTGTGACCCGATAGACTTCCGAATATGTTGGCCGTAGACACAAAGTGCAAATTACGAAAATGGCCTTCATACCTAACGATCACGAGATAGCGTCTAGCAAGACACCGTGACCCCCAATCATCGGAAGAGTCAAAGCAATGACTACTACCTTTCATGTGAAATAGTTACCGTATAAATTACAATCCTATCACTGTAATAATATCCATACGATCGTATCTCGAGTGTCAGTACATTAACGATCGTATCTTATAATCTGGATATCATACTCTCTAGGAATAACACATTTACCCCCACTTTGCAAAGATTCTCGAGAGCTAGACATTCCTTATAAGAAGGCCATTTCGGATATTCACTCCTAATCATAGGATAGGTAATTCCCGGACGACCAAACATGTATACTCCTCATGCTTCAATATCACACCCAATCACTACCGCATGATTGCCCCGTGGTTAGTGGGAATCTGAATAGTGTCAAAGTATGACAATCCACACCGTGATGCCATGAAGACTCCAGTCATAAGGATAATTACACAACTGCCACATAGTGCGGCACTTAATGTAAGTGGGTCAGTCTAACGTACACATTCTCTAATACACGTCCACGTATAGTCCAAGTGTCTCTACACTTCGTTAGACGAGATCTATCCCTATCTTCAATAAGATAGAATACATCCAATACGTGCTAGTCTAATCATACTATCAATGTCCAATTTGACAGTACATACAACTAGAGACTTTTAAGTATCAAACTTGTTAAAGCGATTAGAGATCTCATCAACCATAATCACTATAATGGTTTCTCTATCACAGTTTGACACTAGGGACGTTACTATATATATACAACTAATAACATGAAGATAAACAATATATAATAATAAAAGTGCTTTTATTAATCATAATAAAGTTTTACATGAACTAAAATAGACTGTAAATGACCCAACCCGGTCGGATCCGGTCCAACCCGATTGGGTTTACGACACCTATTCAACAATCTCCCACTTGGCCTAAAGCCAATCACCTATATGCCTAAGCCCGTGCATGTGAACATGTTCCTCATGCTTTGCCCGTGACAACGCATTGGTTAACGGATCAGCTATGTTATCATCCATATGGACTTTCTCTATCTTTACATCTCCTCTATCTACTATCTCTCTAATCAAGTGATAATGCCTTTGCACATGTTTTTGGACTTCTAATGAGACCTTGGTTCCTTTGACTGAGCAATTTCCCCATTGTTATCACAGTACAACGGTACTAGACCTTCAATAGAGGGAACCACACTAAGTTCTGTAATGAACTTCTTCATCCAAACTGCTTCATTTGCCACCTCCGAGTCTGCTATGTATTCGGCTTCCGTTGTAGAGTCTGCGGTAGTCTTCTGCTTGGAACTCTTCTAGCTCACTGCTCCGCCGTTAAGCGTGAAAACAAATCCAGACTATGACATAAAGTCATCCTTGTCAGTTTGAAAATAGGCATCTGTATAACCTCATAATACTAAATCATCATTCCCAAAAACCAGGAACATATCCCTAGTACGTCTCATGTACTTGAGAACATTCTTGACAGCATCCAGTGACCATCACCTGGATTCGACTGGTACCTACTAGTCATACTAAGAGGGTACGAGACATCTGGTCTAGTGCACAATATGGCGTACATGATGGACCCGATAGCCGAAGCATAAGTGATCCTACTCATTTGTGCCATTTCCTCCTCTGTCTTAGGAGACATTTTCTTTGACAGGTAGACCCCATGTGACATGGGCAGCAATCCTCTCTTGGACTGCTTCATGCTGAATCTCTTCAGCATCTTGTCTATATAGGTGGATTATGACAGACCATGCAACCTCTTAGATCTATCTCTATAGATCTTGATTCCTAGAATATAGGCTGCTTCACCCAAGTCCTTCATTGAGAAGTTCCCGGATAACCAAACTTTGACTGACTGTAACATAGGCACATCATTCCCTATGAGCAATATGTCGTCTACATAAAGCACTAAGACAATGGCACTCCCACTCACACAGGGCTCATCTCCATTCTTGATGAAATTAAACTGTTTGATTGTCTCATCAAAGCAAAGATTCCAACTCCGAGAATCTTGCTTTAATCCATAAATGGATCTTTGCAGTTTACACACAATCCTGGCGTCATTGGTTGTGAAACCCTTAGGCTGTGTCATGTACACCTCCTCAGACAGGTTTCTGTTAAGAAAAGCTATTTTCACATCCATCTGCCAGATTTCGTAATCATGGTATGCTGCAATATCGAGCAAAATTCTAATGGATTTTAACATGGCAACTGGTGAAAAGGTTTCGTCATAGTCAACTCCTTGTCTTTGCTTATAACCTTTTGCCACTAACCAAGCCTTGTAGGAAGTCACGTTACCGTCCATGTCGGTCTGTCTCTTAAAAACCCATTTGCATCATACATGAACTATTGCTTTAGGTGGATCAACTAAGTTCCAAACTTGGTTGCCTTTCATGGATTCCATTTCAGAATTCATGGCTTCCAGCCATTTCTCTTTGTCATGCCTTAATAGCACTTTCTCATAAGTTCTAGGGTCCTCATCTTCCATGAGATACACGCCGGTGTACCTTTTCGGTTCACGGTGTTCCCTGGTGGATCTTTGAGGTGCTAGTGTGTCTACGGTAGAGGTTGGCGTCTCATCTGTATGATGTGTCTCCTAAACTTCCATCAACGGACTATTATCCATAAGTGGTTCTTGAATTTCTTCAAGATCAATCTTACTCCCACTGACCCTATCCTGAATAAACTCTTTCTCCAGAAAGTGGCCAATCCTGGAAACAGTCACATTTTGCTCCTCAGGGTGGTAAAATTGGTACCCTTTGGTTTCCCTAGGATAACCCACAAACAAATATTTGTCAGATCTAGGCTCCAGTTTGTCAGGCATGGTCCATTTCACATAAACGGGACATCCCTAAGGTTTCATATAACCCAGTGTTGGTCTCTTCCCATTGAACACTTCATAGGGAGTGGACTCAACCGTCTTTGATGGAACTCGGTTAAGTGTATAGGATGCGGTTTCTAGAGGATACCCCCAAAATGATTTTAGGAGAACTGCGTAGCTCATCATGGATCGCACCATGTCCAACAACGTGCGGTTTCTCCTCTCAGATACGCCATTTATCTGAGGCATCCCGAGAGGGGTCCATTCAGGTAGAATCCCATTCTCCTTTAAATAATCTTGAAAATCTCAATCTGGGTATTCTCCACCTCGATCGGATCGAAGTGTTTTGATTTCCTTACCTAGTTGTTTCTCAACTTTATTTATGAATTCTTTGAACTTTTCAAAGGCCTCAGACTTATGCTTCATTAAGTATACATAACCATAGCGTGAATGGTCATTAGTGAAGGTGATAAAATAAGAGTATCCTCCTTTGGCTTGAATTGACATTGGGCCACACACATCAGTATGTATGAGCTCAAGTAATTCATTGGATCAAATGGTGACTAAATGGTGACTTTGTCATCTTGCCAAGTAAACAAGCTTCATATGTATCAAATGATTCGTAATCGAAATGATCCAACATTCCATTTTTATGGAGTTTGGAAATGCGATTCTTATTTATATGGCCAAGTCCACAATTCCATAAGTAGGATTAATTCAAGTCATTCATTTTTGCTTTCTTGTTGTTTATATTAAGTACGCCAACATTCATATCTAATATGTAGAGACCATTTCTAAGCATGCCAGTACCATAAGAAATTCCATCACGTGAATAAGAACAACATTTATTCTTGAACATAAAAGAAAATCCTTTAACATCTAATGCAGAAATAGAAATAATGCTCTTCGTAAAAGCAGGAACAAAATAACAGTTATTGAGTTCTAGTACTAGCCCACTAGGCAATGAAAGAAAATAAACTCTTACGGCTAGTACATCAACACTTGCTCCATTTCCAATGCATAGGTCCACCTCTCCTTTCCTTAGTTCTCTAGTTCTTCTTAGTGCCTGCATATTCGTACAAATATGAGAACCACAACCAGTATCTAATACCCAATGGTTAGACTTAGAAGAAGCAATATTGATCTCAATCATAAACATACCTGAAGTCGAAGCATCAGAATGCATCTTCTTGGTACTCAAGAAACCTTTGTAGTTTCTCCTCCAATATGCGGTCTCACCGCAATGGAAGCAAGCATCCTTGGATTTGTCTTTAGCTATCTTAGGCGTTAGCTTAGGTGCAGCCTGCGCCTTCTTGGACATATTTCGGGCTTTTATCTTGCCCTTGTTAGAAGTGACCAATAACACTTGCTTTCCCTTCCCCACAGTGCCCTCAGCAGTTTTCAACATGTTCAATAACTCCGTAAGAGAGCAATCTATCATGTTCATGTGATGATTCATCATGAACTGCAAGTATGAATCAGGTAGAGATTGCAGAATCAAGTCAATACTTAATTCACGTTCCAACTTGTGGCTTAGCTTCTCAAGCCTCTCTATGTACCCGATCATCTTAACCACGTTTGACCCCACAGCAGTCCCAGATGCCATCTTACAACCAAATAGGGCCTTCGAGACCTCGTACCTCTCAGTGCGAGACTGAGAAGCATAGAGCTCCTTTAGGTGAACCATGATTTTGTAGGCGTCCATGGACTCATGTTGTTTCTACAGTTCAGGTGTCATAGAAGGAAGCATGATACATGTAGTATCAATACTGTCAGAACAGTGCTTGTTGTACTTCTCGACAGCATCAGCAGCCGAGCCCTCTGCGGGCTTTTTTGGTATGGGTCCGTCCAAGACATAGCCAATCTTCTCGTGCCTCAAAACGATTTTGAGGTTTCCTTCCCAGTCGAGAAAGTTGGTTTCGTCAAGCTTATTATCGATGATAAAATGAAGGTTCAATTTGTTTGACATTTTCTACTACAATAAATAAAGATAGAATAAGTAAAAGTTCATATATTCAAAACCCTAAAATTGCATTTAAAATTTTAATTAGGTTTTTCTCCCACTAGCCAACTATTCCCAATTGGCTTTAAAAAATTTAATTAATTCCGTAGTGGCTGGAGATCCAATCTAGTCGCCTAAATCCCCGACGGTGGTCGATCAATCTTGGCAAATTTTGAAAGGTAGGTACTCCTACCAGTCGCATCTTATGTGACTTCCATTGGTTGACCAGTCAACTCTTTGATAGTTCATATCTCTATATGATAGTCAACCCATTTTCTCTAAAGTCAGACGGCCCTGACGGTGGCCAATCACCGAAAGACTTTAGTCGAGTCGTAACCCAATATTCACGAGATCGCATACGATCATATCTCAGTAACGATGATATACCCGAGGTAGGTCAACTCCCTCGGTGGTCGATCAGTTGGATTTTAACAAGGGCTCTTCACCGTCATTATAATATTAGGAGAAACTTTTGGCTCGATTATTGTCGTGGGAATAATTTTAAATTAATTCACTTAATTATTTTATTTAATTATGGTCTCATCTACTATGTGCATATTACTACGATATCATATAAAGTAAAACATACACAACATTCCGTGCACAAAATTACCAGTATGATCATGAACTTTTCTTATGTGCGGTTTCGAATACAAACAGACAAAACCGCGTGTCACAATCTAAGGGTAGCTGCAACCGCCAATAGGATCTTTATTGCGGTACGCCAATGGGTTCTTTATCTTTCTTTGGTCTTCATCTTCTTGCACCATTCTTGTTACATAATAATCTATCTAATAAATAATTACACCCGCCGCACACAGGGGGAGCGAACGGGAATGGGATAAATGCAAAAATTAAACTAGGTCACGTTCTTCATAACGGCCTAGGACAATTTGAAAAACCAACATAAAGAAAATCACTCCCATCTATTCTATTGGTCGAGTCCATGATCAATCGGAGCTCATATAATCACATTATATCTACACAACTAATCCATACAATTATATCTTATGAAAAAGATCAAATTAAAAATTTAAGTACTTATGCGTCTTATTTTATCATATCAAATAATTAATTAACTTTTAATTAATTACATGACTTAATCGAAAAAAATTAACATTTAATTTAAATCGATTCTAATTTCAATTTTATTAATTTGGAATTATTCAAAATTAAAATCAAAATTAAAAAGTCTCTTTTGTTTCCTTTTCTTTTGGTTCTTAAACAAAAGGGATGTCTTTGGTTTCCTAAACCAAAAGACATCTTTCCAAACCAAATTTGGTTTATGTTGACCACTTTCCCAAATCAAAATTTTGAAAATGGCATAGGTATAGGCATTTTCCCAAATTAGATATTTGGAAAGGGCCTAGGCCTATTCCAAACAAAATTTTGAAATGCTAATATTTTGGTTGATATGCCATGTGGCATCCCAATGACCCAAACTATTTGAAACATTGGTTAGCCACATGACACAACTAAACAAAGGAGATATCAATGCACAATAAATATCACAAAACAAAACGAATCGATCTCCCCTTTGGAGAAGACCAGCCGATGTCGGTAGTCCGAAGGCCGCCGGCGCCGTGGAGGAGGAGGCTGCTGCCGATCGGCCGAGCCCCCGTCGATTCTATTTTTTTTTATCGTTTCACGAATCTAGATCTTGCATCTATCGATTAATTACTATGCAATTTAATTAGTGCTTATTGCTTAAGCTCGAAGTTGCCTCTGATACCACTGTTAGGAAATCACTAGTTTAACGCAGCGGAATTTAAAATTTGATTTCCGATCCCAAGATCGACTTCGTTTAATACAATAAACACTTTAAGTAGTTTGACAGTATATACATTGGCTGATCTATAAGATCGTCGTTTTGACCGTCAATGGAGAGTAGTCCCGTGCGCAAGCCGTCCACGCATCCGGCCTCTATCGATTATCCACACGAACTCCTCGTCGGAATCCTCCTAGGATTGCTATCAGAAAAATCCGGCTGCTAGACCGGCCTTTTTATCTCTCTTTAAACTCTCTAAAGGAAGGTCTCAATTTTACTCAAGAACTATTAGCTCTTGGAATTGTCTTGTACAAAAGAGCTAGCCAACCCCTAATCTGATTAGGAGAAGCTTCCTAGAAGATAGATGAAAGAGAATAACCTTTTCCCAATAAAATAAGGAAAATCTCTTTAATTGATTTAGGGGGGTTCTATTTGGACCCCCCCTATTTACTACTTGCACCACATTAATGATTATTTTTCTTTTACTTTCGCACACCACGTAATTACTACCTACACAACATTAAAATAACAAAAACTTAAAAACTGCACTTTAGTCCCTAAAATTATACAAAACACTAAAATAAGTACTAATTAAATAAAACTACTACATACATACACCTTTTCTTCTCCCACCACTTTAATTCAAAAACTCATTAACCTTCTTCCCCAAAAACCTCCCCATCGACGGTTTACAAAAATAAAAAATAAAAAAACTGAAAATTGAAAGAGAAGAGAAGAGAAGAGAAGAGGAAGAAGAAGGGAGAGTGGATTTCGAATTGTAGAAGAAAAGAAGAAGGAGAGAAGAATAATCAATTCAATTTATTCAAGGTATGTGAATTTTTTAAAATGTGTTTGAATGTTTGTGGATTTGTGTTTAAATGGAAGTGAATTTGTGTTTGATGTAATGGGTTTATATTGTATGTAATGGGTTAGTATTTGGATGTAATGGGTTATGTTTTTTGGGTTGTATTTTGGTTTTTCCGGCCATTTTTCCGGTTGGAAGGCCGGAGAAGATAATGAAACAGGGGACGTCGGTGTGACCGACGCCCTGTTAGTAATACCATCCGCAGCGGAAACGATTTATGGATCTAGATCTATAAACTACACGTAATAAAATAACTAGATCTTTATCTACAAGGGGGTTGTAGATCATACCTCTTGGATCTCAAAATCCAAGTTGAAGAACCGCAATAGGATGAACGAAGGAAAGCGTGAAGAGCACCACGATCTTCCGTACGTGTGATCCAAGCAACTCCCGGTGGAAGGAAATTCTCGACTCGAACCCTTCCGATATGCTACCCGGAAAAATCTCCAAGATTTTCCCCTTGACTCCCCTTGGCCGAAATTTTCCTTCTCCTCTCTAAGAGGTGAAGTCGAAATTTATGTGTGTGTTAAGGCTTGGGAGAACTCTCTTTATATAGGAGAGTAACCCTTGTCCTCCAAGGATTAAATAATTAAGAGATAATTATTACATTAATCCTTTTTCCAAATAAAAGATAAATAAAATAATTATCCCAAACAAATTAGGATAAATCATATTATTATCTAATATTTCATGAATTATCATTTAACAAATAAAAGATAAATCACACATTAAATAATTATCCAAGAAAAACCAATTTCTTCCTAATTATTTGTCAAAAAAAGGCGCCACCTTTTATTAAGAAAGGTTCACACGCTTTTTCCAATATTTGACCAATTGGGTCAAAATTGTCAACACACTAATTTGGCCAAGTCACGAAAAATGTCTTTTCCGTGTATTTAATTATTTAGCCCAACTACTTTAATAGTCCACTAAACAATTAATTCACATATCGTTTTAATAAAGTCCAACAAGAACTAAATTAATATTATTAGGATTCGACGTCCGAGAATAGCTATGCTATATTAGGAGGCACGTCGGGGACCATGGACTAATAATCAGCGGCTCCGATAAATCAAATAAATAATTATAGAATAATTATATTCGATAAATCAATCACAGGAATATGCCACCATAATCCCGTGACTGCACTCCTCCGATTATGAGATTATATTTATCTCCTCACGAGAATAATAATAATAAGCGTCCATTGATATAATCATTACATATGGATTAATCCTCCATAGACTGTTCATTCTAAATCGGGAAGTTACCGTTAACCCTTTTTAGAACCTCTTATCCTTATTTACCATTAACCCCCTAGTGATCAATTAATTCATACAACTCACTGGTGATCAATCAATGTGATATGAACTCCATGGATCGATCAGTTTCTAGGATTAACAAATAAGGGAACTGTCTATCTACTTCCATAAATGGAAGGAATGGATTCCGTATCTGTGATAACACGTACTACTCACTCAATCCATTACAATGCCAAGATGGGGTAATTCGGACCACGGACTCGGTGTAATCCTTAACCGTCAAGTCAAACTTCATGCCGATTCAAGCGGTTGGATCGTGATCACCTCGGGATTAAGATATATCCATAAATATGATCATCCATTGATTCGATAAGACTTCTCGATTACGGAATTATATCGTGAACTCTAATCAAATCGGTCCAAACTATACGATATATCTATCATATATAAATGCCCCATTAGGTTCTCTTAACCGAAAGTCCGATAAGACAATCACACCAAGCGTGTTCTCAGGCGCATTAATAGCACGTTAAAGGAGAGACCCGATACTCTCGATTAACTTCACTACGGGCTAATTGTATTTTAAGTACATCTTCACTAACTCAATCCTCCCGTGTATATACCATACACTTTGAGTTAAGTGATTACATAAACGATATACTTAGGGTTTTCTCAGTGTAAATACTATTGTCACATCGGTGATTATGAGAATAATAAATATGAATAATAACGTCAATTCATTTATTAAATAAAACAATTACAAAATTGTCTTTCGGCATCACACCTAACAATCTCCCACTTGCACGAAAGCATGTGATTAATTGTTTTAGAGCACACCCTATTATTTAAACTACAACAAACTACATCTCCCACTTGCTCTAAAGCAATGGAGACTCATCCCGTATTCTAGTACCCATTAAGCATATCATAACCATTTCGATTCCAAAGTACACTCCGAGTATGCCGTCGTAGGATAGGTCGGTGACTCGGTGAGTACCTACATCTAAATGTCATGGGTCTTAATGATTAGTCAGTTGTCGGCTCGAGACGATCCGTAGAATCGAAACGTTACCGGTCCATCAAATCATGTGGTGCCGAGTAAACATCGAGCCCGAGATCGACTTAACGATCATCCTCAATCGACTTAAAGTCAAAATCAGTCAAAATCTGACGTATAAATATAGATCACCATGGCGTCTCTGATACCACTGTTAGTAATACCATCCGCAGCGGAAACGATTTATGGATCTAGATCTATAAACTACACGTAATAAAATAACTAGATCTTTATCTACAAGGGGGTTGTAGATCATACCTCTTGGATCTCAAAATCCAAGTTGAAGAACCGCAATAGGATGAACGAAGGAAAGCGTGAAGAGCACCACGATCTTCCGTACGTGTGATCCAAGCAACTCCCGGTGGAAGGAAATTCTCGACTCGAACCCTTCCGATATGCTACCGGAAAAATCTCCAAGATTTTCCCTTGACTCCCTTGGCGAAATTTTCCTTCTCCTCTCTAAGAGGTGAAGTCGAAATTTATGTGTGTGTTAAGGCTTGGGAGAACTCTCTTTATATAGGAGAGTAACCCTTGTCCTCCAAGGATTAAATAATTAAGAGATAATTATTACATTAATCCTTTTTCCAAATAAAAGATAAATAAAATAATTATCCCAAACAAATTAGGATAAATCATATTATTATCTAATATTTCATGAATTATCATTTAACAAATAAAAGATAAATCACACATTAAATAATTATCCAAGAAAAACCAATTTCTTCCTAATTATTTGTCAAAAAAAAGGCGCCACCTTTTTATTAAGAAAGGTTCACACGCTTTTTCCAATATTTGACCAATTGGGTCAAAATTGTCAACACACTAATTTAGTAGAGTCCACGAAAAATGTCTTTTCCGTGTATTTAATTATTTAGCCCAACTATTTTAATAGTCCACTAAACAATTAATTCACATATCGTTTTAATAAAGTCCAACAAGAACTAAATTAATATTATTAGGATTCGACGTCCGAGAATAGCTATGCTATATTAGGAGGCACGTCGGGGACCATGGACTAATAATCAGCGGCTCCGATAAATCAAATAAATAATTATAGAATAATTATATTCGATAAATCAATCACAGGAATATGCCACCATAATCCCGTGACTGCACTCCTCCGATTATGAGATTATATTTATCTCCTCACGAGAATAATAATAAGCGTCCATTGATATAATCATTACATATGGATTAATCCTCCATAGATCGCTCATTCTAAATCGGGAAGTTACCGTTAACCCTTTTAGAACCTCTTATCCTTATTTACCATTAACCCCCTAGTGATCAATTAATTCATACAACTCACTGTGATCAATCCGTGTGATATGAACTCCATGGATCGATCCGTTTCTAGGATTAACAAATAAGGGGAACTGTCTATCTACTTCCATAAATGGAAGGAATGGATTCCGTATCTGTGATAACACAGACTACTCACTCAATCCAAAGATACAATGCCAAGATGGGGTAATTCGGACCACAGACTCGGTGTAATCCTTAACCGTCAAGTCAAACTTCATAATCGATTCAAGCGCTTGATTGTGATCACCTCGAGATTAAGATATATCCATAAATATGATCATCCATTGATTCGATAAGACTTCTCGATTACGGAATTATATCGTGAACTCTAATCAAATCGGTCCAGCAAATTTCTATCGATATATATATCTATCATATAAATGCCCCATTAGGTTCTCTTAACCGAAAGTCCGGATAAGACAATCACACCAAGCGTGTTGCAGGCGCATTAATAGCACGTTAAAGGAGAGACCCGATACTCTCGATTAACTTCACTACGGGCTAATTGTATTTTAAGTACATCTTCACTAACTCAATCCTCCCGTGTATATACCATACAATCGAGTTAAGTGATTACATAAACGATATACTTAGGGTTTTCACTGTAGTGTAAATACTATTGTCACATCGGTGATTATGAGAATAATAAATATGAATAATAACGTCAATTCATTTATTAAATAAAACAATTACAAAAATTGTCTTTCGGGCATCACACCTAACACGCCCGTGGTAGGTTTCAATGTCATCCACACTGACGTCCCAGCCTGTGTGTGGGAAAATAAGTTTAGCCCTGGAACGCTGGTATATATGACGTTGTAGTTGTTCCTACAACGTCAGTTGGCGTGACGTTTTAGAACATTGGCTTGGCAATTTGTTAGCTCTTAAACGTCAGTGGTGTGGACGTTATATGGACCTATGAAACGCTGGTGCTAGTGACGTTCCAGATCGTTGCCATGCCAATGTCTTGCACCATAAACGTCACTGGTGGTGATGTTGTAAAGGGTTTTTCAACATCAGTGCTGGTGATGTTTGAGGACAGATTAGGGTTTTGTGTTACTTTAGAGGTTACATTGGTTAATTGATTGCTATAATTTCATTAATAGGTTGTTTTATATAGGATATTTTATGCCCCTATATGTTGTTGTTTGATGCCTTTTTTATAACTTGTTTATGGTTAGTCTCTTTTATGAATTTGTTTATCAAATTATTGTTAATGTTACATTGTATGAGGTTTATGTCTTATCCTTGAGCTTTGTTTATAAATGTCTACTTTCTTTGTTAGTTGATTTCTTCATTTGACTGACAATTTATTTCTTGTATCATGTGTAGGAAATTATGACTAAGGCGATGTCTGTAAGATCATGCGCTTTGCGAGATAGCGATGAAGGTACCATGATGGATCAAGGTGGTGCGGAAGCACCCCTCGAAGCTCAAGTTCAGCCTAGTATTGTTTCTGAACAGACAAGTGTGCCATATAAAAGAAGGAGTAAACGACTAAATAATTTGTAAGCTGTTATAGGACATGCGAATGAGCCAACTGAGGCTGGTTTAGGAGAGACAGATGAGGTAGTTGAGACCACTAAGTCAGTTGAAACACAGTTGGGAGTGGAGGCTCATTCACTTACAGTTGAGACCGTTGCAGATGATAGTGTCAGGGCCAACATTGAGTCTGTTGAGACACAGTTGGGAGTGCAGGCTCCTTCACTTACAGTTGATTCCAGTGTCAGGGCCACCACTGAGTCAATAGAGATGGAGACACAATCGGAACCTCCTTCTAGGACAGCTGATCCAATTATAGATTCCAGTACTGTTGGGGCCACCACTGAGTCGGTGGAGATGGAGACACAATCGGGAGTGCAGCCTCCTTCTAGGACAGTTGATCCAATTGCAGATTCCAAGATCATTGGCCACCATCGAGTCATTGGAGATGGAGACACAATCGGGAGTGCAGCCTCCTTCTAGGACAGTTGATCCAGTTGCAGATTCCAAACTGTTGGGGGGGCCACCACTGAGTCAGTGGGGATGGAGACACAATCGAGTCTTGCCTCCTCTCGGGACAGCTTGATCCATTCAGATTCTAGTATCGCGATGCCATTACAGAACAGAGAGCCAATCGAGCCGGGGCCACTATAGGTGAGGCATCAGGTAATGCTGGTGCAAGTATAGGACAGACATCCGGAAGTGCCGGGCACCGGCGAGGCGAAGCGGTGATTGTTGTTTACAATTTGACAGTGATGATGGTGCGGTGGTAGACACTGATGTTCTATTGGGGAAGGATTGGAAGGAGCATGTTGGTTACGCGTTGTTGTGTTTTTTTAGGTTTTATAATCTTATTACATATTTGTGAACTTATATTTTTTCACATATCTAACTTTATATATAAACTCATTTGAACAGGACCGAGGTATAATTGGATGTAAGCAATACACATCTTCCTTGAAGATATGGAAGATTGATGCAGAATGTGACGAATTCAAGGCAAGGCTGAGAGCTAACCCGTTGTACAATCTGGTACAATCTTCATATACCCAAGCGAATCGTGTGGTAGTTTGTGCTTTTGTTGAGAGGTGGAATCCGGTAACAAACACTTTCCATTTTCCATTCGGTGAGATGACGATCAAATTAGACGATGTCCGATATATCACAGGATTACCGGTTGATGGAATGGTCGTGAATATGAATTTGCAAAAGAGGACAACCCAGTTACATTTGTTCACGAGCTGTTAGGGATTCCAATAGCAGACATGACAAAGGAGTTAGAAAATGTTGGTGGACTACGACTGTCCAAAAGTTGGCTAAAGAACAGTCTTGCGGGTAAATACGGTGTAAGAAGCAATCAGGGTGAGGCATCAAGTTCCGGTCGATCGCGCCCGATAGTTCTGTGGATCAAGCGGTCTTGCGGATATCTGTTGTATCTTCTTGCATGTACTTTGATGCAAGACCATAGTGGGGATAAGATAAACATTAACTACCTTCATTTTCTACAGGATCTGGATAAGGTTGGTGATTGGGCTTGGGGTGCTGCCACACTGGCAAATCTTTACCGGCTTGACTATCGAAGGCCACTAGAAATGATCTTGTTCAATTTTTGGATACCTAACATTGTTGGAGGTAACACTTGTTTTTTACATTTTTTTTTGTTTTTAGTGTTTATGTTTGAATGCTTAAAGAAATATTTTGTAATATGTGTTATGCAGGCATGGGTGTACGAACATTTTCCTTCATTGCGACCTCCACCAAACACGAAATTCATTGAAGGGGAGATGGTACGGACATTAAAGTGGAAAAATGTTACGGGAATTAATGACACTGTGGCATTGTCATCGTTAAAGCATACAAGAGAGGACTTGGACTTGATGGAGGCCCGAGAAGTAAGTTAACTAAATTTATCTTGTAGGTTGTAACTTGTCTGGTTCTATTCAACTTACATTATCTTCTATTTTGTAGGTTGTTTGGGATGCTTATCGACAATTTAGAACGGTGCCTGAGAATGACGTCTGTTGGTTCTATGTGTACATAAGGACATTTGACATTGAAGAGGTGTATCACCCAAACCATGTCGTTCGTCAATTTGGCCATATTCAAGCTATCCCTCAGTTACCAATTCCTCCAAAGGCATCGAATCGAAGCGGGAAGGCGAAACAGTACAATGTCACTCATGAATCACGCGACGATGACTTTATCCATTTTGCAAATCATCTAGTCAATAAGGAACAAAGGATGGGAAAAGCTAGGTTTGATTGGGAATGCACATCTGAGTACATGACTTGGCATCGAGGTGTTGCCGTGCGTCGTTTGACCGGTGTCAGCAAAAGAAAGCAACGAGATTCAAGAGAGGTATTTGAATATACAATATATTTTGTAGTTTCCTTTTTCAATTTAATGAACGTTTTTATGTTTAACATGTAGGAGAATGAATTCAAGGGTAGAGTGATTGATGCGGTACGAGATGTGATTGGAAATGTTTCTAAAAAAAGCAAAAAGGATTTAGTGAAAGCGCTTCAGATGGCAGAAGAGTTCCTGACTACAGGTACATGTACACAACATGTTGAAGATGACGGTGTCGAAGCACAAGAATCTAGTCAGATACAAGCTGAAAGACCAAAGAAGCGTTCGAGGGCCGCGAAAAAGACTTAGTTGTCTTATAACATTGACACATTTATAACTTTGACACGTTTATTACTTTCATAAGTTTAATGTTTGGGTTGTTTAAAATCGTGATTATATTTAGTATTTGGATTTTGTAGACTACATTGGCTTTGGTTTGGTTTGTATTTTTATTCCCCGTTGAATTCCTATTTGTTCGTATGCGATTTGGGTTATTTGGCCTTCGATATTTGAATTGGTGTCACTTGAATTGGTGTGATCTATGGGCTTTTTCTATTTGAATTGGGGTGAGTTGGTATTTTCAAAAACGTCAGCTACAGAGGCGTTGATAATACACAATGAACATTGGTATGGCTGGCGTTTTGATGAAACCTAGTGGGCATGACTCTGTACCTAAAAATCCTTAAAACGTCAGTCATATTGACGTTCCACATGCCATAAGAACATCATTATTGCTGACGTTTTAAGGATTTTTAGGTACAGAGAGTTTGATGATTTTGGGGCTTCAAACGTCATCACAAACGACGTTTATCAATCAATAAAAATGTCACTCTAGTGGACGTTTCAAGGTTTTTTGTACAAAGTATGTTTGTTGTATGGGCTTAAAACGTCAACCGGGGGGACGTTTCTAACTCATAGGAACATTAACCAAGCCAACGTTCTGTGTCCCAGAATCAACATTGTTCCCTTTCTTAACAAACAATCATACCTCAAAATTAAACCAATAATCACACATCACACATTTTGGAAATACAACATTGGAATTTACAATGAAATATCACACATAGGAATTTACAATATAGATCATTGTGCATCATGCCAAAATACATTAAACTAGTTCAACATATTGCATATGAATTTACAAAACCGTGTTCCATCCTACACCTCGCTCAGTCAGATAGATTGTCCAAATCAATATGATCCCCCATCCAATGATCCTTGACCACATCATGCCATAAATCGATCCTATGTTGATATTTCTCATACCATTCATTTGTTTCCAACATCCGATCCTTATGCCAATTTACGCTCACTCTAAGAAGTGGACAAGTATCTTTCATAAACAAATGAACAAAATGGATACCCTTGGACAACCCCATCCATATATGGCGAGCGGGCCAAACCGAAGGTTTTTTCTTACTAGGAAAGAATGTTTGGTTTCCATACGAGACAGACAATATGCTTGCGGACACACCATATGCATTGCACACAACCCAACCAAGGTGACTGTCAAAATACTTTTCCACTCCGCATGATCCTTTTTCATGACAAACACAATCCATGCATTTTTCGTAGATCCATTCTTGTCCGCCAAATAATGCAATATAATGATCCCTGTCCGTCATCAATTCATAATGCAGTGTTTTTCTCACCAATGGCCAGTCGTTTTCTGTAAGACCTATTGCATGTGCTATTACTCTAAACCCGCAATTTCCATCACCCTCTACATCAATCATAGACGTAATGTGCTCATGAACATTTGGTGGAAATTCTTTAAGATACCTGTTTCCGACGGTAGAAGATACTTTACACTCAAACTTTGGAACCTTTGGCATTCTACCTTTGGATGCCGTTCGAGTCATTGGGGTTTTTTTTTTTTTTTTTTGACATTAGAATCACCATGAGATGCAGGTGGAGTTGGGGCGGAAGAAACACCTTCAGACGCTATCGCGGCATTCACACTCGATAATTCTTTCTCAACGTGTTCAAACTTGCTCATCTCTCTCTTAGTTGAGGAGTGATCAACTAATTTCCTCTTGTTTCCGGAACCCTTAGGACGGCCACGACCCGTGGTTTTTGTTTTTGGCTCTTTCAAAACCGTATTATCCGGTTGACAAATGTCACGTATCTTCATGATCAACCGTTGTCTCTCCCAAACATCTGCCATCTTCAACTTTTCTTCTAAGGCATTCAGAACTGGCACATAGTCTAACTCGGATTCATTTGGAGGTGGCCCTTTGATATCTAGGGTCTTCCAATGAATATCAATCACTGATAAAGGGATGCATCCTGGCTTCTTCTTAAATCTAGCCATCTCATGTCTACACGGCAATCCATGTGTTTTTCGAATAGTACATCGGCACACCTTATTCAACGCATCGCTATCATTGGTTTTTTCCAACTCAGCATACAACAAGCCCAATGCATATATAGATACACGATGTTTAAGCTCTTTAAACAACACACATCTTTAAATTGTTTTGGCTCCATGAAAAGAGACGTCTCGAATGACTTTTTGATGTTTTTGATCTCTTGATCGATCAAGCAAAGGCCGGCTTCCCACTCTGCAACCAAGTTCCCAAGCCCAGTTTTTAGCCAATTTTTAAATACTGAATGCATTCCCTCGACTCTCGAGGTTGATGTGTTTCCCAGATGAAAAACAGAGTTGGTCCATGCGGAGACGAATGTCTCCTTATGTGCGTTCAACCATGTACAAGAGACATAACTCATGGCGTCTTCACTAAAAATCTTCTTACACTCTTCCAATCTTTCATTCAACTCTCTTCTGATTCTGATTTAACAACCTCTGTCCAAGCAGTCATCAAATCTTGCCAAACTTCACTCGTAGTCTTCGTCTTTAGATTCGCCACAAGACCTTTCTCTATATGCCACCTGTATATCAAGTTCTTTGCTTTTGGATAAACCACCCGTAAAGCGTTCATTAATTCTTCTTCTCTATCTGTCACGATACAACATGTTTGATCACTTTTCTCACCAATTGCTTTCCAAAGCATAGTCAAAGCCCAAACAAAGTAGAGCAAATCTTATCGAAAATGTCATATCCGTACACGTAACGCCAACAATTTGCAAGAGGGGCATCTTGTACTTGTTCGTCTTGTATGTACAATCCATAAGCATCACGGTAGGAAAGCACCTTGCAAGGGACAAGCTTTCATTAAAGGCCCAAAAAACATCCTTCACTACATTTCCTTCGTCATGCCTACATTCCACGAATGATGTGTTCTTATCTGCCAATTCGAAAACCTCTTGCATCACTGTACAGCCCACTCGTGCCTTTTTCTTTATCTTAGCACGAACATTGTAGATCACCTTTGATGACGTACAGTTCTTCTTATCATCCTTTCTCAACATACGTAGTATATATTTAGGCAAAATACCGTTGCGAGTCATTGTTGCAACAAAATCAACTTGTTCTCTATCAATCCGGCCGAGGAATGCATGACCCTCCTCATACTTGAATAACTTGTGATTATGTACACCATTCAATACTCTAACGGTCCACACCTCCCTAAAGTTATCCTTCAAGGTTTTCAATAGAAACGGACAACCGCATTTCTTTGTAGACGATTCTCTTGGCTTATTTTTTCCGGTACCGCCAACCTTTTTCTCGTATTCTCTGGGCAATCCACCCCTCTCACATTGGTATAAAATGAAATGTGTCCGCTTTTCGGTCATGTTGGATCTCTTTTTCACAATGACAATGCCTTTCTCTCTTGCCAATGCCTTGAGGTGTTTGGTGACGGCTTCATGTGAATCAAATACCTATGAATAATATATGAATGTAATGAATACCAAGTCAAGTTTAAAAATCACATACACGGTCAGATAGTGTGAATTACTCTGTTGGCCTCTAATTGCATAAATGGCAGCGGGACTTCTTCGAATGCTTACACTATCGGAGTATACCAGAATAGACTTCCGTGGCTATTGGTGTGATCCACTAATAGGTTGCAATCGATATCTCGTCGTGGATATACATCATGCGTAGTGCCCTTGAATGCGGATGTAACAAAGATAAGCTAGGCTAGAAACCTATAGTCACAACATGTTGATGAGCATAAAGTGAACCCTAGAGTTATGTTGGTCTCATAAAGATAATCTAATAATAATAAAAGAATCCTTTTTGTTTTAGAACTTAATTATCCGTTAGCTTCTTCCTCTTTACTAAGTACTTTGTACTTACCTCCTTTGCAATTTTCTTTTGTATGCATTGTTGGGTGAGAAGACGAACATGATGACCATGGGCTCGTTGACGATGATGTATGTTGTTGATGATGCTGTGATGATGAAGTCTTATTTGTTGTTTCCTTTCATTTCCATTACCGGTTGTTCAAGGCTTGTTGTTTAGCCTTTCAAGATAGTCGTTGTATTTTATTTCTAGACTTTATAAGGAAAGTTTTGTAACTTTTGGACTTCGTACTTTGTAAGTATTTGTTTTTGTAAGTTACATTTCCTATCTTTAGACTGTTTGTAATCTATTCTTAGTAGCATTTATGATTTTACCCGAGTCTTTTGGACTTCTGTTTGTTTTATTTTGATACGACGACATAGAGGATGACATATAGTGTTGGATTTGTTTAAGGTTATACGTGTCGAACGTTCTCTTCCAAATAAGAGGCTCGGTATCCGGGAACGGGCGCTACAGAGTCATTTAGAAATTTCAAAAGGACTCATCATCTTTTGAAAGAAGTTTTGGAAACCTTTTTTTGAAGGGAAGAAGTTTAGAAACTTAAGCTACCAATCTGATTTGAGATCAAACAGACAATATACTAATCAACTTTTTTATTCATTGCCGACAAACTTTTGACATTAATTTTCTTGTCCCTTTTGTGATAGTGTTTTATATGTTGATCTTTTGTCAATAAGTGATGATGGGGACCCAAATTAGATAAGTTTCTGTATTATGTGAAAATTTAATGGATGGTTCTTAAACGTATTTTACGAAATACTTCTGCCTCAACGGTATTACCACAGCAATAGATATAGCACAGTATAATAAAATGAATTATGATGTATAATTTATTAATTTATTTAGTATCCATTTTAAAGAAGGATGTAAATCTGTGATGTGCCAAAATCGTAAAAGAGCCCAAAGACCCACGTCGAACCTCCAAGAAGGCCCAGTCAAGGGTATGGCCCCGACCCAACCGGATCGCGATCAAGTAAGATGAGCCGGGTCGGGAACGTCCCAGCCCGCTAAGATACCACCGCCCTAGACTTGGTTAAAACAGCGGAAGCTGGGATAAAGAGCCTTCATACGCAGCATACTAGGCGAGACAAAGCACCTGGGGCCACTCTGCCTGCCCCTCATCCCGATGCCCGCTAATTCAGGCAGCCAGGTCAAGCGTACAAATGAGGATTCCGTCAGAGACGAGATGATTACCATCCCGCATCGCGTGATCCCGTTCCGTATAGGTACACTACTCTTGTATTTATTTATTGAGAATGCATATTGTAATTTCCACGTAAGCACCGACCATGTAAACCCTATAAATAGCGGTCCCTTCTACCCTAAAAAAATGAGGCTTAATAGAAAGTACAGGCCAAACCCTGTTTCTCTCTCTCTTGTGTTCATGTGTTCTTGAGTTTCTTCATATCTTCATATTGTTCTTGATCTGAAACACCTCTAACTGCCACTATCAATCCAGATATCCACCTAAATCACCCGTTATTCTTGTTGGCTCCGTTACCGGGAAACCAAAGCTTTTCTCCGGTTAGTCTGTGTTTTGTGTCCGCCGCCTTTGGGTCTGACTCTAAGAAGTCGTACTTTTCCACTTTTCCGGCGCAGAAAGTTGTCTTAATTGTTTTTTCCGTTTGAATATTCACCGGAACATTCATATATTCTACCCAAATTCCCCAGATTCTTCAAATGTCTTCCTCAGATCCACAAAACCCAAACACGGAGTTCTTATTCTTTTCTCACCGAAATCCTAGAAAATTTTTGGAGTCGCGTCTGACCTTTGAATCTCCGGTCATTTTGACGTCTAGTCATCAAGAACACCTCTAACTCTAACGGAAACACTTTTCCGGCGTAAACATGTCGAAGACACGTTCAGCTGGTGGTCCCCTCTATGAGGGCCTACCCCCAACTGCCAAAAGGATGAGTAAGAAAACCGTAAAACATACAGACGGCGTGACAGTGGGTCAGAACATTGTACCACCTGAAACTGGAGTGCATCTGACACCCTGTCTCACAGAAGACGACGCTCCCGAGTACGATGCATGTGCTTTCCTTGCCAGCCGAGCGAGATCAAATGAAGCCTTGGCTCAGCTCACCCCGATTAACGAGCAAGACACGGGAAAGAATGTTGCGGAAGGATACAGGCCATCTAGGTCTCATCAACCATCTCCCCAAGAGGAGATCGAGGCTTATGACAAACTTTACGTGAAAGAATTGTTTGCATATGGCGCCTATGCTGAAAAAATTTATCAAACTAATCAAGACCTCATCCGGCGAAATCAACAACCTCTCCCCATCAGCGACTTTGTTCTACCACTGAGATCCCCTGCCCTAGATAGGTACATCGATGTCCTAGATCATTCGAGGGGACCCTCAGCCCCTCGTCCCAAGAAAGAGATAAGTGTTCAGTCCACAATGGGGAGACCTCAACCCCGCAAGTCGGTTGAGGCTCGTCTAGGTCCCATGACAGAGAAACAAGATGAACCTGTAAGAAAAGAACGATAAGGCACAGTCAGCTTGAATAAATGTTAAGTCAAGGCTAGGGAACCAACCTCTCAAGCCTGACCGTCCAAAAGAAAGTTCTATCTCGGTGAATACCCACAAGAAACCCGTTGCGCCAATTCCAAATGCCTTTATAGAGGTAATAACTAAACTTCAGAAGCAAGTTGAGGAACTATAGAAGGAAAAACATGGAGGTGAAATTAAGCAATATTTGGGAACCAGCGCACTCAGTGAGGAGATTCTGAACTCGGCACCGGAAGGAATCCACTACCCTCAGTTCGCGAGTTATACAGGTGGGACTTGCCCGTACGACTGGATTTTGTATTTTCAAAACAAGGCCACTTTAGCCACCAGTCATGAATCGGCATGGTGCATAGCGTTTATGGGCGCGATGCAAGATCGAGCTGCAACATGGGCTCGAAACCTACCTCCGTGATCATCTAAATCTTGGGAAGACCTCCGTATGCAGCATGGGCTCGAAACCTACCTCCGTGATCATCTAAATCTTGGGAAGACCTCCGTGTCATCTAAATGACATTAATGATAGAATTGCAGAATATCTTGAATGGAAGGAAGGGGATTCCAGAACTCAACTTCAAGACTCCGAACGCACGCTTTCTGAAGAGGCCTAGTTTTTCAATTTTTTAGGAACCACAACCCTGGTTGGTGTACTTGATGAATCTCCACTCTGGGATATGGTTGATGCAGCAAATGCAAAACTGCTACAGATCCTTGACCAAAACAGTGATGACTCGGAAGACGGTGAAGATGATCAGGACAATACTGATCAGGATGATGGTGATGATCATGATGACAATGATGATGACAATGATGGTGATAAACAAGGAGAAGAAGATACCCCTACACCATATGCAATTGATGATAACATTCTCCTAAGTTTGTTTCTACAACCACAAGGTCCAGTAAAGTCGACACCAACTGAGACAACCTCACCAACATCACAAACTAAGCCAGCTAACAACCCTGAGCAAATTCCACAAACTCCTGTGGATAATACTATTCAGCCGACAGTAGTATTAGACACTGGCTCAGCTACTGCCACTCCAGTCAAGGAAATCCCCAGCACAGAGCAAGAGGGAAAAGCTGCCCAAGCTACACCAGCATACACATCCATCAAATACTTGAAAATTTGGTAGACGATGCAGATGTTACCCAACATCAAAACAAAGGGCAGCAAACAGAACCAGAACCAGCTGACATCCGACACAAACTCTCTCAACTGGCCACTGGCATCTCCAATGAGACTTTTGAAAAAGCAGCAGATTTGCTGGCTGAAGAATTGGAGCAGCAAGCCATGTACCTCAGATCCATGACTTCAGCATTTAATGATAAAAGTTACTCCATTGAGCAAAACTTCCAAGCCATTGCAGAGTTCATTGATGCACAGAACATTGTTGTCCAACAACAAGGAAATCTCATAAGACAGCTCAACATCAATATTACAAACAACCTTGCAGGTCTCAGACAACACATCTCTCAGGAAAATAACTCTATGGCAGTGGCATTTGGCACCAGATTCTGCAGTGTCACTGACAAACTGACTGATCATGACAATATATTCACATCCATTGAGTCAAAATTGGACTCTCTGATTGGTGCAGCAGAGGCTACAAATAGCATCTTACTCCAGCAAAAGGATGATGCTGCCAAAAATGGGGAAAGTAAAGATAAGCCTGAATGTTCAACGATTAGACCCCCAAACATCACTGAAGAACAACTGAGGTCAAGGGATAGAGAAATCAGGATCAGAAATGAGGCAGAAGAGCAACAAAAGGGGGGCTAGAGAAGAAAGAGAAAAGGCCTAAAATGAACCCTGTATTGGATTTCCTCATCCTTTTCAAAGAAGGGATGATGATATAGATAGATCAGGTGGACAACATAGACCTGGACAGCAAAGACCTAGATCCAATCAACAAAGAAGGTCAGCAAAAGATCACAGATCTAGCACTAGCAGAGAGAAGAGAAGATTCCCAACTCACAGAAACAGGCAAGAGTATGAAGCTGGAATCCTAGATCATGTGAGAGAATTTTTCAGAGTCCATGAAGGACTATATCCAAATCAAACACAAGATGAAGCTTGGGCAGACTGGCTAAGCTACCAGGATGAACAGAGGAGAGTTGACATGGCCAAAATATACAATGACATGAAAAGACAACATGTCTCTCTCCAGCAAAGAGGTGAAACCAGCAGACCAAGTTCAGTCATACCACTCTCTGCAAAAGGACCAGAAGACTTGCCAACTGACCAACAAGAAGACTTCAATTATATGGCAATGTTCTTCAGCCCTATAGGAAAAATGAATAAACAAGAACAATGGGGTCTGTACAAAAATCTAAAATTTGCTGACTCACACATTGCAGAGGCCAGGGACAGACTTGAGAAGTACTTTGGAGAGCCCAGGGCAAATGAAACTATGCTTGACTTTAACAGACTCTTTGCCAAGAGAGTATTCCAAGGAGTATCTAGATACACTACTATGGCATACTAGAAGTGGAAGTTTCCTGAGATTGATTGGAAAGATGTGGAAGAGGTCCAAACCACAAAGTTCAAAAGGTACAAAGCTGAATTAAGCAAAATGTAGTTGTAACACTTGAATAATTTTGAACTGGATGCCCTTAAATGGATGAATAAAATTTTTGAGTTCTATTCTGTTAATAATAATCATTGAAAAATTTGTTACACTTATGTTCAGGCTTATGAGGGTTTTGGCATCATCAAAAAGGGGGAAATTGTTAGGAACACCTAGGTATGTTTTGATGATGGCCATCTAGCTGTTATAGCAAGCCTGAAATAAGTTAGAATTTCTCTGTATAAGTTTTACTTAGGGTCTGATATGTTGTATAAGTTGAGTCAGACAAGTATTGTACTAGTTGGTAGAACGGCAAAGTAAAAACATATTTTCGGCAGAGTGAATCCAGCCAAGTATCAACAGAGAATCAATGAAGACATATGGTTTGACTTATAACCAAGGAAGTCTGTGATGACCTTGGATAAGTCTAAGTTATGTTTCAAGTGACGAAACTTAATGTTTAAATATGGTGTACACTAATCTCCCACTTATCAAGGATCATTGAAGTACAAGGATTCTCCTTAAACTGAAAGAATGAAGGAAATAGTGAATCGGCAAAGTAAACTGACTTTCGGCTGAGTGAAGACAAAGCAGTGAAGGAAGATCTAAGCGGCAAAGTCAGATTGATCACTTGACCGATCAAAGAACGGCTGAGTAAACATTACTTAGTCAGATTATTGAAATATGAAGAAGATACAGAAGATCAGGCATTAAATGCACAATCAAGAGAGGATCAATCAAGGACAGATTTTATGGTAAACGTTTGAAGAAAAATCCGATCGCTAAAATCAAAGAGAATACAATTAAGGGGGAATCAAGAATAAAATCAAGGATTATTCCCCTAATTAATATAGCCAACGGACGGAAATTCAAATAAAGAATAATCAAGGCTATAAATAGAAGACATTGACAGAAAAAGAAAAATACATGAACGATCAAGAATCTTAGCAAAAACTCTGTCAAAGTGAAAAGTCCTCTATCTGTGCTAAAAAAGAAATATCCAATGATCAACTCAAATCTAAGAGCTACAAATCAAACATCAAGCATTGAGATTGATCAATAAGTTTGTGAATCTAATTCACATCAATCAAGCAACTGAATCAGAGGCATCTGAGAAGGAGTTGTGTTTGTGATAGCTGCTGAAGGATTTGATCCCAAGGAGCAGTGAGAGAGACTGAGTCACTGAAGCTGTTGCAGTCAAGGAGTGATAGTCTTGTAGATTGTGAAGCTTGGGAAGTCAAGGACAATCGTGCTATTGTATTTGTGAAAACAATAGTGAATTTCTCTAATCATCACAGGAGAAGAGTGGATTAAAGGATTACACCACCCTGAACCACTATAAGCCTCATGTCAATTTACTTTCTGCAATTTACCTTACTGCATTCATTTAATTGCTTATATTATATCATATATTATTGATTGCTTAAACCACTTTGAAATAATCTAGTAAGAAGGGACTTATCCGCTGCCCAAAAGCTTTTAATTACAAGAAATGTTTTTGAAACTCCACTATAGTCATTCACCCCCCCCCCTCTCCTCTGACTATAGCTTTACCCTTCTCTGGGACCAACAACCACTCGCAGATACTATGAGCGGTTCAACATGGAATGCGAAATGACAACTGGTCTGAGCGATAATGTAGTTATGACCAGATTTGAAACTGGCCTAGCAAAAGGATACCTCAAGTCTGACTTCGCCCTGCACCCGCCGGAGAACTCGCGGGAAATGTTGAGCAGAGCATAGAAATATGGAGCAACTGAGCCTCCCACGTCCACGTCTCACAAGATTAAGTCCAAGGTTGAGCCCGCACCCGCTAAGGAAAATAACAATCTGGCTCGAGACCTGAAAAAGCCCGAGAAATCAGGAAGAGCGCTTCGCTCCACTCACTACACCAAGCTCTCAAATTATGCTCAAGGTAAAGGACCTGCTAGTCCCGCTTTGCCCCTTGAGGTCGGGTCCGGATGGTAGGTGCGATACGACAAAATACTGCTGCTTTGACGGGGATACTGGTCACGACACTAACTCGTGCAAGCACATCAAGAGGTAACTCAAGAAGCTAATAGCACGAGGCGTGCTGGATCACTACAAAGCAAACAGGGGTTAGCCCAATAAGGACAGCCCCCCAACTCAGCAAAAGAGGGGAGAAATGCATGTGATCATCAAATAATTCCTCAGTAATCACCAGTTGAAGTCTCAAATCAACTCTTTGAACCACATTGATATATGAAATCCAGTTGTCCTGAACGGTTCAGAGAAACCCATTACGTTCACCCACAGTGAACAGGTCAACCCATTAGATCTTCCCGTGATGCCCCTCATTATCATGTTCGGGATCAACGGCTTCACAGTTCACAGAGTTTTGGTGGATACAATAGCCTGCAAATATATCAAGTACTATGATTGCTTTAATTAATTGGGCTACCTCGATTCACACCTAAGACCTCACTTTGGCATCTTGACGACAAGGTCCGAGTTAAAGGAGGACTCGATATCGAGGTGCAGATAGGTGACCGTGAGCCCACCATGACCAAAAAGGTAACCTTTCTTGTTGTCGATCTCCATTCTACGTACGCATAACATTATCTTGAGAACTCCAACCCTCAAATTCTTCCAAATGGAAGTCTCCGTTCCAAACCAGAGAGTGGAATTCCCTGTTGGAGATAGAGTGGGCGTAGCGATAATTCACCCAGGGGAAATGCTTGAGCAAGTCCGCAAAACCCGGAAGAGAACATGAGGGCTCAGTTTGATTAGCTCACACTCTTAATAGGCCCACCACTAGTTTACATGATAACTGAACCAGATCGGGCTGAGATAGAATGTGAGACTTTGCAGGTGTGGGATAAGCCCATCTTTACGGCAGATGATGAATTGATCGATGTAGTGATCAGTGAGAAATATCCAGATCAGAAATTTAAGATAGGAGCCTATTTGGCTGAGTCAGAAAGTGAAAAACTGATTGCATTGCTTAAATCAAACTTGAGCGCATTCGCGTGGGAAGTAGTGGATATGAAAGAAGTTGAGCCTGAGGTGGCCTTGAATCACTGGAGCATCGACCCAACCTTCACTCCTATACAACAAAAATCCAGACAGTTCTCCACAGAGAAACAGGCCGCTATCGGAGTTAAGGTCGACAAGCTACTGCAAGCAGGTATCATCAAGGAGCTAGCTTATCCTACCTGGTTAGCAAATGTTATGATGGTAACGAATCACAATGGAAAATGGAGGATGTGTGTAGACTTCACCGATTTGAACAAGGCTTGTCCCAAAGATCCCTGCGCACTTCTGAGAATTGACAGGTTGGTATATTCAATTACTGGTTATGAAACACTGAGTTTTCTGGATGCTTATTCCGGGTACCACCTTGTCAAAATGGTCGAATGCGGTAAAGAGAAACCATCCTTCCGAGCTGCTGGAGGTTTATATTAGGTGTGTACACGGTTCGGTTCGGATTGGTTAATGGCCGAAACCAAAACCGAACCGAAATTTTCGGTTAATTGAAAATCCGAACCGTTTGTAAGAGAAAACCGAACCAAACCGAACCGAAATAACCGGTTCAGTTCGGTTCGGTTAACCGAAAAAAAAAATCAAAGTAAATAATTAAAGATAACCGAACCAAACCAAACCGAACCGAAATAACCGGTTGATTAACCGAAAAACCAAACCGATATAACCAAATTTCATCCAAATTATACAATTACAACAGTTTGATTCACTATATGGTTATAAACTGTTTGATTTTTCTATTTGGTTTCGGTTCGGTTTGGTTCGGATATAAATGGTTTGGGTTTCGGTTTGGTTTTCGGTTCGGTTCGGTTTTCGGTTCGGATAATTTACAGCACTGTCCGTAACAGAACCGAAAATCCAGTTATTCCATTTTGAAAACCGAAAACCAAATCATACGACTTATTAACCGAATAGAACCGAACCGAATTACCTCAGTTCGGTTCGGTTTTTGGATTATCTGTATCCGTGTACACCCCTAGATTATATTACTACGAGATGATGCCGTTTGGGCTGAAAAATGCAGGATCAACCTCTCATAGAATGGTTAATCGGGTTTTCAGTTCGTAGATCGGAAGGAACATATAGGCATACATCGATGATATGGTTGTGAAATCGTCCTGCCGAGGCCACACGACGCCAATCTCCTAGAAACCTTCGAGAATGTTAAAAAACACTCGATGAAGCTCAACCTGGACAAATGGGTGTTTGGCGTCCAGGCGGGCAAGTTTCTTGAATTTATGGTTAGCTTCAAGGGGATTGAAGCAAACCCAGAAAATCACGGCCTTGCTCAACATGAAAGATCCTACCACCATCAATGAGGTCTAGAGGCTCAACGGACGGGTTATAGCTCTAGGAAGGTTCATCTCTAAGTCAACCAAGAAATGCTTGCCTTTCTTTAAGATTCTCAAAGGAAACAAGACATTTGTATGGGATGAAGAGTGCTCACAGGCCTTCAAAGCTCTGAAAGAATACATGGGGAAGCCGCCTCTTCTAGTGATCCTAGTGGTAGGAGACGAACTTTTTCTGTACTTGGAAGCTTCATACCGAGCTGTTGCTATTGTTCTTGTCAAAGAGGACGGCACCCTCCAAAATCCCATTTATTATATCAGTAAAGCTCTCAGTCCGGTGGAGAGCCGCTATTTTAATATATAAAAGTTGGCCTACTCTCGTGTTATTGCAGCCTGTAAATTAAGGCCGACTTTCTTCACATACGATTAACGTCCTGACGGATAGTCCATTACGGCATGTATTGCACAAAACCGACCTTCCGGGCCGTCTGCTCCATTGGGCAATCCAGTTGATTCGATATCTTCCCCGAAAGGCCATCAAGGCCCATGCCTTAGCGGATTTTATCGTTGAGACTAGTTTCACTACAGATCAAAGCGGAGTATATGTCATGCCTGATGAAACGGCACGAGCTCCCTCGATGTCGGCAACTCGAAAACCTAATTATTGTTGGCAACTCTGTGTGGATTGGGCATCTAGTCCGAACGGATGCGGGGCAGGAATCATATTATGTGAGCCTGGTACAACAGAAGAGATCGAAAAAACACTAAAGTTTGAATTTAATACATCAAACAACCAAGCTGAGTACGAGGCCATGATAGCAGGTCTAGAGCTTTCCAAAGCAATGAACATAAAGAACGTCAAAGTCTACAGTGACTCACAACTAATTTTAAGCCTGATCACAGGTGTCTATCAAGTTAAGGACGAAATTCTAAGTCGGTACGTTGAAATTTCCAGAAGTTTGAAAAATATCTTTTGCTACTGTGAATTCATTCAAATTGGTCGAAAAGGTAACATGCAAGCTGATTATTTATCCAAGCTCTCTACTGAGGCCAATCTCACAAATCCAACAGTTATGGTAGAATACCTCTGCCCCGACTGTAGATCATGTTGAAATGGTGGACATTGACTCACCGTCATCCTGTTGCATAGAAGAGATAAGAGCTTACATCGAATTGGGCACCTTCACCGATGATCCAGACCAAGCCCGCGCGCTCAAAAGGAGAGCGGGGCGATACACAATGCAAAATAGGGTAATTTACAGACGTTCATTCACTAAACCACTCCTAATATGTGTGTGACCCGTGGAAATGGGAAAAATACTAACTGAAGTCCATAGAGGAGTGTGTGGGGGCCATCCTACAAGCCATTCCATGACTCAAAAGATCATATCAGCATGTTATTATTGGCCAACTCTATCAGACGACGCGCAACAATACGTGACACTCTGCCCTAAATGCCAACGATTCGCGGATATACCCCGGATGCCTTTAGTCACTCATAGCATAGTCATATCAGCTTGGCCCTTCGACATGTGGGGTCTCGATCTGATCGGTCCGCTGGCAATAGGATGAGGAAACTGCAAGTATGTAATTGTGTCAGTAGACTACTTTACCAAGTGGATAGAGGCCAAGGCTTTAGCTAGGACAAAAGCCAAAGATTTTGTTTACTTTCTACATGACCAAGTTTTTACTCGATTCGGGGTCCTAAGGGCAGTGGTCTCGAATCATGGTCCTCAGTTTAGAGAAGAATTCACCGATTTCTGTAATGAGCATAACGTCAAGCATTGGCAATATTTTGTCTCATACCCGCAAGGATATGGGCAAGCCGACTGCGCGAACAAACAGATTCTTAAGGCACTAAAGAAGAGCCTGGATGATAAGGCCGGCAGATGGGTCGAAGAGCTCCTATCGGTGCTATGGGCTCTAAGATCAACCGTTAAGACCCCCACAGGACAAACACCTTTCTCTTTTACTTATGGATCAGAGGCTTTGGTACTGATCGAAATGGCACTCCCGAGTCTTTGAGTTTCATATTATGATCAGATCGCCAACCAAGAGAACAGACAGATCAAGCTTGACTTAGCATAGGAGAAACGACTCAAAGCTTACCAATGACTCCTGAACTACAAACAGCCTGAGAAGTTACAGCATGATAAGAGAATACGGGATCATTCATTTTCTGTGGCAGATTTTGTCCTCCAAAAAAGGGAAGCCGTAGGGCACCGAGCTGAAAAAGGATAACTCTCCCCAAAATGGGAAGGCCCTTATATGGTATCTAGGGAAGTCAAGAGAGGAACTTACAATCTGAAGGATGAGAATGGGCTCGAGTTCAACTATCCCTGGAATGCAGACAACTTAAACCGGTACTATATGTAAGAATCGGCATGGGTTATGGCATTCACTCTCTCATGTTTAATGTGAGTGATTTTGCTTTCTTTATTTCATAAGGGTATGCATTATCTTGTGTTTTAACGTTATTGAATACGCTTTTGTAATCAACCCACACTAAGTTATGGGAATAACTTAATGAAAGTCTGATCTCGTTATTTCCGAGAAGACTGCGAGTTGCATCCCGAAAACCTTGCCAAAAACAAGGGGGCCACATGCACAAGGCACCTGCAAACGGATAACATGAAATCTGGGAAATTTCAAACAAAACCTAGGGTAGCAAAAGCAGCCCGCGAACAGCGAGCTCAAGCATTATCAAAAAAGTCAAGACCAAAACGGGGCCAAGACCAGCAAAAGTCAAGGCCAAAACATGGCCACATTATCAAAAGTGAGGAAAGTAAAAGTTTAGTTGTTACAGACCAAATTTCCAAAATAAAAAAGTCAAATGTTTGATAAGGAAATGGTTAAATTAAGCTTGAGGATCCCGCGAGCCCAACAACTCAGAAACGTCAGCTTCATGGACAGTTTGTTCGGCATCAGCGTTGAAGAAAGAAGACAAGGACTCCTCTTCAGGGATCCCTTGATGCTCTGGGGTGGTGTCTCAGTTGTTGTTTCCTCATGTTCTTCAGCTGAGTCTTCTAGGATTGCATTTGGTGCTTCTTCATTTGTGTATGCATGTTCAAACGTATTTGATGTATCTCCTGGAACAGTTATTCCTTCACTTCTTGTATTATGTTCATCAAACACCACATGGATGGATTCTTCCACTACAAAAGTCCTCTTGTTCAGGATTCTAAATTCCCTGCTAGTGTTTGAATATCCAATGAATATTCCTTCATTAGCTTTTTCTTCAAAAGTACTGAATTGGTTCTTGCCATTGTTATGAACAAAATTCTTTGCTCCAAACATGTGCAGATGTGATATGCTTGGTCTTCTACCATTCCACAACTCATACGGGGTGTTTCCATGATGCTTGTTGATTACTGATCTGTTTTGTGTGTAGCATACAGTGTTTACAGCTTTAGCCCAAAACCTCTTAGGTAGGCCTGCTTCCGCAATCATAGTTCTAGCAGACCCCTTGTGTGTTCGATATCTCTTTTCTGCTACTCCATTTTTCTGTGGAGTTCTTGCTGCTTCTTGATAATGCATTACTCCATTTTCTTCATAGTAATTCTTGATGAATTGATTTAGAAACTCAGTTCCTCTATTTGATATGTTCTTTACAATTTTCAGATCCTTCTCATTATGGAGTCTTCTGATGCATTTGCTCGCTGAAAAACACAGTCCAAGTGTATTTGGTGATGTCACCAACCACCACAAAGGTGTACTTCATTCCACTTACATTGACTGGTGTAAAAGGACCAATTAAATCCATGTGTAGAAGTTGCAGCTCTCTGGTTGTTGACTGATGTGGCTTTGACTTGAACAAGCTTTTGATCTGTTTTCCCTTCTGGCATGCATCACAAATGATTTCTTTCTTGAAGGTGATTTCTTGTAGTCCTTCCACGTGTTTCTTCTTTGCTAATATGTTGATGGAATTTAGATTAAGATGATTCAATCTTCTGTGCCATGTCTAGCTTGCTTATGGTTTGGATTGTACTATCATGCATGTCTCTGCTTTGGCTGTGCTCGAGTCCACTACATACATTTTGTCATCTCTCTTCCCTGATGGAACAATTGTGTTTGTCTGCTTGTGGATGATCTGGAAACCTTCTTTACTGAAGTTGACATTGTATCCTCTGTCACAGAACTGGCTGATCATACAAGATTGAAGTTCATCCCTTTGACATAGGTTACATTTTGAATCTTCAATCTATTCTCTAGCAGGTATCCTTCCTCATTTGTCTGTTCAGGCTTCTCCTTGCCCCCAAAGGTGACTTTGAGACCATCAAAAGCTCTGAAGTTCATCAACCAGTGTTTGTTTCATGTTATATATCTGAAACATCCACTGTCAATGTAGCAGCCTGCCTTCAAAACAGATTAGGTGTTTTTAGGTACCCACCACTGTTTCGCTTCATATGTGTCAGTCCTCATGCCTCCTAATCTAAGAGTGTGACCAAAGGGTCTTCTCCTTAGAGGAATGAAGTCATCAACCTTATAGTTGTAAGGCATGGAAGGATATCTTTTGACATGTTATCTGAAGGTATTCTGGAATACCTTTCTTCCTTTTGGTGCACTGGCATGTAACTTCACACTCCACTAGACTGGAGGTGGTCTATTCTCAAACTGCCTTCTGTATCCAGGACTAGGTTTGTGCTAGTTTTTCCTGAATCTAGAATTTTTCATGTGAACTGGCATCCTTTTGTATGCTGGTGGGGAATATTCCAGTCATCATCTGATGGGTATAGTCTACCTTTACCGTTCAGTATAACTTTACCTTTACTAGGCTGTTTGTATAATGCCTTGCTTTTATTTACTACATTGGTCTTAGGTTTGACCATTTCAGGGTGGCTCTCAGGTCTAATATTTTACTCGCGTCAGAACTTGGGACCATTCATGGTCTTAGATTAAGACTTGTGATGTTTATTGGACTTGTTGTCATCTTGACTGTCATACCCTATCCCTGATCTAGATCCAAACTTTTTAGGAGGTTTGTAAGCATGTATTGAAGGGGAATTAGTTAGTCTGTTGCCACCAGATGAGTTATCATATGGTTTATGTTGATAAGCCGAGTCTTTTTCCTTATCAGCTTTGTGAGTCATTAGATATACAATTCACTCTTTAATCTTCTATTTTCCTTTCTCAAATCCTCACATTCCTTTTCTATAATTTCATGATTCATTTGAATTCTTCAAACTTGGTCATGAGATTTTGAATTAGGTTATCAAATTCAAGAATGAGAATAGTGGATTGTGCAGTGTTAGAAATAGATGCCCTTGAGGTTTAAGCACACAACAATACCTCAGTTTCTTTTTTTTTTGCCATCAGACGCAAGTATGCTTGCTCGTCATCTGAACTGGATGAGCTTCCACTGTTAGCTGAGTCACTATCACTGCCACTGCTGCTACTGGTGCTACTGGTGGTCTCAACTTTAAGTGCTCTTATGCTCTTCCTCTTCATAGTTGAATGTTTCTTATTGTCATCTAATTTATGTCTCCGCTAATCATCCTCTTTGTTCCTTTTGACAACTAGGATTGGGCAATCAGCTTTGAAGTGGCCCGGTTTCTTGCAACTGACACACATGCATTCATCTTCTTTCTATTTGTCTGGGTTGCCTCTGTCAATACTCCATAGTACTTATGCTTAGATGATGAACTCCCTTTATTTTTCATTCTGGAGTATTTCTCAAATCTTCTCAGAAGAAAAGCCATTTGTTCTTTTAGTTCTTCGGTCTCTTTGTTGGTGCCTTCAGATGACTTTGCCGGTTACTCTACTAGGGTGCACCCAGCCCGTTGGTTTCCTGCATCTTAGCTTTGCCACCATCTTCATTGGTCAACACAAACTCGTGAACCTTCAGTTCTGACATCAATATGAGTGTGTCTGTTTCACTCAGCTTTAGTGCCTTGCAACATAGCTGTCTTTATTTTCCATCTTTTTGGCAGACCTCTTAAGATCTTCAAGCAGACTTCATTTTGTGGATAATTATGTCCTAGCGGGTGTAGCCCACTCATAATGGCAGAGAATCTGATGTCCATCTGCTCAACTGATTCACCAGGATTCATTTTGAAGTTTTCGAATTTCTGTTTTGCCACAGATAACTTATTTTCTTTGGTGGCCTCAGATCCTTCATTGATTAAGGCAAGTTTATCCCACATCTATTTTGCGGATTTGCGGTCTTTAACACGCATAAACATGTTTTCCAAGGTCTTCATTATGTCATGTCCTTTGCGACGTGACGACCCTGATCCGGAAACCGAGTCCTTAACCGGAAAAGGACCTCGGGCACATATATAATTAAAATAAATTGATTATGTACGTAAGTCTCACATCATCAACACCGAAGAACAAGTGGAAAATGAAAACATAGACTCGGGAAAAACTTAAAAGATTCCTACAATGATCGACAAGTAACACATGATGTGACTAAAACAACATCTCAAGATAAATTACACAAGATTCAATATCCATTCAAGTAAAAAATCTTTTCTTTACAATCCAAAGTACAACTATCTCAATTTATTACAAAAATAAAAGGGAAGATTCTATACCATTATAATACAACAGAATAAAAAAGAGATAAACTTCAACTGCTGCAACTTTGGGAATCACTTTTAAGCGATCTTGAACTCAACCTACAACAAAACCACCTTCTTAGGGTGGGGAACAACATACTAAAGGGGTAAGTACAAACGTACTTAGTAAATGGCAGAAGCACCGAATCTGCACATGCTATAACACAAGGGTTATCATAAATAATAATAGCAATATCGCAGGGCAAGTCTAACAAACATAATAACATATATGTTTCACTCGCTTCTGACGCTCCACTAGTCTCCCTAGTTGACTCAACCAAATAAGACATTTGTTACTCGTTAACCCAAGGACACTTTGTTGGGTGAGAATGCAATGAGACATATTCAGCATCTCATATGGCACGGTATCTTGAAAGTGTGGAATATTACACGAGTCCACAATAGTGTCTGGAAAAGTGTGGAGGTGTAACATTTGCATGCTGCGAAAAGGAAACGTGCCTCACCAATGACTAACCTATTTTAGCTTTTATACTCATCAAGTACGTATTTAAGCGATTAATCTAACCACTGAAGTTCAATACATATAAAAGGGTTCCTAAGGACCACTAGACCTTAGACCAACTCTACATTACACTACCTACCACATTGCACAAAAATATTGGAATCTAATCCAATACCCACGAGGCTAGAAGTAAGGATTCCAGTGATCCCGAGTACCTCCCCACAGAGGGTCTCCATAAGTTGTTGAGCCCAATCCACCAGAAACTGAACTCTTAACTTCGTAAACTCTCTCAATATACAGCTTTTGTCATTTATTTCAGCAAAGCATCAATAGCTCGGCATTTTGTTTTCGACAAGCTCGCCCTATGCACCTCTCGGCCTTGCCAAAAACAAGGAGGCCACTATGCTATTTGCTATGTTAGATCGACAGCTCGATGCTCAGACATTCATGCAAAATTAAATCAGAATAAAAGAGAATAACGCGACGACAAAACAGATATTCAGAGTCGAGCTAAAACATGAAAGAAATTATACAAAAACATCAATAAATAAAAGCCAAAAAATCACGGCCATGGCTGAAATTTTTACAGATCAAAGCTACAAAAAATGATGAGTAGGAAAGAGTTCATTAGAATTACAATCTAATTATAGGCCGAGATTAGCAGATGGATCTTCAGTGGAAACCTTAGGCTAATCAGCCGAAAGATTGGGTGAAGCGAGCATAGCTTCCATCACTTGGGCGCACTCAGTTGTTTGCGTAGGAAGCACCATGGGAGTAACCAAGCTCCCAACATCCAGGCTCACAACCTTGAGCAGGCTGGGAAATTCAAAACCACACGCCGCAAGTAGATGTCCCACCAAATTTGCAAGGTTTATCAGCCCAACTTTTGGAGGGACCCATTCCTCAGTGCCTGCGGGTTGTTTCTTCATAAAACCAATTAGCTCGGCTCCGGTATAGGGCACCCATGCGTGAAAAGCCCGTGGAAATGGATCAAACAACCTCAGAGTAGCTCATTTCTAAAGTTACTCTATAAAAGGTGCATGGTCGCCCAGGTCCCTCAACATACACCTCGCCGAGTGGTAAAAACCTTGGTCGAAGCATTTCTATGCCACCCTAAATACGGCATCCTTAACTTCTTGGGACTTCTTGAAGTCCGCAACAGCTTGCTCGCATGCTCTTTTCAGCAAACTCGGTCCTTGAGGCCGTAAGCTCTGCCAACTCGCGAGCCACCCAAGCGGCCGGCCCGTGCTCTTTGTCAACAGCAGCTTTAGCCTTCGTCAGCTCGCCCTGCATTCGGGTCATCACCTCATAAAATATTATGGCCTTCTACTCATTCAGAGATTTGAGGCTGCAAAGTTCTATATCAGCCGTGATCTTAACCAGTTTAGCCTTGTGCTCAACCTTGTCAGCACGGTTCTCAACGATGGCTATCCTATTTTAGGGCTCTTCAAGATCGTACAAGGCCTTCATCGCTTTCTTCTATGACTCGACCAGATCACTCTCCCCCCTTAGAAGAGCCCTCGCCACATCTTAATTTCCAGCAGTCGTCATCTGAAAAGAAAAAGAAAAGGAAATTAAAAATAGGTCGTTTCGACATTAATGGCAACCTCAAAACAAGTCGAACAGGATCATTAACAAAAAATGCAAATCATGAAAGTTCACCTGGCTAGCAAAGATACCCGCTACACCAACGATGTCAGTAGGATTCTCCAGAAGACGTCTACTTGATCGGATATGATCACCCGCTCGGCGATCCCTTCCGACGGCCAGCTTCACAGCCTCTGGCTGAGCCCAGCGTAATTCCTTAATTGATTCCATAACAAAGACGCCATTGTTGCGGGTCTTGAGACATCAGAAATTCTTCTTCAACCATATGGGCTCGCCATCGGAAACTCCCTTCCCAGGTCGCTGTGAGTTGCCTCTAAAGCCTGATCGTCCATGCCGATCAGTAGAAGTTTTCTTTGAAGCCAGCTCCAATAAGCCCGTCGTAGCCACAACCGAGCTCGCACCCCACTACTTCCGGCTCTGAGTATTTGAATATGCCTCCATTGCTTTTTTTATTTTGAGGCCACAACATCGATAGCCCACGCAGAGATATGGGTCGACCCGTGGACTTGGGCACTCTCACTGGCCCATCTCTCTTCGAGCCAGTACTTTGAACAGCAACGGTAACGGTGCCCTTCACCCCTTGCACCTTGCTCGTAGAAGCAGGGTGAGTTTGGACCACGGGAGAGGTAACCCGCTAGTTCTCTTACTCAAGGCAGGCCTTTTTTCGAGCGCGTCTGGCCCTCTCAGCTCGTACCTCCGTGGAATCCATTTTATTTGTGATCAAGAGAAAATAGCTCACATCAAACGAGATATGAAAAAGTATGATCACGCGTCAGCTCGCTAGAATCTGAGGATAACTATGAATGCTTCAAAGCTTAATGGGCATGAACCCCACGACATTCATTGTAAAATGCAAAAATCAAACATGAACAGGCTTCCCCAACCGGCTAAACATGTTATCAGATAGAAACAAAAGAAAAATCAATAGGATTACCTCAAATGCTCTGGGATTTGGATTCAAAGCTTGAGGACTGCCTCACAAGTCAGCTAGATACTCTCTCCTTCTCACCGGAATTCTGTAGCAGCTGCCGGATTTCTTTGACTGGCACGACTCAAATTCATGAAAAATATTTGAATTGAAGAACCTACTCCCTTATATAGTGGCTAGGACCGGAAGAGACGCCATTTCAAAATTCTAAATCAATAATGACGCATCTTCTTAAAACCCGGAATCATAATGGCAGCCGTTATCGGATCATGCAACCCAATCAGAAATCGTGGCCTGACAGACTACAATGGCTACTGTAAAGTCTGACAGTTACATCAGACATGATAATGAAGCGACATTCTTTATCTCGACCACTACGAATAAATACTGGCATTCGTCTCGCCCCGACTCCCAGCAAAAGAATCTTAATAGAGCTAAACTCAGATAGGTTGCTTCACGGCATAGCTTCAAACTGCCCGTCTAAATATCAAGATCGATCAGTATAAGCCCGGTCGTTATGGCACAAAATCATGTTTGCAACTCGCCCTCGAGCTAATATTTTATAAGCCTGGTCTCTTTGGCACGGAATCATATTTGAAACTCGCCCTCGAGGGAATCTTTTGTAAGCCCGGTCACTTTGGCACGGCATCATATTTGGAACTCGCCCTCGAGCAAATCTTTTGTAAGCCCGGTCACTTTGGCACGGAATCATATTTTGAAGTCTCCCTCGAGCGAATCTTTTGTAATTCATGTCACTTTGGCATGGCATCATGTTTGGGAGCTCGCCCTTAAGCGAATAAACCCGGTCGATTTGGCACGGCAAACCCTACAGACATGCCCTCGAGCATAAAGTAACTTTCATGACCGGTCGTTTTGGCACAGAAAACCCTGTAAACATGCCCTCGAGCGTAAATCAACTTTTAGGACCGGCGAACCCTGCGGTCATGCCCACAAGCGTAAAGCAACTTTTGGGACCGGTCACTTTAGCATGGCAAACCCTGCGGACATGCCCTCGAGCGTAACGCACTTAAGCTCGTTCGCTTTGGTACGGCATAATGTTAACACGCCTTTGAGCATAAAGCACTCAAGCCTGGTCGCTTCGGCACGGCATCAAAAAGGTCACTCTACAGCATGTAGCTCGGCATACGGTGAATCAATAAGAACTTACTCCTCGGCATATTCATTAAAGCACCATGAATAAATCAATGAGTAGGGGCCATTGGTATGCCAAGCCCGCAGATCCAAAACCTGGCCCATGAATAAGCCCAGTAAAGGATAAATCCCACAACCCAACCGGTTCACCCATAAAAATCCAAACCAAGCCACGGGGCAGGGCAATCTAGTCCGCCGTGCCTTTACGATCTTCACCATTTGCCAAGGTGGAAGGCAACAATTGAATCACCATCCAGCTAAACTCAAGGACACTAGGGGCCAACTTGCACGCCCCTCCAGCTCGCCGTCCTTCAGCTCAGACCAAGCCCACTCAGCCTTGCAACAGTGTACACAATGGTTACAAGCGCAGAGCCCACAGCGGTCATGATACAAGCTTCTCCTAATCAAATCTCATCTAACAGAGTTCACCTGATGACATGCGTATTTACTCACCGCCTTTGTAACCGCTGACTATAGTCCCTGTAAATAGTGGCGTCCCCTCACACACCAGAACTACATTATTTGGCTTGATCCCTTACACTCAAGGGTACGTAGGCAGCCACATTGGCATAGACATAATCCCCCCCCCCGCCAAATACCCCCTATTTATTAAACATAATCTTCATATTGTTCTTGAGACTAAACAACATTAAAATAGACAAATCGTACACAAACTAGGTAGATATCCACACTTAATCTGTTTGTGATAATTCTGACACTATCACATATCAATGAATGCAGATTTTAGAGGAAAATCAAGGAAATAATTTCAAGCGTGGGAACTCAAATCAAACGGGCAAAATATGAAAGAGACGTTGAATTCAACATCTATAAATACAAGAATTTATGAAGACAAATTGATAACACTGTATTTAGTACTATAAACCATACCATTATTTACCTCGAATCGTGCTCAATTGACAATAAATAGTTTGGTTATTGTGTGAAATACGTGTGGATTGCTTAGTGCTTGTTCCTTGGTAGAGAATGCTGCATTTACATATTTATCCCTCGTATATGGTACTGTTTTGCCTCATTTTCTGTGATTTTAAGGTGTACCATATTCTGGACCAATGAAGATGGATCCGAACTATAAAGAGTCATTGGGCCAAGACAAGAAAGTTCACGAAGAAGTCTGCTGAGGTGAAGAAGGATAAAGTCAGGCCCGTAATTGCAGAGGCCCACTCGCAACTGCGAGACTTGGGAAACATGAAAAGAAATCTGCCTCATTTTGCATTAAGTCAGTTGGGGTTTAGAGCACCTAGGTCGGTTACAGTGCCTATATAAAGCATGTACCAGTCCATTGTAACATATACTCCCAATTATTATCAAGTTTATGAAATAGAATTGTTTCTTTGTTATTACGTTGAGTTCTTTCATTGCTTTACTTCCCGAAGCCATCAACTAGTTTGAGTTGATCAAGCTAGATCTCCATAATTGAAGGTCTGAAGCTTGAACATTCCTTTATATTTTTGTTATGGTTGATTATTTTTATTTAACGCAATGCAATCAATCTGCATGTTTAAACGAACAATAATTTTCCCGGATATAACTAGAACAGAACTATGAAATTCCAGGATTAAGAACCGCCGCACTCGTAATTGCGACGGTCTATATCGCAATTGTGAGGCACCCTTAGGTCACCCTAAATCTGGAAATTCAAAGTCATCTACGTTGATCTTTAGGTTTAATTCATGGTACGTTAGATCTGGCCAATCTACATGTCGTATTTCTTAAATTAAAATGAAAGACTTGCAAGGTGAAGTGTGTGTTAGAACATAGTCTGGATCAATCCTTTGGAACATGCAAGTCAGTGTCGATAGCTGCCTTGGTAGGTTCTCGGTCATGAGCCGGCACTTTCTAAAACATATTACGTGTGTGTTAATACAACCAAATAAGGAGGTTAAGTGCACATAGATGTTTACTGTCCGTACCATGGAAGTAAATAAGGTTAGGAGATTGCACCCGTAGCTAAATTGAATTAAACTGATTGAATTGAGGAATTACGGTAAAAAGTAAACACTAAGATTAATTACACCAAGTCAGCAGATCGGTGAGAAGGGGGAATACCAATTTTATTTTCTGTCTTTATGTTGGTCAAAGAGACAAAGACCATCATGTGTGTTCTTAGTTGGATTAATACGTTATTACCATTGTTGCATTGTCTCCGTGGGATCAATCTTGACTCGCCCTTGCTATGATGCAATTGACCTAGTACTCTTGCTAGTAATTTGTGAGTAGTACACGATCACAAATTAACAACAACATGAATTACATAGCTGAAACTCTGTTGAAATCAAAACTCTCAAGGCACTCAAACTATCAACCAAAAAGATTCAAAGTTGTAGGAAAGAGAAGCTTCAAAGTAATATCAAGCAGCAGAATTTGAATCTGAGTCAAACATTCAAAGTTATAATCAGATTATTGACTCAACAAAATCTCAAGATTCGAACTCTAATCTTTGTTCATGGAAAGGATGATTAGTGAAGCAGTGCAGCTGTGAAGGACTAAGGCTACTGAAGCAAAGCAATTTGTCGAGTTGTGTGATTGTGATAGCTAGAGAAGAAGTTCATCTTCAAAGAACCAATGAAGGATAGATACCATGAAGAAGCCGGGGACAAGTTGCAAAAGGCAGATAATCCAGATTGTGAAGCTGAAGGATTTCAGTCAAGGACATGTTATTGTATTTGGTGTAACATACACAATGGTGAATTCCTCCTACGTCACAAGCAGAAAGAGAGATGTATAGGATTACACCACCTCGAACATCCAAAAAAAATTCCATGTTGTTTTTACTTTTTGAATTTACATACATGCACTTTTACTTTGCTGCAATTTATATTCATATAAGTTGCATAACACATATAATCAGCAGGACACTCACACACTCAACTGAATTTGTGAAACAGAGATTAGTAAGGCTATTTTTCGCTGCACTTTAGATTCAGCTGACCTTTATTTCAGCTGAGTTAAAAAGTTTTGAAAGACAATAAATTCATTCACCCCCTCTGAACTTATTTCAAGCCTTAAAGTGACCAACAAAACCTTAGGACATGCTTTGTTGTGATCAGTGATGTCTATGCACATATGTTGGCTCATGTAGTGTTTTGCTACCAAGAAGAGATTGGACAGCCAAATAGGATAAAATACTTCCCAAATGATCTTAGCCTCTAGAAGCTTTTTGGCCTCGACTTTGATCGTTTCTTTTCTTTCTGGAGTGAAATGACGCTTCTTCTGTCGAATAGGTTTGTGGTTCGGATCAACGTTCAATTGATAGACTACCTGGTAGATGGAAATTTCGGGCATGTCTGAGGCTATCCAAGCATATATATATTTCTGCAAATTCATGTTTTAAGCTTTGAATACGTTCTTTTACTGTGGGGGAAGCCATGACCCTAGTAAGATCATTCGGTCAGGACTTTCCGGCCATAATCTTATGCCTTCAATGGGGTCTTCAGACCCTGGAGCTTCTCTTGTTTCTGGAAGAAGGTCGTCCATCAAATATTTTGGAACAATCCATTGTTCCTCTTTTCTTGTGGTGTTGTATAACAGCTCCTATCTATTCGTACATCACCTTTTATCTTAGTTGTCCCTTTAATGGTGGGAAACTGCAAGGTGTTATGAGTGAGAGATGCAATTGCCCTTAGTTCGTTCACAGTTGATCTGCCCAATATGACGTTGTATGATGATGGTCCTTCAACTATGGTATATTCCATTGATATGGTCCTATTTTCCTTTTTTTGCCAAAGGTGTTGTTGAGCCGGACGTACCCATAAACATGTATGGATTATCGACCGCACCTCATGTGCCTACCAAGATATATTTTACAAGATGTCTGTGGATTATTGCCTCAATAACCAAGCCATCAGTGTTCATAGGTAAAGGAAAAGATCCTCTGGCTATAGGAAACTCCCATCAATCTAATGTTTTTTGTTTGCTGATATGAAGGCGAGGATTCATCTGTGATCCTCATAATTGTTTTGTGGAAACCACAAGAGCGTATAGGCCCTCTTTCTAGCGCTAAATGAAGATACCGGAATATCATTGAAAAGTTTGACTAATCGGGTAATTGGACTCTTTTGGCAGAAATGTAACTACAGAAACCGAGGATTTCCGTGATGCAATCTGATTTTGTCGTTGAGACTGCGTACGTATCCAGTACTGCATGAGATCAAGCCAAACAACATAGTTCTGTAGTTTGAGGATGATGATCCTTTTATAAGCCTCCCTCAAGGGAGAAGTAATGTAAGAATCCCTTAATTGTAGGGCCGGTGTGACATCAATCGTGCGGCATTATTGGCTCAATTAGGCAGAAATCGTAGGATTCTATCAATCATGAATATAGAGAACTTGATGGGGATGTATCACGGGATCTTACCCATTAATGCAGGAAAACTGCCTTTGGAGGTCGGGGACGACCTTTTCTGCTGAGGAGCGAGTTGTATGGCGGGGTTGGCTGGTCAATGCAAGATGAGGTCGGTTGAACGCTGAGAATGACCTGAATGATCGAGGTCCGCTTACTTTGAAATGAAATTTTTAGATTGAAGGCCCGAAGCGGGATTACGTTGATTTGTTCCCTCAAGGATGACCCGTTGAGGCCCAACTTTAACGATATATTATAACTTTGGGTTATATTCATCTCACCGTCATTGTTTAAATCGGTTTTCACTTAATCTGAATGAATAACAATCTCTAAGTTATCACAAATGAATGCGTAAAAAACTGGTCTCATCTTTCTTGTGCTCTTTAAACTTTGTACAAGCTGCTAGTGGCATGTGTATTGTGGGCTTGAAACGATGCAGAGTCATTTACGATGCTACTTTTGTCTCCTCCTACTTTTTTCCTTTCGGTTAACCAAAATGAATTAACATTTCTTTAGGGAGAAAATAAATAACTTGTATGGGGGAGAAAGGGGAAAAGACAATAAAGTCCGTATAAAAGAAAGATCCTATTTTTGTATTAAGAAATCCAGACCCAGTAACCTGAAGCAACCACGTAAGCATTTTTTATATTTTATGGGAAATTAGGGATAATGGCCATATACTGGAATATTTTAAGAATGTGACAAAGAATATATTTTTATAGGAGAAGGACAACTGCATAATTTTATAACGAGAAAGACAAACAAAGTGAATCCCGAAAATCGGTGAATCTCCTCAATAATCCCGAAATCGGTGAATTTCGACGGTGAATCCTGAAAATCGGTGAATTTAGACAATGAATTTTGAAAATTAGTGAATTTCGACGATGAATTTAAACAATTGAATTTAACCCGATGGATAAATAGTTTTGTCCTTTATGCAAAAGTTTCAAAAGACTGTATTTCTACTCAAATGATGAAATATTTCTATCATTCTCCCTCATTCCCTCTATATTTTATTATTAAAGCAGAATTAACTCATTATATTCTACATTCTACACGACTATTATGACGCTCATCCGTGTCCTTATTATATGATAGGCTGCATCTATTACATCATCAAAAAACCTTACTATATCTAATACTTCCATAGTATATCATTGCACAAGTAAGTTTGTTACATCAACATCAAAGGACAATGCGCATGGTGAAGACTGCACCACAACAACGTAAGCACCTCTTAAGGGCAATGACATAGGTCTCCATATGGGAGTTACACGAGTCCCTTGACACCATGCCAAGTGGAGGTGTAATAGTCCTCATGCTTCGAAAAGTAAACGTGTATCACCAATGATAAAGATGTTTTAGCTTTTAGACACAAACATATTTAATTTACGAGTTTAAATCTAACCACCTGGTTCATTCACAAAAAAGTCTTCTTATGGACATCTAGTCCTAGACATTCTAATTACACTACCTAGCACGGTGTAAAGAGATCATTGACTACTAAGTCAACGTCCCGAAAGGCCTAAACAAATGCCTTTCGGTGCTCCCACCTTCTCCCCGCAGAGGGTCTCAATTGTGGTGTTGAGCCGAGGCTACCAGAAGTCGAAGTTAAACATTGCAACATAACATAGAATGTCCTCAAAGACATGCATACCAATGAATACAACTTGTTCACGATTAAATAACTAAACAATGTGAACAGACACCTTTGGCGCCCACCAAGGACCCATTGGCGCCCGCCAACCTTGCCCGAAACTACCATTCTGCTTCCTCCGGGAGCCCACCAAAACCTCATTGGCATCCGCCAAGAGTGAACAGAATCACATTTGCTTGCTTTGGCGCCAACCAACCGCTGTTGGTTCCCGCCAATACTTTCCCGATCATCATGTTAACCTACAGTACCTTGTTGGCGCCTGCCAAAGGCCCATCGGCATCCTCCAATCAGCCATTGGCGTCTGCCAATACGGACAAATTCATCCGGTTATTTCCTACTCAGGTAGGCGTCCGCCAAAACCACAATGGCATCCGCCAAATCGATGGAAATAGGCAGAATCAGCCTGTTCAAAGGTGAAACCTGCTGCAGTTTCATACTCAATGATCACCAACCTTATTACAACCTAAAACATAGATTTCGCATTATTAATATATAGCATAAACACCCAAAAATCTGTTTAGGAACACCCCTTACCTTTTTAGCGATTGAAAGCGAATTCCAAAGAGAAATTAAAAGAATCCACGTCAATCCTCAGATTTACGACTCCTACTAACAACCTACGATCCATAAATTTCACACTATGATTAATACATCCCTATACACAATTAAAGCTCAAACTTTTCACAAGAATGATCAAGATTCCAAATTAGGCTAAACTTAATACTTACGAAATTAAGAATAATTTGTGTGGAAATGTTTGTTGCGATTAGACAATCACTTTCTTCTACTGCGGTATGCCCAATATCCCGATGGATAAACACGTGATTGAAGATTCTTCTGCATCGCCTCCTCTTCGTAACTCTCAAACCATCTCGTCTTCTAACACGTGTGTCGCCTCTACTAGTGTGTGATTGCTCCACCGAACTGAGGCTAGTTGTACCTCTTCATTCTTGACTTTCTTCACCTTCTGATCTAGGATATGATCACGAAAGTGGTTTGTTGAGCCTTCTTAAGGTTGCAACAAACCACTTCAATCTTCTCTTTGTCCTGCCGTGTCAACTATGGTTCTGTCATCTATCATTGTTCCACTTCATTCCAGAAAACTAGCGTTCTACGCTTTCTTTTATACAAATTTTCAAAAGACGGCATCTGGATACTGGCGTGGAAGCTATTGTTGTAAGCGAATCCTGCTATCTATATCTTCATAGAAGGCCTTTTGTAGTACTGATTCAACTCTTTATACATCTAGGTTGCCCCGGGAAGAACTACAACCACTATCTTGTGGGCTTCATGCATTCCGTCTTCCTCAAATCTTCCACATTAGGAACACACAGCCGATTCCAATATCAAAGGTTGCCATCTTCATCTAACTCGTAACTACTGCTGGTTTAGCTCTGGTCACTTGCTTGTAATCAACTGTATCTGGATCCTCAACTTGTTTCTTCATGATCTCATATCTATCTCAGGCTTTGCAATCAACAGTACAACATACTTTACTTCCCATTGCCGACTATATGCTGAATGCTTAAACTTCTCAACTGATCCATAACTTCTAGCACACTTGACTCCTTTCGATCTCAACCTTCATTACCGCAACGCAAGCTTACTGAAGAACTGCAGGGATTCTGACTGAATAGTTTCTAAGACTAGACGGTGAGGCTCAAGACAACACAACACTTCTGTAAAAAATGTTGTAGGGAAGAGTCTCCGAGACAGTGACCTCCTAAACATTACGGTGATACAAAAGGGAAACTCATTCTAGCAAAAAATGAGGATATAAAATATCTTACAAAAGTTCTGAAGATGAAAATGGTGTGGAAAACAACGAAAGCTAAATCATGGTACGAAAAACACAAAGAGGGATGAATGATTGCGCCCACGGTGTAAGGCACGGGCTTCTACTAGAAATGGGACTATGTCTATCGTAGCAGAGTGTTGGCGAGTCAAGGTCGAATTCTATAGAGACTCATAATAATACTTTTAATCTAGATTAAGTTTCACAAACTCGATCTACGACCAACTATAAAACAGAGAAGTAAATTATGGTGCCAATGAACGTACAAGATTATGCAAGTTCAACAAAAGCACACCAGAGTTTCTAATGTATTAGCCTAATTATGAGTTATTAGTTATTCCCCCCATATCATGCATCAATCATCCCCGTGGTGAATTTTAGATCTTTAACAGCTACGGGTGCAAATGCCTAATATTACGCTACTTCCATTGAAAGGATAGTAGGTGCCTATATGCAATTAACCTCCTTAATTGGTTGTTTTAATTCACATGCATCAAGAATTAGGACTAGCCGGCTCAAGACCGAAGACCTCCCTAACCAGCTATCGTGGATTGACTAGCACATTCCTAAGGATCGATCTAGACATTGTCCGAACTAATACTTCACTTTATCGTACTTCGTATTAATTTATGATGACATGCATACAATTGATCAGGCTATAAACATGTAATTAGATATGTCGATCAGACGTAGCTGGCGCCGATTATCATAAATTACGATTTACTAGGTATCTCGATTCATTGATATAGACCGTCGATGTATCGAGAGAATGCAACCACTATTTAATAATTTCTTCACCAACGATTCAGATCTATACACGTACGGGGTAATGTAAACTAACTACTACATAATTAAAACTAATAATATCAATCAGAACATACTAATCACGTAGAATAATGACAAATGTACATCTAGAAAGAGCTAGAAAATCATACCCTCGAAGATGAACGTAGATCTCCCTCAGATATCTCTCTAAGAGGCAAATTCGTCAAATCCATGACTAGAACTCATAAAGAAAATAAATGAAGAACAAATAACTTTTATTGCATAATATCTTTCTTGAGTGAAAATTGTACATTGAATTATGAGGGCGATGTGTTGGACATATTTTAAGTTTTAGTGATGTGTGCCAGACTAACTGTTATAAAGCAAAGGCAAAAAGATGTCTAGATCAAATGTATAGGCTTATTAGAGTTTGATATTTGTATAGGTTTGATCAAACAAGCATTGTAAAAGGTCAGCTGACTTTCATCAGCAGACCTGTCTAGGTCAATAAGGTACCTGAGTCAGTAGATTAGTTAGGAACCTGCTGAAGACTGAAGGCTGAGGGCTCAAACTCAGTTATTGAAGGCTAAGGGATCAAACTTAGTGTTTAAAGTCAAGGATATGGAATCGAATTTAGGGAAGTGCGTGATGACCTAAAGCGATTACATATACCTTAATGTACAAGGTCTAAGTTCCATAAGTTAAGTGGTGATTGGAACTTAGTTATGTTCAAATTGGTGTAATCTAACTTCACAATTAAAAGTTAGATAAAAGATGATCAATCAAGAGTTTTATAAACACAAAGAAACTTGAGATAGTTGGATCGATAAGCATTTCAAAGAGACTTACACACACAGAAACTTGCTGAATGCATATTTCGATTTAATCAAAGGTTACATTGGAATATTACAAGGAAAAGGACAGATAACAACTCTTGATCTTGTCAACAAATCAATAGTCAAGATTAAAAGAACGTTGGAAAGAAATATCCAATGGATACAAGTCAAAGGGTGGACGATCAAAATCGACAAAAGCAAGCGGCATTGTCGGTACTATACTGAGTGACGTAAAGCAAGTCAAGATAGGACAAATCTGAAACATATATGTTTTGAATTTCAAACCCAAGTCACAAGGATTCTCACCTATAAATAGAAGACCCCTGATATAGAAACAGATGATGAATTTTGAAAGAAAAAAAAACAATCAATCCTGAGCTATCAGTTTTCTATCAAGAAATCACCTGCCGACATTCTCGAGCTTAAAGCTCTTGATCTAGTAAATTCTTCAAGTGTAATCTGCTATCAAGTTACATCAAGTATACACACTTGAAGACATCAAGCTGCTGATCATTTCATCCTGATCAACCTGCTGAAAGCTGAATCACTTACTTGATTCAAACTTTCTTTTACAAGAAACCTGCTGAAGACAGTGAAGCATCTTGGGTGTCAGGGCGCTTGTTTGTGGTGGAGTGGGGTGAAGAGGCAATCCTACCCTTCAAGGACCGAGTGGAAGACTTTGGAGCAGCAATCCTACCTGTTCCAAGTGTTTAGTTTGTGAAGCCATAGTTATTGGTGAAGGACAGACAACTTAGGGATTTTTGTAAATGCAACCTCAAAGATCTCTAGTGAGTTACCTCCAACATCACAGGAGAAGAGTGGACTGGCAGGATTACACCACCTAGAACCACTATAAAAATTGCCTACTTACTTTCTGCATTTAATTTCTGCATTTAGTATATTTAGCACATCAACCTTCTGAAATAAGCAACTGAATCACACACTCACACTACTGAGTATCTAATACTTAGTATAATATTTTAACAACAAGTAATAAGGCTTAATTTGAATATATTCCGCTGCAACAAATTCAGTTAAATCAACAGTCAGCAGACTACTGAACTTGCTAAATTAGTTAACTCCAAAAGTTTTAAGTGTTAAGTTTATTCACCCCCCTCTAAACTTAACCAAAGCCTTTTCAAGGGACCAACAATTGGTATCGTGAGCGATTATTCGCTCAAGTAATCCTACTTGTTGTGCTTGTGAAAATACTTTAAAAACTTTTTCAAGTTTCTGATTTTCAAAGCTTTGCATCATGGATAACAACCAGTATGATAGAACAATGTTGATGTGTTCTTTAGATCGTTTTGATGAATATAAACGTCGTATGCAGGATTTTCTAGCTGCAACTCATGGTGAGATGATGGATGTGCTGACAGATGGACCACTGGAGATCACCAAGTCAGTAACAGTGGGATCTGAAACTCAGTATATTCCAAAATCAAAAAGAGAATAGAATGCTGAAGATAGAAAAAGAGCAAACCTCAACAATATTGCTATTGATATCATCTACAGAACCTTGGATAGCAATATGTACATGAAAGTGAAGGATTGCAAGACTGCAAATGAACTTTGGGATAAGTTACAATTAATCTGTGAAGGCACTGATGCAATCAAGAAGAACAAAATCATTGTGGCAAAGAAAAAGTTCCAGGATTTCAAAATAAAACCACTGAACAAATGGAATCAAGATTCAATGCAATCATGGATGAACTCACTCTACTGAGTGTAAACTACTCAAAAGAAGAAATCAATTCAAAAATCTTAGAAGCCATACCTGCAAAAGAAGTTTGGGAAATGAAGGTGACTGCAATAGAAGAAATGAGAAGTCTACATGAAAAGGACAACTTCAAATTATTTTCAGATCTCAAGGCTTATAAATTCAGCAAGAAACTTGTACCTGAGACTGAAAAGGAAGAACCAAAGACCACTGCATTGGCTGCTACACAACAAGAAGAAACATCGGGAGCTCAAGATGACCTACTGGATGAGATGCAAGAGCAAATTGCCCTACTAAGCAATAAAATCAGAATGATGAAAACTGGAAAGGGTTCTCCAAGGAATTTCACAAAGAAATCTAGTGAAAAAAAGAAGGATGAATCCAAGAAAGACAATGATTACTTGTGCTATCAATGCAAGAAACCAGGACACTTCAAACCTGACTGTCCTGAACTAAAATAGAAATAGGAATCTGATTATCTGTGCTTCAATTGCAAGAAGCCTGGACATTTCAGACCTGATTGTCGAGACCTACTGAAGAGCAAAAGTCAGCAAAGAAGATCTGGCAAGAAAGCTATGGTTGCTGAAGATCAATCAGGATATGAAGTTGAATCAGAAAAAGGAAATGAATCTGATGATACTGCACTTGTTGATGATATAGATGATTATTCTTTAATGGCAAATATGGAAGAAACTTAGGAGGTATACAATTCTGTATCTATAAACACTCATGCTGAAAGTGATTGTAAATCAACTTGTGGTTCAAATCCTAAAAATTCTGACAATGAAGAAACTTTGGATGCCATCCTTAATCAACTGAGGATAATACAATCTGGTTATGAGATTGTGAAGACTGAAAAAGAATCTCTTCAAGCAGAAGTTGAAAGATTAAAAGCTTAATTAAGAATTTTCAAAGGAAAGGAAAAAGAGTTTGGACAGAATCAGCATAAGCCTGATGTACATTCAGTAGCTGCTGAATCTGCTGAACAATCTAGTTCCACTACTGCATTCAAATCTAGAAAGCCTTATGGTGATAGAACAGGCCTTGGATTTGGAACTCAACAATCTAATAAGGGTGGATCCAGTAAGGTTACTGAACCTAGTACCAGAATTGGTCCTAAGTTTGTACCTGCACAAGATCCAACTCCCAAAAATTTTGTTGAGGCAGTGAAGCCTACTGAGAAGACTTCAAGGAAGCAAAATCAGAAGTCAAAAAGGTCAACCATACCTAACAAAAGGAATAAATCCAAAAGTAGGATTGCTGCACCTTCTAGACCTGCTGATAGCAGACCTGCTACCAAGCCTGCTGGACCACAAAAGGGCAAAAATCAGAAATATTCCAAGGATAAGAATCCTAAACCTAAAAATGTCAATCATTCTAGGGATACTTATCTCAGGGGGAATGGTAGATTATTCCCTACCGATGATGATTGGAATATTCCTACCCCTACTGCTAGAAACAACAGGTATAACCATGCTGTTAGGGTAAAACCTCAGCAATGGAATCAGCAGAGGACTCAGCAGAGGACTTATACAAGACCTCAGTAGGGACCTCAGCAGACTCCAAATAACAGGGCTGCTCCTAACAGACAGCAAATCTATGGTTATGCTAGTAGTTTTAACAATAGAAATCACTCCAAACAGCATTACATACCAAAAGGCCATAAAGCATATGTGAGTCCTACACAACCAAATGTTAGACCTTATCGATGTGTAGAATACATGTATGAACAAAAGTATAACACTTTTCAAAGAAGACCTTATGGAAATTTGCCAAGGGTCATGCTTACCACTGACCATTATGGACCCAAACAGTTTTGGGTGCCTAAAATACATTAAATTTGTTTTGTAGGGTGTCTGGTACTTTGACAGTGGATGTTCCAGACATATGACAAAGAATAAACATTGTCTGACAAACTATGTGGCAAAGGATGGTCCAAGAGTGAATTTTGGCAACAAGAACACACCAGGATACACAAGAGGATATGGCACACTTGTGAGAAATGGATTAACTATCAGGAATGTTGCATTTGTGGAAGGACTGGACTACAACCTACTGAGCACTGGACAGTTTTGTGACATGGGTTACAAGGTCACTTTTGACAAAGGCATATGTATTGTCATTAGTGAAAGAGGTGATCAAGTTGTGTTGGCTGGAAGAAGACAACAAAACATGTATATTGTGGATTGGTCTACTGCTGTTCCAGAAACATGCCTGATTGTGCATACCAAGTCAGAACTTAATTGGTTATGGCATAAGAAGTTAAATCATCTAAACTTTGATGATATTAATCAGTTAGTGAAGAAGAAATTGGTGATTGGTTTACCTGAGATCACATTCAAAAAGGATGCTATATGTGATGCTTGTCAGCAAGGTAAACAAACAAAATCAAGCTTCAAATCAAAGACTAAGCAATCAACAAAAAGAGTTTGGGAGCTGATGCACATGGATCTATTTGGACCAGTAACACCAACTAGTGTAACAGGAAAGAAGTACACTCTAGTAGTTGTGGATGATTATTCTAGATACCCTTGGGTAGTATTCATGAACAAGAAAAGTGAAACACTTCAAAAGATGCCTGAACTTTTGAAGAGATTGCAAAATGAGAAAAGTTTGACAGTAGTAAAGATCAGATCAGACAAGGGTACTGAATTTCTCAATAAAGTTATAAGAGAATATTGTGAGCAGAATGGTGTGCTACATCAACTAGCTGCTGCTGGTGCACCTCTGCAAAATGGGGTTGCTGGGAGAAGAAACAGGACTTTGAAAGAAGCAGAAGAACTATGATTTGGGAAGCATTATTACCTGAAAGATATTGGGTTGAAGCAGTCAATACAGCATGTTATACACAAAATAGGACCTCAGTGAACAAGAAGCTGCTGAAGACACCTTATGAGATTTGGAATGGAAGGAAACCTAATATATCCTATTTCCATCCATTTGGAAGCAAATGTTTTATATTAAATCATAAGGAGCAATTGAAGACATTCCAACCAAAATCATATGAAGGAATTTTCTTGGGATATTCTTACATCGACCAAGACATTCGGAATCTTGAATAAAGGACATCAAAACATGAAGAAACAATACATGTTGTATTTGATGAACCTAAGTTCATTGGTATGGAAGATGAAGTTTCAGAACCTGCTGAGAATCAACAAGTCACTGATCCAGAATGTGTTGATGTTTTGGAAAGGATAAATGACTTAAAGATTTCTGACTCTGCTCCTGTTGAACACCCTGCTGGTAATACTACTGATGCAACAACTGAGGCAGTTCAAGGATCTGCTGAACCTCTTGCTGAAGCAACAGCAAACCCTACTGAAGATGATGTTCCTGTGAATCAATCTAACCAAAATCCACAATGGTTAAGGGATCACCCTGCTGAGCAAGTTATTGGCAATATTTAGCAAGGTGTGAGAACTAGAAGACAATTAGAAGCTATGTTTACTTGTTTTTTTATCTCAAATGGAGCCTAAAGTTGTAGAAGAATCAATATCAGATCCAGATTGGATAATTTCCATGCTAGAGGAATTGAATGAATTTGAAAGAAATCAAGTTTGGACACTAGTGGAAATGCCTAATCATGCAAATATAATTAGAACAAAATGGGTATACAGAAACAAATTGGATGAATCTGGTACCATTGTGAGGAATAAGGCCAGACTAGTAGCAAAAGGCTATTCTCAAGCAGAAGGAATAGATTTTGATGAGACATATGCCCCAGTTGCAAGATTGGAAGCTATAAGATTATTCTTGGCATATGCTGCTTATAAAAACTTCAAAGTATACCGATGGATGTCAAGAGTGCATTTACGAATGGCATTACGGAAGAAGAGGTTTATGTTCAAAGAACCTCCTGGTTTTGAAGTTAAAGATCAAAAGATAAAGTGTCTGAGACTCAATAAAGCACTTTATGGTTTGAAACAAGCACCAAGAGCATGGTATGAGACCCTATCTCAATTCTTGGTGGACAATGGTTTTACCAAAGGTACCATTGACAAGACTCTTTTCAGAATCAATGAAGGAAACAGCTCCCTGCTGGTACAGATTTATGTTGATGACATAATTTTTGGCTCTGAAAATGAATTGCTATGTGAAAAGTTTGCTAATCTGATGAAAAGTAAATTCCAAATAAGTATGATGTGAGAAATGAACTATTTCTTGGGGTTACAAGTCAAACAAATGAAAGATGGAATCTTCATTCACCAAACCAAGTATACCAAGGAGCTACTGAAGAAATTTGGTATGGAAAATAGCACCAAGGTATCAACTACTATGAGTACAAACATTAGATTGGATGAAGACAAAGAAGGCAAAGATGTTGATCAAACCTTATACAGAAGGATGATAGGCAATCTGTTGTACCTTACTGCTAGCAGACCTGATATATCCTTTGCTGTAGGTGTTTGTGCAAGATTTCAATCTAAACCAAAAGAAGGTCATCTATCTACAGTCAAAAGGATTCTCAAGTATCTAAAAGAGACTTTGGGAGTAGGGATATGGTATTCAAAAGATGGAAGCTTCAAGGTTATATCCTACTCAGATTCTGATTATGCAGGATGCAAGATTGATAGAAAAAGCACCACAGGAACTTGTCAGTTGATGGGAAATAGACTGATTTCCTGGTTTAGCAAGAAACGGAATTCTATATCAACTTCTACTGCTGAATCTGAATATATAGCTGCTGGTAGTTGCTGTGCACAAATAGACAACAGTTAAGGGACTATGGAATTGAAGAAAGAGAAATTCCTATAATGTGTGACAACACAAGTGCAATTGCAATCACAGAAAATCCTATTTTGCACTCAAGAACCAAGCATATTGATGTGAGACATCATTTTATAAGAGATCATGTTGAAAAGAAAGATGTGGTGGTTCTTTACATCCCTACTGAATATCAACTTGCTGATATTTTTACTAAACCATTGGATAGTGAAAGATTTGATAAGTTAAGGACTGAACTTGGAATTATAAAAGTTGACTGATACACCTTTGTTCAGCAATGTACTGGAATTCACCAAGGGGATTAGTCTTTGCTATGTTGGGTGAGCTCACTTAGCAGATTAGTCATTGGTATCAACAATTCCATGTACTTATATGTATTTGGACAATTGTGCAAATGAAGTTGCCAAGGGGATTGGTCTTTTTCATGTTGGGTGAGCTCACTTGACAGATCAGTCATTGGTATTAAACTTCATCTTGTATTATCAGTTGGACAAAACTAGAAGAATTGAAGATCAGTTGAGTTACATTGTCAGCAGGCTGCTAAGTCATTCTTTATCAGCAGACTGCTGATCCAAGTCTACTGAAGATGAAAGCTACTGAAGCATACGTTACACAGTCAAACTATAACAAAAGTCAAAAAGCAAATGACCGGGATATTTATCTTATCTTTATAACCGCAGTTACACGATCGGACGGTTACAACTCTTTATGGATAAGTTATGAGACACGTGGCAAGATCTCATTAATTCCAACTTTGATCGTGTTTAATGCTACAGTACGTGTACAATACTTCTGACAGTTTCAACCACCTCTATATATATATATACAGACATATACACAGAGAAAATACTTACAATCTTGAGATTTATTTTCTCTGAGATTACACCGTGTGAACACAGATTTGAAAGCTTTTTCTTCATCCTTTTCATTTCTAATGGCGGATAAAGGTGATGTTCATATTGGAACAAGTCAAAGTGTGAGAGGGTACATTACTGACTGTCACACCACTAAGTTAGCTATCAACATTGGAAGAAGAATCAGAAGAGTTTCTGGTTTGGAAAATGTTATTAATAGAAGATTGGAAAGAATTTCATACATCAATGTTTTGGAATTCTGGAAGAACATGGTCATACACGAAGGTAGAGAAGCTTTCACTACAATGGTTAATGGCAGAGGGATTGAAATCACTTCATATCTACTGAGAGAAGTATTTCATTTTGGACCTGGAAATGGTGCTCCTACCAATCCAGAAATGATGAACCTGCCAAGAATGAAGTTTGTTGATGCAATAAAGACAAATGAATCCATACCATCATCTCTAGGCATTAATGTGAGGCACATTGCATTTGAATATAATCTACTTAGCAAGTTAATTGCCAATAACATTCTGGGATTCAGTGGAAGTCTAGATACACTTTCTAGACCTAAGATTGACCTACTGATCATCATCTGCAGAAGTGTAAAGTTTCATTGGGCAGGATTCTTTATACATTATATGAAGAAGGTGTTTACTAAAGATAGAGATGGTATAAGGAAGTCCAAAGCCAAGCCTCTAGGTCTACTGATTCAGACCTTACTGAATCACTTTCAGATACCTGATGTTGCATCTGAGAAAATCAATAAATCCAGATACAAGCCGGAAGTTGTTACTCCTATTCCTGGGTTTGATGATGATGAAGATAAATATGAGGAGGCAACTGAGAGTGATAATGATGGTGGTGACAATGATGATGAAGGACAAGAAAAGAGATCAAAGGTTAGACATGATGTACAACCTGCTGCATCAAAAATAGCTAAGGAGAAAAGAAAGGCTATTGATACTAGAAAGATCACTGAGATGCTTAAGCCTAAGAAAACAAGGAAGCAATCAGTAGAGACTGTTGATTCTACTGAGGGTTCAGTTGAAGTTGAAGTTACTAACCCTGGTGAAGTTATAAGGAAGAAGTCTACTGCTGAAATTTTGAAAGAGCAACGAAGGAAGGTAGGAGAAAGAGGAAAGCTGATGAGATTGAGGTTGAACAACCTTCAAAGAGAATGAAGGAAATTGTGAGGAAAAAGAAACATGGAAAAGGTAAATAATTGAGGATTCTGGAAGATCAAAAAGAAGTAGAAGAAGAGGCTGTTGAGCCTACTACTGATGTTGGTGTTGCTGTTGAGCAACACATTGAAGAACCACAGCAGACTGATGTACTTGAGCCTGTTGTAGAAGCTGTTGAACCTGTTCCTGACCCTGTTGTGGATGCTACAACTCAGGGGGAACAACACACTACTGCAGACCCGACTGACACACATACAAGTCAAGGGGAACCGAGTGTGGAATAGATGGAGGTGGTAGGTACAAATTTACAATCAGAAGAACCTACTGACATAGATGCATCTGTTGAGGAAACATTGAATATGCTTGTTGAGACCTTTGGAGGACAACAAGTTGAACAACCAGCTGCTAGAAAGCATTCAATGCCTTTTGAGAGGAAGGAGAAAAAAAGAAAAGAAGGATATGTTGATCCTAAACTGAAGCTGGTTGTTGATTACTTTCAATGGAAGTTTGGATATTATAAGAAACAAAAATCAGCTGCGGAGCCAATGACAGATTTTGAAGAATGGGCTTTTGAAAAATTAGAGGTGGAAAACCTACTAGACCTGGTTAATACTTGTTTGCTGGAAATGAGGTTGATGGAAATCATTGACAGAGAAAAGGGAGAAGGAAGTATCATGTTTAAGGATCCTAGGGAAGGACCAGATAGTGATGATTCATCATCATCTGATTCTGATGATAATCATCCCCCACATCAAGGAGAAGCCAGTGGAACTGCATTGCCAACTGAACCAAGAGTAGAACAGTCTACTGGTGCTGACAAATCAGCTGAGGGCCAGCAACCTGACCAAATGGATGAAGATCTGGAAGATCTTACTATAGACGATTTGGAGGCTCTAATCAATGATGGAATAAATCTTGGAGATAATAGGTTGGTTGGCACATCTGATACATTCAAGGTTGTGGAATCTGATGTGAATCCTGATGATCAGCAGACTGAAAATTTAGATGAAGAGAAAATTATTGAACACAGTGAGCCTGATTTCAATTCTGAAGATTCAGCTCAATATCAGGAATGGATTGATACTCAGGGCACTCTATCTAAATCTGCTGATAATCTACAGAAAATTACTGATGCTGGAGGATTTCTAGAAGAGAATATGGCTATTTTCCTTTTATTGCTGCAGAAGAAAGGGTCCTACTCACTGAGGAACAAACGGTGATAGGTCAGAGATTGGACATGGTGATGGGTTTTGAAGGATCACCCATACTTTTTGAGGAGGTTCAGGCTGCCGAGGAACAAACAGCACCTGAACAAAGGTCGGAACTGGAGGTACAGGTTGCTGAGGATCAGACAGCACCTGGACAAAGGATGGAAATCACAATGGGTTTGGAGAAAACCCCTGCAATCATTGAAGAACAGTCTCTTTGTAGTACATTTACTATGGCAAAAGTGCTTGAAGGAAAGGATAGTCGCAGATCAGCTATTTATTGATGAGGATGAGCAATTTGCTAGACTATGACTTCAGTGATAAGGAGTTTCAAGTGCCTGAGGAAGAACATGTTGCTGCTGAACCCCAACAGGCATATGTACCACTGTTCGAAGAAGAACCTATCTTGGAACCTCAACCAGCACAATATCCCATTTTGGAAGATATTTTTGGTGCTATGGTTGAAGAAGGTCCTGACCCTGCTGGAAGGGATATGAGTTGGGCCATGGTTGTCAGCAGACAGGGGGCACAATACAATGTTGAAGAGCCTGCTGATGAAGCTGCTGGACATATGGCTAGAGGTATGGCTGGTGGAGTACCACCACAGGTGTTGGATGAGTTGAGAGCAGTCAGAAATGACATTACACAGTTAAGAACTCAACTTGACAGACAAGAGCAAAGATTTGATGATTTGATGAACTTAGTGGAAGATAGAGGGAGGACTACTAAAACAGTTGATTCCAATATCACATCCACTCAATTTTCTCTTGATGACCTTACCAAAGATGTGAGAGGCATAAAACAAGGGAATACACTGAAGGATCAGTTTTTGAAAGAACAATTTGCCTCCATTCACAAGAAACTTAATAAGCTTGTTTGAAGCACCCAAGTCTCATTGTACGACAACTTCTTTGGAACATCTTAGCTCTCTTTGCATTAGATCCTAAGATCACTGAGAGGATAACTCTACTGGAGCAAACTATGGAAGGAAGGATCACAGCAGTTGACACTAGAACTGAAATTATGGAAGGTCAACTGAATAATTTAGTGACCACACAGGAGAGTGTTCATGGCCTGCTTTCTCGTTTTGTTGATGATGTCAATAAGGGGGAAGAGAGCCAAAACAGCAGTAGCAAAAGATGCTGTAAGGATTTTTGCTCAAAAGAAACGGGAGGCTGATACAAATGCATTCAGAGAACCTGTACCGGGCAGACTTCAGCTTACTGATGACCTCTTCAAAGAATACAAGAAGCAATACTACAATAAGAGGAGACCTTACCATGACAAGGGTTTCCATGAGGGGTTAAATTCATTTTTGGGACTTAAGTTTTGGGAGGCTAGAGTTAAATCCTTAAGAGCTTCACACAGAGGTGGTAGAGGTGGAAGAAGTGGAAGAGGTGGAAGAAGTCTACCTACTACTTTAGCAAGAGAATCATTGGAAGAATTCAAGCAATTATACATGCGTTTAGGATTCAGAGTACACCAAATTAATCTAACTCTACCTGAGGCATGGAAATGGTGGAAAGAAGTGAATCCTCATATTGATTTTTCCCTAAGGATGAGAGAAATGGTCAGAGACATAAGGGAATATCAAGAGCAACAAGAAAGAGAAATAAGGAACTAGATCAGCATACTCCCACCTGTTTTCTTATTATTGCTGAATCTAGATTGTAATAACTTTTGAGCAAACATGATTATAATGAGAAATGACTGAATTTGTTCTGTATTTTTGTTTTTACTCTTTTTGCTTTGATGTAAGGAGGGTATTGGCATCATCACCAAAAAGAGGGAAATTGTTGGACATATTTTAAGTTTTAGTGATGAGTGTCAGACTAGCTGTTATAGATCAAAGGCAAAAAGATGTCTAGATCAAATGTATAGGCGTATTAGAGTTTGATCTTTGTATAGGTTTAATCAAACAAGCATTGTAAAAGGTCAGTTGACTTTCATCAGCAGACCTGTCTAGGTCAGTAGACTAGTTAGGAACCGACTAAGACTGAAGGCTGAGGGCTCAAACTCAGTTATTGAAGGCTAAGGGATCAAACTTAGTGTTTAAAGTCAAGGATATGGAATCAGAATTTAGTTAAATTTGTGATGACCTAAACTGATTACATATACCTTGTGTACAAGGTCTAAGTTTCATAAGTTAAGTGGTGATTGGAACTTAGTTATGTTCAAATTGGTGTAATCTAACTTCACAATTAAAAGTTAGATAAAAGACAGTCAGCTGAAGAGTTTTATAAACACAAAGAAACTTCGCACGGTTGATGATAAGCATTTCAAAGAGACTTACACACACGAAACTCTTGAAGGCATATTTCGATTTAATCAAAGGTTACATTGGAAGATTACAAGGAAAATGACAGATAACAACTCTTGATCTTGTCAACAAATCAATGGTCAAGATTAAAAGAACGTTGGAAAGAAACAGAGGTTTATCCAATGGATACAAGTCAAAGGGTGGACAATCATCAAAAGCGACAAAAGCAAATGGGTAGTGTCGATTACTATGTACGAGACGAAAAGCAAGTCAAGATGGGACAAATCTGAAACGGCTATGTTTTGAATTTCAAACCCAAGTCACAAGGATTCTCACCTATAAATAGAAGACCCCTGATACCGAAACAGATGATGAATTTTGAAATAAAAAAACTATAAATCCTGAGCTATCAGTTTTCTATCAAGAAATCACCCTGCTAACATTACTGAGCTTAAAGCTACTGATCTAGTAAATTCTTCAAGTGTAATCTGCTATCAAGTTACATCAAGTATACACACTTGAAGACATCAAGCTGCTGATCATTTCATCCTGATCAACCTGCTAAAAGCTGAATCACTTACTTGATTCAAACTTTCTTTTATAAGAAACCTGCTGAAGATAGTGAAGCATCTTTGGGTGTCAAGGACTGTTGTTTGTGGTGGAGCTGGTGAAGAGGCAATCCTACCCTTCAAGGACCAGTGGAAGACTTTGGATCAGCAATCCTACCTGTTCCAAGTGTTCAGTTTGTGAAGCCATAGTTATTGATGAAGGACAGACAACTTAGGGATTTTTGTAACTGCAACCTCAAAGATCTCTAGTGAATTACCTCCAACATCACAGGAGAAGAGTGGACTGACAAGATTACACCACCTAGAACCACTATAAAAATTGCCTACTTACTTTCTGCATTTAATTTCTGCATTTAGTATATTTAGCACATCAACCTACTGAAATTAGCAACTGAATCACACACTCACACTACTGAGTATCTATTACTTAGTATCATATTTTAACAACAAGTAATAAGGCTTAATTTGAATATATTCCACTGCAACAAATTCAGTTAAATCAACGATCGGCCAGACCTCATCGAAATGTCAAGAGAAGCTCTCGAACTTGTTGAATTTGTTAACTCCAAAAGTTTTAAGTGTTAAGTTTATTCACCCCCCCCCCCCCCCTCTCTCTAAACTTAACCAAAGCCTTTTCAAGGGACCAACACGATGCCTCTTATTTATAGTCATGAAACCGACTTAGATAACCTTAAAACCTACCCCTCGTCCAAGAAAACACTTTTCCGAAGATTCTAGATGCTCGATTCAACGGCACCAACTCTGGATAGATCGAGGTGAATTTCGTACTTTTTCTTCTGCCGACTTAATCTTGGAAAGTTCTGGATACCCTACGTCCGTTCCTTTTTGCCAATCCACTTCATTATCCATCCTTAACTCGTGGCCCAATATTCACAACCTGGGAATAATTAAATAAAAAAGGAAATAATACCAATTCGGGATAAAATAATGATAAATACCAAATTCTCATTCCGACATATCTTATTCAACACAAATGGTTCACATTTAAAGGCCAAAACAACTAATTTTAACTCATACTAGGTCGAATGTTGATGCCGTAGGATGAACTATTTTAACCGTCATTAGCTACTGTTAGGAACATTTTGTTTGTTTCGATGTTTTGATGATGGCCATACTAGCTGTTATAGCAAGCCTGAAATAAGTTAGAAAAATATGTATAAGTCTTTTAAAGTCTGACATGTTGTATAAGTTCAGTCAGACAAGTACTATATTAGATTGGTAGGATGGCTAAGTAAAACAGGAAATCAGCGAAGTAAAAGCAGCCATGTACCAGCAGAAAAGAAGGAAGACATATGGACTGACTTATAACCAGGGAAGTCTGTCATGACCTTGGATAAGTCTAGGTTGCACTACAAGTGATGAAATCTAATTGTTTAACTATGGTGTACACTGTGTTGGTCCCAGAGAAGGGTAAAAGTATAGTCAGAGAGGGGTGAATGACTATACTGGAGTTTCAAAACTTTTCTTATAATTAAAAGCTTTGGGCAGCGGATAAGGCCCTTCTTAAAAGTTTTTCAAAGTAGATTATGCACACACAGAGTATGAATAAAATGCACTAAGTAAATGTTGTAATGTAAAGTGCAGTAAGTAAATGAACACAAAGGGTTATAGTGGTTCATGGTGGTGTAATCCCTTAATCCACTCTTCTCCTGTGATGATTGGAGGAATTCACTATTCTCTTTCACCAACACAATAGTAAGATTGGGCTTGGCTACACAAGCTTCACAATCTCTTAGACTATCACTCCCTGGCTACAAAAGCTTCAGTGACTTAGTCTTCAACACTGCTCTCTAGGAACAAATCCTTCAGCAGCTATCACAACCACAACTCCTTCTCAGGTGGCTTTGATTCAGTTGCTTGACTGGGGTGTGAATTGAATTCACAAAGAGGTTGATCAAACTCAGTGCTTAATGTAGAATTGCAGCTCTGAGTGCTGAGTTGATCTCTAGATGTGTTCTTTTGAGTTCAGATAGAAGGCTTGAGAAATTGACAGTGTTTCTGCTTGTTCTTGTATATTTAAATCGTTGTTTTTTCTGTCTGTCAATGCCTTCTACTTATAGCCCTGATAATCCTTGATTTAAAAATCCGTCCGTTGGCTATTTAATGTGGAGAATAATCCTTGATTTAATTCTTAATTCTTACTTGATTATATTCTCCCTGATTTCAGTGATCCGGATTTTCTTCAAACGTTCATCATAAAATCCGTCTTTGATTGATTCTGCATTAATTGCTTGATCTCCTTGTTTTCAGAATCTTCCTTATTTTCAACATTCTGAGAAAGATAAGATTGCTCTGTTGTTCTATCACTTGACTGTTGTTTGACCGGTTAAGTGCTTTTGCTTACTTAGCTGTTGATCACAATTAAACCTTACTCAGCCGGTAGTCAGTTTACTGCTTCCTTTCTTTCTTTGATTTTCCTAGAGTATTTATACTTCACTGATCCTTGATTTGTGTGAGATCAGTGTACACCATAATTAAAAAATGAGTTTCATCACTTGTAACATAACTTAGACTTATCCAATGTCATCACAGACTTCCCCGGTTATAAGTCAATCCATAGTCTTCATGCTTCTCTACTGGTACTTGGCTGTCTTCACTTCACCGATATTCTGTCTTACTTAGCCATCATACCAAAGAGTACAATACTTGTCTGACTAAACTTATACAACATGTCAGACTCTAAGTAAAGACTTATACAGAGATTTCTAACTTATATCAGGCTTGCTATAACAGCTAGTATGACCATCATCAAAACACATAAAATGTTCCTAACAATTTCCCTCTTTTTGATGATGCCAAAACCCTCATAAGCCTGAACATAAGTAAACAATGATTCTTATATAATAAGGAATAAAACTCAATAATTTTATTCATCCATAAAGGCCAGTAACAAAAACCAGACATAGTAGTACAATTGCATTTTACTCAGATTCTCTTTGTACCTTTTGAACTTTGTGGTATGGATCCCTTCCATGTCTTTCCAATCAAATTCTGGAAACTTCTATATCCAATATGCCAAAGCATTGTTGTAGGAAATGCCCATGAATACTTTCTTATCAAAAAGTCTGTTGAAGTCAGACATAGTCTCATTTGCTTGTGGCTCTCCAAAGTACTTCTCTTGTCTAGCCTTTGCTTCAGCAATGTGAGGGTCAGCAAATTTTAGATCCTTATACATCCTCCCTTGTAGTGAGGGCTCTAGTCTGCTTATTCGACTGAAAAACGTCACCATGTTGTTGAATTCTACTTGTCTTTCACTAGACAGGTCCTCTGGTCCTTTTGCACTAAGATGTACTAACAGATTGACTCTGTTGGTTAAGCCAAAAGCTCCTTCTATAGATCCTTTCTTGAGAGATGCATATTCTCTCATTACATCATTGTAGATCCTTTCCATATCTACCTTTATCTCATCATCTTGATAACTAAGGCAATCTGCCCAAGCTTCATCTTGTGACTGGTTAGGATACAGACTATCTTGATTTTTGAAAAAAATCTTTTACATCATCCAACACTGTTGTCCCTTTTTCTTCCATGTTTCTGTAAGTAGTGAAGGTTCTTTTCTCACCAGTGTATCTTCCAACATTGTGTCTTTTTCCACTGCTGCTGCCTCTTGTAGAGCTTCTCTGTTGACTAGATCTGGATCTTTGGTGACTTCCCAGTCTATCTCTGTCATTATCTCTTCTTTGGACTAGATGAGGGAATCCAATACAAGGTTTATTTGTGCTTTTTTCCCTCTGCTCCAGAGTTTTTCTTTGTTGTTCTTCAGCTTCAGCTCTTATTCTTAATTCTCTATCTCTGGCTCTCAGCTATTCTTTAGTGAAGTGTGGGGGTCTGCTTGTTGATCATTTAGGCTTATCACTTTTTCCCCCTTTTTGGTAGCATCATCATGTTGTTGCAATAGAATGTTGTCGGTGGCTTCAGCAGTACTAATCAGGGTGTCCGATTTAGATTCAATGGATGTGAATCTTTTGTCATGATCGGATAACTTCTTGGTCACACTTCCAAATCTAGTCCCAAAAGCAGAGGTCATAGCTTCATTTTCCATTGATACATGGTGCCTTAGACCAGATTGTTTTTGTTAAGTTGATATTCATCTTTCTCATCAAGTAACCTTGCCATTGCACAACAATGTTCTGTGCATCAATATACTCAGCAACAGCATGAAACCTGCATTCTATGGATTGACTTTCATCTTTGAACGCATCAGACATTGATCTAGATACATTGATTGTTGTTTTAGATCATCTACCAATGAGTCCAGTGCCTTTTGAAAAGATTCATTGGATATGCCAATGGAAGATGAGAGAACTCCTGTCTGATCTCAGCTGGTTCATTCTGAGGTGGTTCTGGATCTGTTTGTTGCTCTTTATCTTGTCGTGGCAGGGTGGGAGGAACTAATGCTGATTCTAGGTTTTGAACAGCCGGTTGAGTAACATCATCCTCACCTACTCCTTCTTCAAGTATTTGAGTGGTTGTGATTTCAGGTTCACTCAAGCCTTTGATTTCCCCTTGCTCTGTGCATCCCTGTTCTTTGCTAGGGATAGACATAACTGGATTAGCAGCAGCTGATCTAGTGTCCAATATTGTTGTGGATTAGCTGATACATCAACAGAGAGTTGTTGTCCAATGAGAGTTGGCTCTGGGTTGCACTTAGCTGTCTCAGATTGCTGTTGGTCAGCATCAGCTGGTGGTGTTTGCTTTACCGGGGTTGTTTACTTTGATGCCACTTTTGTCAGCAGAAATGCATTAAGAGTAATATCATCATCAATTGCATCTTTGTATATTCATTATCTCCATCTTTACCATCATCATCACAGTGGTGATCATTATCATCATCATCATCATCAGATTTACCATCATGTCCAGCTTGGGATTTGAAAATTCTGGCTTTGACTTTTTCCACCAATTCCGAAAGTGGTGTCTTATCAAGTACTCCCACAAGAGTTGTGACACCTAGAAAGTTAAAAATCCAAGATTCTTTGGAGAACATGAGGTCAGATGCTGACAGTTGCACCCTGGAATTTCCTATTTTCCAGTTTAGGTATTCTGCAACTCGATCATCAATGTCTCTTTCAAAATTTTCTTCCTCTTCAATATCCTCTGGTTCTAGTTGTTCACCATCATCACTACCTTCTTCCTCTTTTTGTTCTTGTTGTTCTTCTCTTTCTCCTGCCTCTTCTTCATCTAATAACTGTCCAAAGGATTCTTTTTCCAGATTTCTTTGTACATTTGGCTTCTTTCTTTGAACGGAGGCCTTTCTTCTTGGTTTTATCCTTTTGCTACATCTTCTATCTTTGGCTGTTTAACGTAAGTGAACATGATTTTTGCATCATGCAACTTATGGAATTTCAAAAATGGTATGCTCAGACACTGCATCAGATAGTGAATTTGAATCCCATAGGATTTCTTCAGCCAGAAAATTTCCTTCTTCTTTTTCTTCTTTGTTATGCTTTGCTCAGCTGCAGTTTCTTCTGCTTTGATTCGCACTCTAATAAAACTGAAAATGTAGGTAGCCCAGTAAAATTGCAGGCAATTGTAAATAATGCCCATAAGTCGCATTCTAGCCTCTGTCATGACATCTATGGCTCCTAATTTTCCTTCAAGATTTTTTCCAATCAGTAAGCTGAATTCATTGAAGGGCTTTTTGAGAGCTGATCTAGGACAATTGTACTTTTTTTTTTTGTTTGTGGTATCCTTTCAAATTTCCATCCACAGAGCATCTAAGTATTGTTGGACTAACTCAACCTTTGCATACCCTTCATTTGAGAGCTTGAGATGCTGGTGAATTGTCGTTGCTGTTACCACAACTTCATGATTGTTAACCATGGAAACAATTTTGTCTTCACCGAACTCTACACCTTCTTCAGCAAATAGCCCAGATACCAATTTGGCGGTTTTCCAAAAAGAAATAAGACTCTCATAACAAATACCATTGATAGGAGGATTGAGAAAGGTCATCAATACTAGGTTTTTGCATCCGTCCGCCAGCTTCTGTGCTTGTTCATCATTGTTGCATAATTTTAGGTAGTGTTTCTCTTGGAAGAAAGACCCGGTGGCAATTGATTTCTCATATTTCTTTCCAGTTTGTGTGTTTGAAGAAGATGACGCCATTGTCTTAGAGAATTTTTGAAAGGAGAAAAGCTTTGATTTTTCAGAGGAAATAGGGTTTATATGAATGCAAGGAAAGCGTAGAAACTTTTTGAAGACCTCTAAGTGTTGTTTATATAGGAGAATTTTGACAGTGTGAATGTGGTTGAATATGGAAGGATTTTGTGGAGTAATTACGTGATTTTGTGTATATAAATCACGGTTTTTGAGTGTAGTGGGGGAGTGTATTGAGGTATGTAATGATAAATCCTGGGAATCGAGGCGTTGTTGTCATTCCTTCAATTCAAAAATAACCTCCACGATATATAATAAGAACCACATGGGTAATCTTCCATAAAATAATTCTCCATAAATCCTCTGATCTTCCACATGTATAAAAGTGATTTTGTTCACACTTTACTTCGTTGTTTTCTCCAAAGTATTCAGTGGTGCAGTAACTTGGCTGGTCACTAAGTCGGTGTAGTGACTTCTTTATATATCTGCTGTATAAAACTATTCCTAACAATCAGTGAAGTGAACTTCGTTGGTTACCAGTGCCTTACCTGCCAAGTGTGTGCACCCAAAGTGGCAAAGGTTCAGTCAGCTGGTGAAGTCACTCTACTGATTACTCCAGTTAGCTGCTCCTCCTTACTTTATCAATTTCAATCATTCCCAACTCAGTTCTCAACATAAAAAATATTTCATGACTGAGTGGTTTTGTGAAAATATCAACCAATTGATTTTCAGTAGATATGTGTCTTAAGATAACATCTCCTTTCTCCACATGATCTCTGATAAAATGATGTCTCACGTCTATGTGCTTTGTTTGAATGAAGCACTGGATTCTCAGTAATGGATATTGCACTTGTATTATCACACATGATTGGAATTGTCTTCTCCTCTATTCCATAGTCTTTCAGTTATTGTCTGATCCATAATACTTCCTCTATTCCATAGTCTCTCAGTTGTTGTCTGATCCAAAATACTTCTACACAACAGCTGCCTGCTGCTATATATTCTGCTTCAGCTGTTGAAGTTGATATAGAGTTTTGCTTTTTACTAAACCATGATACTAGTCTGATGTCTAGCATCTGACAAGTTCCTGAAGTGATTTTCCTGACAATCTTACATCCAGCTAGTGTGAGTCTGAGTAGGATATCAATTTGAATCCTCCATCTTTTGGATACCAAATTCATACATTGATTGTGTGCTTCAGATATTTGATAATCCTCTTAGCTACTAGCAAATGAGATTCCTTTGGTTGAGCTTGAAATCTTGCACAAACTCCTACTATAATGCTATATCAGGTCTGCTTGCAGTTAATAGAGTAGAGATCCAATAATTTCTCTATATAACTTTTGATCAACATCTTATCCATTTTCATCCTTCCCAAGAATGACTCTTGCACATATTGGTGTGTCTGATGTGTCGCTTGTATCCATACCATATTTACATATCAAGTTCTTTGTATACTTGGCTTGATTGATAAGGATGTCATCTTCCATTTGTTTCACTTTTAAGCTAAGAAAGTAGTTGAGTTCTCCCATCATACTCATTTGAAATTTACTTTTCATCAGATTTGCAAATTTTTCACATAGCTTTTCATTTTCTGTTCCAAAAATGATATCATCAACATATATCTGAACTAGCAGGGTGCTTGTTCCTTCTTCTAGCTTGAAGAGATTCTTGTCGATGGTTCCTTTGTGAATCCATTGTTGATTAGGAATTGTGATAGTGTCTCATACCAGGCTCTAGGTGCCGGTTTGAGTCCATATTGTGCCTTTTTGAGCTTGTATACTTTGTCTTCCTTCCCTTTGAGTTGGAAACCAGGGGTTGTTCCACATATACTTCTTCTTCTAGGAATCCATTCAGAAATACACTCTTGACATCCATTTGATACACATTGAAATCTTTGTGAGCTGCAAAGGCTTGGAAAAGTCTGATTGCTTCTGATCTTGCTATTGGTGCAAAGGTTTCATCATAGTCGATGCCTTAAGCTTGAGAGTATTTGTTTCTGACAACAGTTCCTTGTTCATCCATCTTGTTTCTGAATACCCATTTTGTTCCAATGAAGTTTTCCATGTCAGGTCTATCAACAAGTTCCTAGACCTCATTTCTCTCAAATTCATTGAGCTCTTCTTGCATGGCTGTAATCCAGTCAGCATCTTGAATTGCATCATCTATTGTTTTGGGTTCCACCTGTGACAGAAAAAACGTTAGCATGCTCTTCAATTGTCTTCTGGTTCTGACTCCTGTATGAACATCTCCAATGACTTGTTCTTCAGGATGATCTCTTAGCCAGTTTAAATCAGGCTGGAGTTGCTCTTGAACTGGTTCTTCAAAAGCTCCTGCTTGTGCATCAACTTCATGATCTTGTGCTGGTGCTTCTGCTATTGCATTAACTAGTACTTCATCTTGATTACCAAAAGTGTGGTCCAGAATAGTAGCTGGTACTTTTGTATTCATGTATACTTGTCCTTGTGCAGCTTCTTCTTCAAAAGTGTGTACGCTTTCACCATTGGTGTTTGGTTCATCAAAAACTACATGAATTGATTCTTCAATCACCAAGGTTCTTTTGTTGAGCACTATCTATATTCTGCTAGTGTCTGAGTATCCCATGAAGATTGCTTCATCAGCTTTTTTTATCAATAGTATATAGTTGATTCATGTTCAAAACAAAACATTTAGATCCAAACATATGCAAATGTGAAATGTTTGGTTTTCTTCCATTCCAAATTTCATGTAGGGTTTTTCATGATGTTTGTTGATGATAGATCTGTGTTAAGTATAGCATGATGTGTTTTCTACTTCAGCCCAAAATCTCTTTGGTAGGCATGCTTCTGCAATCATGGTTGTTGGAAATAAAATTTTATGTTTTGATGATAATTCATCTTATTTATTATAATGTTATCTTAACCCCAATGATGAAGTGCTGAAGCCAGCTGTTATTGTGGAAAGCTAAAAGATGTCTAGAACTGAATGTATAAGATTTATTAGAGTCCGATCTTTGTATAAGTTACATCGACAAGCAATCGTAATTGATAGTGTCGTAAAAGCAAAACTGGAATCAATTAGAAAATTGGAAATCATCAAGACAAACAACTTGACTCAGAATACATCTACCGAAGAAGGTAAGTTCGCTGAGAGTTCTGAGACTCGGTTGGCTTATCTTGAAGAATGAAGAACTGAGGACACAGACTCAGTTATTGAAGAATGAAGAACTGAGGGCACAAACTCAGTTGTGAAGATTAAAGTCGAGACTATAAAGTTGGACTTCAGGCAAGATTGTGGTGACCTGAACTGACTTTATGGATCTTGTATGAAGACCTAAGAATCATAAGGACAATGAATTCTTAGATGATAAATATATCATGGTGTACTCTGATTAAGTCAATTATAATCAGATGAAAACTGGAGTACTGATATTTGAAGAAGAATAAAATTTCAGTTAACGCTCCAAGTCGATTAGAAATCGACGGATGAAAAATCGACAAGGAAACTCGCTTTTATAAGTCACCATCCAACAAATCGAAGTACAATCGAACGTTGTAAAGAAAGAAAATTCATTGGATGAATCAACGACACAAAGAGAACGGTCGAAAAATATAACCATTGCAAGATATACGTTGATACAATTCAAATCAAAGTCAGATGAACGTTGGACTTCACACTATAAATAGAAGACTTTGCACAAACAAAAACAATAGAACATATACAATAATCAACAAGCAATTTGTGCACACTATTTGAATTGTCATCATCACTGAACTATAACAAGATCATATCTAGTATTTCTTCAAGTGTTCAAAGCTACAAAGAATTTATCAAGAATTCAACACTCAAGAACCACAAACAAGAATCAACTTATTGATTCTCACCCAACTTTGATTCTATTTCAAAGGTTTAGATGTGAAGCAAACCGGGAAGGTTTTGTCAAGGACAAGCTGTGACAAGCGATCGGGTAGATCTGTGTTTGTGGTGGTAGTGTGGTGAAGAGGCAATCCTACCTCTAAGGACCAAAGGGTTCAAGCATTTGGAGAGCAAAATTCTACTTGTTCTACAATTGTTTAGATAGTGAAGCTGTGGATTAGCCAAGGACTATTGTTTAGGACTTTTTGTAACAGATTCACCTCAAGAAGTTCTAGTGGAATTTTCCTCCGCACCACAGGGGAAGAGATGACGTCACAGATTACACCACCTGGAACCTCTATAACATCTGCCTTATTTACTTTACGCATTTACTTACTTATTTAGTATTCACTTACAGCATTGTGATACTTGATTGTTATACATCTCACAGTCACAACTGACATTCACCAGAATTCGCCACAACACTCGCGATTTTCATAACAAACAACAAGATCAATATAAAGGCTAAAATTATATCCGCCGCCGTTGACTCGGCCACTTAAGTCGCTTTGATTTAATCTCAGCTTAGTCAGCTCAACTCCACACAAGTTTTATCTGAATCCTAATTTGTTTAAAATCAAGTTTTTGGTGACAAGTTTATTCACCCCCTCCTCTAAACTTGTGTCAGCCTTTCCAAGGGACCAACAATGGTTCTACCAGCTTCCTTGAGTGTTCTGTTTCTCCTTTCTGCTACACCATTTTGCTATGGAGTCCCTACTGCTGTTGTACTCCATTTTCTTCACAGTAAGTTCTGAGTACTTTATTTAAGAATTATGTTCCTCTATCTGATCTAATCTCGATGATCTTCAGTTCTTTTTCATTTTGAATTCTTCTCAGTAAATCAGGTAGCTTCTTGAGTGTCTCACTTTTTTTGTTCACGAATATGGTCCAAGTGAATTTGGAGAAGTCATGAACCACTAATGGAGTGTACTTCTTTCCACTTACACTTACTGGTGTGACTGGTCCAAAAAGATCCATATGCAAGAGATGCAAAACTCTTGTTGTTGATTGAAATGGCTATGACTTGAAGGAACTTTGATCTGCTTCCCTTTCTGATATGCATCACAAAGACTTTCTTTCTTGAAGTTGATGTCAAGTAGGCCTTCTACAAGCTTTTTCTTTGACAATTTGTTGATAGTCTTGAAGTTAAGATTCAATCTTATGTGCCAAATCCAGCTGTTTGATTGTCTATTCTTGACAAGCAGACAAGTTTTAGCTTTTGCTGTCTTCCAATCTACAACATACATGTTGTCTTCTCTTTTTCCTGCAAGTACAACTGTGATGGTCTGATCGTGAATTACTTTGCATCCTTCCTTGTTGAAATGCACATTGTACCCTTTGTCACAAAATTGACTAATACTTAGGAGATTGAAATTCAATCCCTTAACATAATCCACATTTTGAATCTTCAAATTGTTCTTGAACATAGTGCCTTCCCCCTTAAATTTTCTAGGGTTTTATTTGCCTCCAAATGTAACTTTGGGTCCATCAAAAGCTTTAAAGTCAGTCAGCCATCCTTTATTCCATGTCATGTGTCTGGAACATCAACTGTCTATGTACCAGACATCCTAAAAAACAAATTAAGCAAGTTTAGGTACCCAACACTGTTTGGGTCCATACCTGTTAGTAGTCATGCCTCCTATTCCAAGTGTAAATCCAAAATATCTTCTTCTTGGATAGTTGAAGTCATCAACTTCATATGTATAAGGCATGGCAGAATAGCTTCTAATAGATTTAAAAGTATTCTGATACAATTCTCTACCTTTAGGTGCATTTGCATCCTTTTTCACTCTCCAATATGCAGGAGGAGACTTATTTTCATATTGCTTCTTGTGTCCAGGAATATGCCTGGGTTGGCTTTTCCTAAACACATGTTGCATGGCATGAAATGGTTTCTTCTTGTATTTTAGGGATGCAACATTCCAATCATCCTCTGAAGGGTAAAGTCTGCCCTTACTATTCAGTAAGCTTTTGCCTTTACTAGGCTGGCAAGATGATTTACTATGGTATTTCACTACACTGGGTTTTCACTTCACTAGTGCAGGATGAGTAGTTGAAACTATGGTCTGTCCTTTTCTGAATTTGGGTCTAGTTTTGGTCCTTGATTTAGAATTGTGTTGTCCATTGTTTCCTTTCTCATCTTGAATTTTGTAGCCAAGACCAGATCTGGATCCCAACCTTTTTGGGGGTTTGTAAGCCGGTGCATTAAGTGGTGCAGTTGTGCTCTTAACTGGTAGGGAAGTTTTCTCAGCTGGTCTTTCAACATCAGATGAGTGATCATCTGCTGCTTGTTGATCAGTTGAGTGTACTTCCTTACTAGTTGATTCATCTTCTAGTTCATCAAATTCTTTTTTTAATCTTTTATTTTCCTCTCTCAGATTCTCATATCTTGTTCCAGAATTTCATTATTTATTTGAATTTCTTCAAATTTACTCATGAGATTTTGAATTAGGTTTGCAAAATCAAATGAGAAAATAGAAGATTGTGCAGTGTCAAATTTGGATGAATTTGGTGAGTATGAACTAGATATTACCTCTGTTTCATCAATTTCCTTAGCCATAAGACATAGATATGCCTTGTCATTGACTGAGTTGTTGGATTCACCATCATCTGAATCATTATCAGATGATTCTTCATCATTTTCACTACTGGTTTCAGCTTTAAGTGCCTTCTTGCTCTTTCTCATATCTGTTGTTTTGTATTTCTTCTTTTCCTCATCTGTCTTTTTCTTTAGGACAATCTGCCTTGAAGTGTCCTTTCTTCTTGCAATTGAAACATCTGTATTCATCATCCTTTTTCTTCATGTCTTTCATTGAGCTTGACTTCTTGTTTGATGAGGAACTCCCCTTGAATTGTTTCTTCTTACTAAACCAGTCAAAACATCTAATTAGTAAAGCAATTTGTTTTTTTAGTTCTTGTGTCTCTTTGCTGCTTGTGTCAGTTGCTTTGCTTTGCTGGGGTGCAACCAGTGCACTGGCTTTGTGTGCCTCTGCTGGTGCACCGTCTTCACTATTTAACTCAAATTCATGAGCCTTTAATTGAGACATCAGAGTCAAGGTATCAGTATTTGCAAGATTTATTGTGCCTCTTGAGTACTGATGTGACGATCTTCCATCTTTCAAGTAGACCTCTCAAGATGACAAACTTCTTTATACGGGTATGTATGTCCAAGTTTCTGCAGTTCGCTGATAATGCTTGAGAATCTGTTATCCATTTGATCAATGGATTCACCAGTCTTCATCTTGAAATTCTCAAATTTCTGTTTTGCAACAGACAATTTGTTTTCTTTGACTACCTCTGATCCTTCATTGATAAGTGCTAATTTTCCCCACATCTCCTTTGTTGTTTTGTAGTCTTTGATCATCATGAACATGTTACTGTCCAGAGTCTTCAAGATCATTTCTTTTTCAACAAAGTCGAGATTTGCTCTCCTTCTATCATCTTTGGTCCAATCTTTCTTAGATATCTCTATCTCCTTTCCTTGATCTGCTCATGTGGTTACCACAGTCATTATCTTGATTGGGCCATCTTTGATAACATCCAGCATTTCCTCATGAGTTGCTACAAGATAAGACAGCATTCTTATTTTATATTCATCAAAATTATTAACATTGAATATGGGCACTTTGGACATGAAATTTGAGGAATCAATAATCACAGTAAAAGATATATTTATAGAAAACACATATTTGAAAACTACATTGACAATATGTGATCTCCTTGTTACCAGAAATCAGATCTGAACAGGTTCTGATACTAGGAACACAGCTCTAATACCAATTGTTGGTCCCAAAGAATGGTAAAAGTATAGTCAGAGGGGGGTGAATGACTATCTAGATTATGTACACATGTAGTATGAATAAAATATAGTAAGTAAATGATGTAAACTAAAGTGCAGTAAGTAAATGAACACAAAGGTTTATAGTGGTTCAGGGTGGTGTAATCCCTTAATCCACTCTTTTTATGTGATGATTGGCGGAATTCACTATTGTCTTTCACCAATACAATAGTAAGATTGTCCTTGGCTACACAAGCTTCACAATCTCCAAGACTATCACACACTGGCTACAAAAGCTTCAGTGACTCAGTCTTCAACACTGCTCCTTGGGAACAAATCCATCAGCAGGTATCACAACCACAACTCCTTCTCAGATGGCTCTGATTCAATTGCTTGACTGGGGTGTGAATTGAATACACAAAGAGGTTGATCAAACCCAGTGCTTGATGTAGAATTGTAGCTCTGAGTGCTGAGTTGATCTCAAGATGTGTTCTTTTAAGTTCAGATAGAAGGCTTGAGAAATTGACAGAGTTTCTGCGTGTTCTTGTATATTCAAATCGTTGTTTTTTCTGTCTGTCAATGCCTTCTACTTATAGCCCTGATAATCCTTGATTTAGAAATCCATCTGTTGGCTATTTAATGTGGAGAATAATGCTTGATTTGATTCTTAATTCTTCCTTGATTTTAGTGATCCGAATTTTCTTCAAACGTTCATCATAAAATCCGTCCTTGATTGATTCTGCATTAATTGCTTGATCTCCTTGTTTTCAGAATCTTCCTTATTTTCAACGTTCAGAATAAGCTGAGATTGCTCTGCTATTCTTTCACTTGACTGTTGTTTGACCGGTTAAGTGCTTCTGCTTACTTAGTTGTTGATCACAGTTATTCCTTACCCAGTGGGTAGTCAGTTTACTTTGCCAGTTTACTGCTTCCTTTCTTTCTTTGACTTTCCAAGAGTATTTGTACTTCACTGATCCTTGATTTGTGTGAGATCAGTGTACACCATATTTAAACAATGAGTTTCATCACTTGTAACATAACTTAGACTTATCCAAAGTCATCACAGACTTTCCTGGTTATATGTCAGTCCATATGTCATCGTGCTTCTCTGCTGGTACTTGGTTGTCTTCACTTCACCGATATTCTGTCTTACTTATCCATCCTACCAACTAGTACAATACTTGTCTGACTATACTTATACAACATGTCAGACTCTAAGTAAAGACTAATACAGAGATTTCTAACTTATTTTAGGCTTGCTACAATAGCTAGTATGGCCATCATCAAAACACATAAAATGTTCCTAACGCACTGATCTTACACAAACCAAGTATTAGTGAAGTACAAATACTCTTGGAAAATCATAGAATGAAAGAAAGGAGTAAACCGACAAAGTAAACTGTCTACCGGATAAGTAAGGAGTAGCAGTGAAGGGAGATTTCAAAAGCTAAGTGAGCAGATTTACTTAACCGATCAAGCAACGGTCAAGTCAAGGCACATCAAGGTAATATATAACTGCCATATATTTTCCACGTTCTGAAAATAAGAAGATCAAGCATTAAATGCAAAATAAATCAAGGACGGATTTTATGATGGACGTTTGAAGAAAATCCGGATCACTAAAATCAAGGAGAATATAATCAAGGAAGAATCAAGAATTAATTCAGGATTATTCTCCACATTAAATAGCCAACGGATAGATTTTCAAATCAAGGATTATCCAGACTATAAATAGAAGGCATTTACAGACATGAATAACAACATTTTTTAATATACAAGAACAAGCAGAAACTATGTCGATTTTCTTAAACCTTCTATCTGAACTCACAAGAATACATCCATAGATCAACTCGGAATTCGAAGCATAAAGATACATCAAGCACTGAGATTGATCAACACAGTTGTGAATATCATTCACATCAGTTTGCAGCAATTGAATTAGAAAAGTCTGAGAAGGAGTTGCACCCTTTGTGATAGCTGTTGAAGGATTTGTTCCCAATGAGCAGTGTTGAAAACTGAGTCACTGAAGCTTTTGTAGCCAGGGAGTGATAGTCTTGGAGATTGTGAAGTTTGTGTAGCCAAGGACAATCTGACTATTGTATTGGTGAAAAACAATAGTGAATTCCTCATCACAGGAGAATAGTGGATTAAGGGATTACACCACCTTGAACCACTATGAACCTTTGTGTTCATTTACTTACAGCACTTTACTTTATAGCATTTATTTACTGCACTGTATTCATAATACATATGTGCATAATCTACTTTGAAACAGTTTTTAAGAAGGGACCTATCCACTGTCCAAAAGCTTTTAAAACAAGAAAAGTTTTTGAAACTCCAGTATAGTCATTCACCCCTACCCCCCCCTCTCTGACTATACATTCACCCTTCTCTGGGACCAACAATTGGTATCGGAGCAGTGTTCCTTGTATCAGAACTTGTTTAGATCTGATTTCTGGTATCAAGGAGATCACATATTTTCTAAGTAGTTTTCAAATCTGTGTTATCTATAAATATACCTTATATCTGTGACTATGGATTCTTCAAATTTCATGTCTAAAGTACCTGTATATTCAATGTTAATAATTTTGATGAATATAAAATAAGAATGTTGTCTCATCTTGCAGCAGCTCATGAGGGGATGATGGATGTTATCAATGATGGCCCAATCAAGATCATGACTGTGGTAACCACAAGAGCAGATCAAGGAAAGGAGATATATAAACCTAAGAAAGATTGGACCAAAGATGATAGTAAAAGAGCAAATCTCAAATTTGTTGCAAAAGATATGATCTAAAACTCTAGACAATAACATGTTCGTGAGGATCAAAGACTGCAAAACAACAAAGGAGATGTGGGACAAATTAAAACTTATCAAGGAAGGTTCAGAGGCAGTCAAAGAAAACAAATTGTCTGTTGCAAAACCGAAATTTGAGAATTTCAAAATGAAGACTGGTGAATCCATTGATCAAATGGATAACATATTCTCAAGCACTATCAGCGAACTACAGCAACTTGGACATACATACCCACAGAAAGAAGTTTGTCTGAAAATCTTGAGAGGTCTACGTGAAAGATAGAAGATCGTCACATCAATACTCAGAAGCATAATAGATCTTGCAAATACTGATACCTTGACTCTGATGTCTCAATTAAGGGCTCATGAATATGAGTTATACAGTGAAGACATTGTACCAGCAGAGGCACATAAGGTCAATGCACTGGTAGCTCCTCAACAAAGCAAAGCGGCTGACACAAATAGCAAAGAGACACAAGAGCTAAAAGAACAAATTTCTTTACTAATCAAACGCTTTGACAGGTTTAGTAAAAAGAAACAATTCAAGGGAAGTTCATCATCAAATAAGAAGTCAAACTCAAGCAAAGACATGAAAAAAAAGATGCTGAATACAGATGCTTCAATTGCAAGAAGAAAGGACACTTCAAGGCAGATTGTCCTGAAGAAAAAGACAAAGATGAAGAAAATAAGTAACACAAATCAACAGATACGAGAAAAAGCAAGAAGGCACTGAAAGCTGAAACCAACAGTGAAACCGGTGAAGAGTCTTCTGAAAATGACTCAGATGACAGTGAAGACACTAGCTCAAGTAATGAAAAATCATGTTTATGTCTTATGGCCAAAAAAGTTGTAGAAACAGAGGTAATATCTGGTGCATATTCCTCAAATGCATCCACATCTGACACTACACAATATTCTATTTTCCCATTAGATTCTGCAAACCTAATTCAAAATCTCATGAGTTATTTGAAGAAATTCAAATAAATCATGAAATTCAAGAACAAGAATGTGAGAATTTGAGAGAGGAAATAAAAGATTAAAGAAAGAACTGGATGAACTGAAAGTTGAATCAACTAGTAAGGAAGTACTCTCAACTGATCAACAAGCAGTAGATGATCACTCATCTGGTGTTGACAGACCGGGTGAGAAAATCTCCCTACCAGTTAAGAGCACCACTGAACCACTCGAAGCACCAGCTTACAAACCTCCAAAGAGGTTTGGATCCAGATCTGGTCTTGGATATAATAGTCATTATGAGAAAGGAAAAAATGGACACAATTCTGAATCAAGGACAAAAACTGGACCTAAATTAAGAAAAGGACATACCATGGTTTCCACCACTCATCATGTACCAATAAAGACAAAGACCAGTGCAGTGAAATAGCACAGTAAATCATCTTACCAGCCGAGTAATGACAAAGGCTCACTAAAAGGTAAGGGAAGACTTTACCCTTCAGAAGATGATTGGAATGTTGCACCCCCAAAATACAAGAGAAAACCATTCCATGCCATGAAACATGTGTTTAGGAAAAGCCAACCCAGGCATGCTCCTGGATACAAGAGGCAGTATGAAAATAGGTTTCCTCCTGCATATTGGAGAGTGAAAAAGGATGTAAATGCACCTAAAGATAGAGAATTGTATCAGAATAATTCTATCAAGAAGTATTATGCCATGCCTTATAAATATGAGGTTGATGACTGCATCCATCCAAGAAGAAGATCCTTTGGATTTATACTTGGAGTAGGAGGCAAGACTGCTAACAGGGATTTTTACCTAAACTTGCTTAATTTGTTTTGTAGGATGTCTAGTACATAAACAGTGGATGTTCCAGACACATGACAGGAAATAAAGGATGGTTGATTGACTTTAAAGCTTTTGATGGACCCAAAGTTACATTTGGAGGCAAAGGAAACCCCAGCAAAATTAAGGGGGGAAGGCACACATATTCAAGAACAATTTAAAGATTCAAAATGTGGCTTATGTTAAAGGATTGAGTTTCAACCTTCTAAGCATCAGTCAGTTCTGTGACAAATGCTACAATGTGCATTTCCACAAATAAGGATGCAAAGTGATTCACAATCAAACCAGAACAGTTGTACGTGTAGGAAAAAGAGAAGACAACATGTATGTTGTAGATTGGAAGTTAGAAAAAGCAGAAACATGTCTACTTGTCAAGAATAAGCAATCAACCAGTTGGATTTGGCACAGAAGGTTAAATCATATTAAATTCAAGACTATCAACAAGTTATCAAAGAAAAAGCTTGTAGAAGGCCTACCTGACACTACATTCAAGAAGGTAAGTCTTTTTTCTTGCATGTCAGAAAGGGAAGCAGATCAAAAGTTCCTTCAAGTCAAAGACATTTCAATCAACAAGAAGAATTTACATCTCTTGCATATGGATCTTTTTGGACCAGTTACACTAGTGAGTGTAAGTGGAAACAAGTACACTCTAATAGTGGTTGATGACTTCTCCAAATTCACTTAGACCATTTTCTTGAACAAGAAAAGAGAGACACTCAAGAAGCTACCTGATTTCCTGAGAAGAATTCAAAATTAAAATGAGTTAAAGATCATCAAGATAAGATCAGACAGAGGCACAGAATTCTTAAATGAAATGATCAGAACATACTGTGAAGAAAATGGAGTACTACGTCAACTATCAGCAGCAGGGACTCCTCAGCAAAATGGTGTAGCAGAAAAGAGAAATAGAACACTCAAGGAAGCAATTAGAACCATGATTGCAGAAGCATGCCTACCAAAAAGATTTTGGGCTGAAGATGCTATACTCAAAATAGATCTATCATCAACAAACATCATGGAGAAACACCATATGAAATCTGGAATGGAAGAAAACCTAACATTTCACATTTGCATATGTTTGGATCTAAATGTTTTGTTTTAAACAGGTAATCAGCTACATACTTTTGATGAAAAAGCTAATGAAGAAATTTTCATGGGATACTCAAACACTAGCAAAGCATTCAGAGTGCTCAACAAAAGGACCTTGATGATTGAAGAATCAATTTATGTAGTTTTTGATGAACCAAACACCAATGGTGAAAGCTTACACACCTTTGAAGAAGAAGCCGCACAAGGACAAGTATACATGAATACAACAGTACCAGCTACTATTCTGGACCACGCTTTTGGTAATCAAGATGAAGTACCAATTAATATAACAGCAGAAGCCCCAACACAAGATCATGAAGTTGATGCATAAACAAGAATTATGGAAGAACTAGATCAAGAGCAACTCCAGCCTAATTTGAATTGGCTAAGAGATCATCCTAAAGAACAAGTCATTGGAGATGTTTATATAGGAGTTATAACCAGAAGACAACTGGAGATCATGCTAACTTGTTTTCTGTCACAGGTGGAACCCAAAACAATAGATGATGCAATTCAAGATGCTGATTGGATTACAGCCATACAAGAAGAGCTCAATGAATTTGAGAGAAATGAGGTTTGGGAACTTGTTGATAGACCTGACATGACAAACATCATTGGAACAAAATGGGTATTCAGAAACAAGATGAATGAACAAGGAACTGTTGTCAGAAACAAAGCAAGGCTAGTTGCAAAGGGATAATATAAAGCTGAAGGCATAGACTATTATGAAACCTCCACACCGGTAGCAAGATTGGAAGCAATCAGACTCTTCATAGCTTTTGCAGCCCACAAGGATTTCAAAGTATACCAAATGGATGTCAAGAGTGCATTTCTGAATGGAATCCAAGAAGAAGAAGTATATGTGGAACAACCCCCTAGTTTCCAACTCAAAGGGAAAGAAGACAAAGTATACAAGCTCAAAAAGGCACTATGATAGGAACCAACTTTACTGAACATTTCTATACAGTTTAACCCACGGTTATCATGTTTCTAGCATGTTTTCGGGTGAGTTTAGACCCTATAATGAGTGTAATGAGGTTTTCTTTGCACGGCGAGTAACTGTCGGTTTTTCCGTAAACTCGGCCTACTTTTAGCACTTTATACTCATTTCCCGAGCACCCATAGTTTGCGGGGTTATACATTTGCTTGTTGTTTCCATGTTTATGCAGGATTTGGGTGAGTCAGGAGCCCGGAAAGCGATTATCTATGAGTTTAGACGTGTCCGAGGCGAGAAACGAAGGCTAAGTATGAAAAAGTGAAGTTTTTGATGTTAGGCATCTATCCGTACGGACAAACGTCTGTCCGTACGGACAACTCTCAGATAGATGCAAAAATATTGAACAGAGACTTATCCGTACGGATAGCCATTTATCCGTACGGATAGACTGAAGCAGCAGAGACGTATCCGTACGGATAGCTTCCCATCCGTACGGATAATCTGGAGAATCAAGAACTATCCGTACGGATAGCCTGTTATCCGTACGGATAAGCTGAATTTTGCCCTAGGCTATAAAAGGGCACCTCAAACGTTTTCTTCAGGAGACTTTTTACGAATTTAGATAGTTTTAGCCTCTTTTGGGCGATTTCCTTCGTCCGAAAGCGTAGAATTAAGTGCCATATATCATTGTTCTCATTTTTCGATCCTCTATTACATTAGATACATTACAACATCAGTCCGTTACATTTCGATTGTCAAGATTTGATCTTTGTGAGCACAACTTTGGTACTTCATCAATTTTCAATAAAGTGGGTATGGTTTCTTGTTCTTTTATCGTTTATATCATGAATTCCTGTACCGTTTATTGTTTCAATTCGATAATGAGTAGCTAAATCTTTCGTACGGCCGAATTATGTGAAAGCGGATGAAACACCATTAGGGAGATGAACCGGGAGGTAGTGTAGCACGTAATAAAATGTTCTAATCGATAATTCATATCACGAAACCTGTTTTAATCGTAATTGAGCTAGCTTGATCACCTAGTTCACCATCACACACACCTAGCTTATAAATGTATGTTGCGGCGAAGTGTGGGAACCGGGGTTTCGGGACCGTAGACGTTTTGGCTTAAAAGTAAGTTTGACACCTACCTGTGCACTAGATTGACACCCTAGTCGTTAGGTCCATGTCCAATACGGGGTTTTTATCGTTCATTCGGGCGAGTCTAGAACTTAATCACGTTAGGACTCGACACCTGTGAGTTTATCATTAGACGCATAAGTAAGCTGCAGCACACTCCCGGGTAGTTTGTCCGAGGGTAGAGTAATCCACCGGATCGTAGTTCGTTTGTACTCTTTTAATCGTTAAGAAATCCGATTAGTATAATTTTTCTTTATGCAATAAAGTGTAACGACTCATTTTTCCGTTGACTGAATCGAGTGCTAAGTCAGCTGTGGTACTCAAAGCCAATCTCTGTGGGTTCGACCTCGGACTCCTCAAGCACTACCTACAATCGATCTGGTCCACTTCCGGTTAGAAAGTAGACTTTGCTAAGGTTTCGAGTTTTTACTTGATTAACTGGATTGCAAAAATTCTCTTATCACACTATATGGACTCAAACAGGCACCTAGAGCCTAGTATGAGACACTATCACAATTCTTAATCAACAATGGATTCAGCAAAGGAACCATTGACAAGACTCTCTTCAAGCTAGAAGAAGGAGCAAGCACGTTGCTAGTTCAGATCTATGTTGATGATATCATTTTTGGATCAGAAGATGAAAAGCTGTGTGAGAAATTTGCAAATCAGATGAAAAGAAAATTTCAAATGAGTATGATGGGAGAGCTCAATTACTTTCTTGGTTTACAAGTGAAATAAATGGAAGATGGCATCTTTATCAATCAAGCCAAGTATACAAAGGACTTGATACATAAATATGGTATGGACACAAGTGGCACAACAAATACACCAATGTGTGCAAGAGTTATTCTTGGGAAGGATGAAAATGGAAAAGATGTTGATCAAAAGTTATATATAGGAATTATTGGATCTCTACTCTATTTAACTGCAAGAAGACCTGATATAGCATTTGCAGTAGGAGTTTGTGCAAGATTTCAAGCTCAACCCAAGGAATCTCATTTGCTAGCAGCTAAAAGAATCATCAAGTATCTGGAACACACAGTTAATGTGGGAATTTGGTATCCAAAAGATGGACGCCTCAAGTTGATATCCTATTCAGATTCAGACTATGCTGGATGTAAGATTGATAAGAAAAGCACTTCAGGAACTTGTCAGATGCTAGGCAGCAGACTAGTATCATGGTTTAGCAAAAACCAAAATTCTATATCCACTTCAACAGCTGAAGCAAAATATATAGCAGTACGTAGCTGTTGTGCACAAGTATTGTGGATCAGACAACAGCTAAGAGACTATGGCATAGAAAAGAGGACAATTACAATTATGTGTAACAACACAAGTGAAATATCAATCATAGAAAATCATGTACTTCACTCAATAACAAAGCATATTGATGTAAGACATCATTTTATCAGAGATCATGTGGAGAAAGAAGATGTTATCTTAAGATACATATCTACTAAGGATCAATTGGATGATATTTTCACAAAACCATTCAGTCATGAAAGATTTTGTAAGTTGAGAATTGAGTTGGGAATGATTGAAATTGACTAAGTAAGAAGGATCAGCTAACTGGAGTAATCAGTAGAGTGACTTCACCAGCTGACTGAACCTTTGCCATTTTGGATGCGCTCACTTGGAAAGTAAGGCACTGGTAACCAGCGAAGTCCATTTCACTGATTGTTAGGAACAGTTTCATACAACAACTCAATAAAGAAGTCACTACACTGGCTTAGTGACCAGCCAAGTTATTTCACCACTGAATACTTTGGAGAAAACGGTGAAGTAAAGTGTGAACAAAATCACTTTTATACATGTGGAAAATCAGAAGATTTATGAAGAATTATTTTATGGAAGATTACCCACATGGATCTTATATCACGGAGGTTATTTTTGAATTGAAGGAATGACGGCAAAGCCTCGATTCCCGGGATTTATCATTACATACCTCAATCCTCTCCCTCCCTACACTCAAAAACCGCAATCTATATACACAAAATCACGCCATTACTCCACAAAATCCTTCCATATTCAACCGCATTCACACAATCAAAAATTCTCCTATATAAACAAGTCTTAGAGGTTTTCAGAAAGTTTCTACGCTATCTTTGCATTCAATAAACCCCTTCGCTAAAAATGGAAGCCTTTTCAGCCTCAAACTTTCCAAGACAATGGCTTCATCTTCTTCAAACACACAAACTAGAAAGCAATATGAGAAATTGATTGCCACCGGCTCTTTCTTCCAAGAAAAACACATACCTTAAATTATGCGACAATGATGAACAAGATAAAAAGCTGGCGGACGGACGCAAAAACCTAGGGTTGATGACCTTCCTCAATCCTCCTATCAATGGTATTTGTTATGAGAGTCTTATTTCTTTTTGGAAAACCGCCAAATTTGTATATGAGCTATTGTTGAAGAAGACGTAGCGTTCGGTGAAGACAAAATAGTTGCCACAATTAACAACCATGAAGTAGTGACAACAGCAAAGGCAATTCACCAGTATCTCAAGCTCTCAAATGAAGGGTATGCAAAGGTTGGGTTAGTCCAACAAGATTAGATGCTTTGTGGTTGGAAATTGGAAATGATGCCACTGCAGCAAACAAAAAGTTCTCTAACTTCTCGTTTTAAGTAATGGAGAGCGGGACCAGGTCAGACTGACTTCTCGCGGTAATGTTTTAGACGAACAGGGTCAGGTTAGACTGACTTCTCGTTTGAATGATGGCAAGCAGAGCTAGATTAGATTGATGATGAGTCCGTATTTTGTGGTGTTTTATGTGCTTATTATGTGTCTATTTTGTTGGGAGATACTCTTTTTCGGGTATAGAATCTCTGTTGGCTCAGCTCCATGAAAAGAGGCTGTTCTGTGTGATTTTTAGGTTTTGGAAGCTCGATAAATATGCTGGAAGATTTTGGAACATATACAGCGATTTTGGGAAGTTTTGTGGAAGACCGGAGAAAATCCGGTTTTAAAGACTTCAGAGTTTCAGTTTTCGTCTATGTCGGGATCCCGACTAGTGAAGAGAAGACAGAGCCGATTAAAGCCAACCGTGAAATTTCGCTTTTAAATCACATTGGACTATTATTATTATTATTATTATTAAGGATTATTTTAATAAATTAGGAAAATTAAAACTTGGGCTTGGCCCAGGTTAGCCTTCTCCATACATTTGTGCGTAGTTCGGGAGCAGAAAAGGTAGAATGGAATATTAGACATTAGTGTATGAGGTTTTTTTTGGGAATAATAGGAGGGCGGCTGGGAACAAAATTGAGAACGGATGCTGCGCACCTTCTTTGCGCAAGTTGCCGTCGATTTCCTTGTATAATTTCAAGGTGATTCAATGTTAATATTTTGTTTTATAATGAATAGTTAGGTTTTCTTTCAGTTAATTGATTATTGAACCATCGATTTCGTATGGTTGTGAGATCTGATTGTGTTTTCTCCTCATTTGATTATTAGTATTTGTCTATTTTCTGATTTACAGATACAGGATTAGAATTGATCGTTTATTTGTTGGCGTGCGATGATTAAGCGGTTATTTTGATCTAGCACCAAAATCCATCTTAGGCGGTTGCCATAAAAGATTGGGTTTTTAATGGTAAACAACACATTATCTGCCGGTACGTAGCCCGTAGTATTCCTAGTTGGGGATGAAGGAGAGAAATGGTGGCAAGGTAGTAGAAGTCGGGGTGGGAAGTGAAAACTTTGGGTGGGAGAGGCACCAAAATAATAAAAATATGAAGAAAATTAAAGATATAAATCTTTCTTTTTTTTTTTTGCAGAACAAATATTCAGTTTTTTTTTTTATTCAACATCAATTTTGGGATCAACTGATTTCTCGCATTAATGTTTTTAGACGAGCAGGGCCAGGTTAGATTGACTTCTCGTTTAAATGATGGTGAGCAAAGCCAGGTTAGACTGAGTTCTCGCATTAATGTTTTTAGACGAGCAGGGTCAGGTTAGCCTGACTTCTCGTTTAAATAATGGCGAGTAGGGCCAAGTTAGACTAACTTCTCGCATTAAGGTTTTTGCCGAGAAGGGCCAAACTTGTCTGACTTCCCAGACTTTGTTGAGCGTGTGTTTGTCCTGTAAACTCAATAAAGACCATTCGTAATGGAAAACAAAATAATAGTAAATTAACGTACTGTTTGCATATTGGGCTTAGTCGTTTGGTGTTGTGCCTAGATAGCGAGCGGATTTACATAAGATTTGCTCAGGTGAGATCTCCAGATATGATGCCGAGCTGAAGTCGGTCTTATAGAAGGCTCGTTCGAAGGCGAGTTCCAAATATGATGCCGAACTGAAGTCGGTCTTATAGAAGGCTCGCTCGAAGGCGAGTTCCAGATATAGTGCCGAACTGAGGTCGGACTTATAGAAGGCTCGCTCGAAGACGAGATCCAGATATGATGCCGAACTGAAGTCGGTCTTATAGAAGGCTCGCTCCAGGGCGAGTTCCACATATGATGCCGAACTGACTTTTGGGGAATGTCAAAAAATAAGGCCCTTCCCACAACTTTAGGTCGGGAGAGTTCCAAAAATAAATACGAAGTGTGATTATTTAAGTTGTAGAAATATAACCCGATGAGAGCTTGTACCTTGAGAGCTCGGACCTGTAGAGCTGGGGAGCTCGACTCGAATCTTGGAGAGCCGGGAGCTCAGCTCGGATCTTGGAGAGCTGCGTTTTTTGTGATACAACAGCAACTTTCCGGTGACGATCGGGAATTGAAATTGAATCCGATCGGCGCGAAATTTGTAGGGCTTATTTTTCCCTTCATCTTCTTAAATTTGAACGGTGGAAATTTTGTTTCAACGGCTCAATCTCTGGAAATTAGCCACCGATGTGACTGATGCGTTTTAGTGATACAGCAGCAATTTCCCGGCAACGATCGGATATTGAAACGGACTTCGATCGGCACAAAATTTGGAGGGCTTATTCTTCCCTTCTTCTTCTTCAATCTGAACGGTGGAAATTTCGTTTCAACGGCTCAATCTTCGGCAACTAGCCTCCGATGTGCCTGCTGCGTTTTGGTGATACCGCAGCAACTTTCCGGCGACGATCGGACATTGAAACGGACTCCGATCGGCATTAAATTTGGAGGGATTATTCGTCCCTCCTTCTTCTTCAATATGAACAGTGCAATTGTTGTTTCAAAGGTTCAATTTCTGGCGATTGACCGTTGACCTGACTGCATTTCTTTGTATTGGATCTTGAACAAAGTTGTCAGTAGGAGGCCACCTTCCAGCGCCAATTGACGATCCTGGAAATCGTCGGGTAATAAATCCGGGGCCTTTTTTCCCTAGTGACAACCTGTTCAAGGCGGAACCCAAAAAAAAAGTGGAACGGGGGGTGTTATTGTGGTGGTTAGACAGTATTTGAGAAACTGTACCTCAAACTGTATCCAATGCGTGTATCGGAATCAAGTCTTCGTAGTTCCTTAGGGATGGTATATATAGAGAGGCATTATGTCCTAAGCTGTCATGGGTCTTTGCCCTTGTTGGGCTTGGATTTCGTGTTACTTAAGGAAGGTATAATGATGATTTGATCTACTAGATTTTAGGAGATAATTATGGACATATTTAATGTCAGAATCAGAGTCTTTATGATTTGGGATTCATTCTCTGTTTATCCGTTTATCATGCGCGTGAGAAATACGATTGAGGATTGACTCTGGCCGACTTAGATGGCCTGAGCTGAACTGGATGAACCTTTCCGTGTTTTGGCCAACCTACGGAGGTCGGGGAGGATAGCCGAACTGGGATTAGTTCGGATTCTTGTGTGGGGCTCTTGGCCCTTAAGATGTTGGATTTTCTATCTATATTTATTACTGTGCTGATGTGGAGACGGCACGTGACGAGGTGTTGATCCAACCCTCGTCAATCTGATCAAGTTTTGCAAAGGATGTTTAAAAGGTTAGTCCGTTAAATGGGGCTGACAATGTTATAGTGGGCTTTGATCATATTATTTTATGCAATTAAATATAAACTTTTATGAATTGGATAATTTTGCAAGTTGGATGCAATGAATGTGTAGTATATCAGAGACTTTTCCGTTGTAAGTATACACACGCTGATATATATATAATTATACATATATGTGAAGCAGATTGGGACATGATTAATGGTAATGGGTTTTGTCGTTTGAATGATGTTATTTGATGCTTAGCTTGAATTGTAGATTTTCTAAAGGATCTAAACAACTTAATTGAAGATGACACAGCTATGATTAAACTTTTGATGCGTTTAATTCTGGCACCGAATGGATTCTTCTAAGAGTTGAAGCTCAGGACCGTCGGAAGAACATGAATGGCCTTGTGCTTCGGCGGATTAGTATCCACTAATGTCTGTGTATGTGATAGGATTTGTTAACATCTAGTTGCCTAAATGAGGGAGTAGATGTGTAAGTGACCATTTGCCTTGAAAACACTTAGGTGGCTAGTTAACAATTAATAACTTACATACTTGTGTAGTTAAAAGCATAAACGTCAAGGTTCTTGGTAAGGTACAAATCAATATCGCGATGTGTGGCGTGGTCAGATAAAGTGAATAACTCTGTAAGTTAGTAAGACCCAAGTACGGAGGGACTTCGCCAAACACACACACTATCGGGACTAGTCCGTGGCTATTAGTGTAGCACCACTAATAGATTGCAACCATATGCTTCGTGGTGAGTAGCACCATGCGTAGTGCCCTTGAGTACTTAATGTAACAAAGATAAGCTAAGTTAGAAACAAAGTAGGATCCTCACGACATGTTGATGTGCATGAAGTGAACCCTAGAGCTTGAGCCGAGTTCATGAAAGATAACTATAAATAATAATAATAATTTGTTGTCCTTTCATTATAAAGCTTGATTGTTCAATAGCTTCTACATTTTACTAAGTAAATTTATACATACCTCTTTTGCATGTTTGTATGTTTGTTTTGTATGAGAAGATGTGCATGATGAGCCGGATGTTGATGATGACTTTGGGGATGATATATGATCATGCTATCCTATACTATGCTAGAACTTTCATGCTTTCTTATTACCTATGTTGTACCATGGTACCTTGTATTTGATTGCAAGAATTGTTGTACTTTCTTCCTTGAGACTTGTCGTAAGATAGTTAGATAAGTATAATTTTCAGTTTGGCTCGGTATGTGAGATTTGTTGTAAGATAGTAAGATAAGTATGCTTTTCAGTTTGGTTTGGTTTGTATGAATATCGTACTTTGTAAGTTTTGAGACCTTGTTGTTGTAAGCTTTTCTTTCTATCTTTGGTATCGGACGACAATGTAATCTAGCATCTTTTATGTTTACACCCGAGTCGCTTTAACTTCCGTTTTGTTTAACTCGATACGATGATATAGAAACTTACGTATAATTTTGAATTTATTTAATGTTATACATATTGAACGTTCTTTTTCAGATAACGACTCATTATTTGGGAACGGGGCGTTACAGAATATCCAACAATTAGTTAATATCAACATTCAACAACAATTGAAAAGTTTTTTCTATTTTATTCAAGTATATACTTAAAAATAATATTTCATCCCGTCGTATTAGGGCTAACACGGAAGTCATAGATCAAAAATTGGAGTCTCCGTTTCTCAAACAAAAAAAAAAATTTGGAGTCTCCAATAAACTGAATAAAGTTTTTTTTTTTTTTTTTTTTTGAGACTGAATAAAGTAATTAAACTCTGTAATTAATGTAAACAATTTTATTTTTTTGGAAAGGAATGTATCCAATTTATTAATTCTAGTGTTGCGCCAGGGTGAACCTGGAACTGCACTTATGATTATGGAAAACTTACTCCACAAAACGCTAAGCATCCGTTGATTAATTTTATTATTACATATATATTAACCTTTTATAGACAATCCGTAAATGAAAAATACTCCTCGCGTTCCATAATAACTTATTAAGTTGTAAAAAAACACATATTAAGGAGGTGAGATAATAGTTTAACTTTAGCACCAAAATGACTAAAAAAATTCGCTATAATTAATATATTATTCTTTTATTTTTCCACACATTAATAAATAAGGATATATGTAAAAAAAAACATAATCAAGATATTTTAAAAATATAATTCAATCACATAAGAGAGAACACTTTTTTTCACTACTCCATAGTTAAATTGAAATGGAGGTGTAAAATCTCACATCGGTAAAATAAAATCTTGTATACTCTCATATAAGTGTGAGACTTAAAGGTCTTGTCAATTTGGGTAAACCCTTTTAGACCAAGCGAAGAAGGCGGTCTAAGTAGTTGACCGGACATTTATGACTATGTAGCGCTGTCAGGCCCGGGGTCTGAGGGCGTTACAGAATGGTATTCAGAGATGACTGTCATACGGAACTAAGTGTCACACCGTAAGAGGCGGTGGGGGCCACCTCTAGAATCCTATGGTAGGAACGAACTGGGACAAGTCTTGATCATCCTGGCGAGGACGCCAGTCCCTTATAAGTTGGGAGAATGCAAAATCAACATCGGTAAAGTAAAGTCATGCTCACCCCCATATAAATGTGAGACATAAAGGTCTTGTCAACTTGGGTTAGCCTTTTTAGACCAAGCGAGGACAGCGATAAGCGATTGACCGACATTTACGACTATGTATGCATATGCCCAATGCCTCGCGATCTGGGAGGCGTTACAGGAGGGGCGTATTTTTCTTCTAACATTATTAAAAGTATGTTACGACCATCTTAAAGTCACATTTGTTTACTGTAGGGGCAGACCCAACATGTAAAGGAGGTTCTTGAAACCAACCCAAATATCCGTGTAAATTGACTAATATATCCCTCTAATAATATTAACATTGTGTATGTATATTATTTCAGAAAATTTCTAATTCAATAATCCATTTAGTTCAATTGTTTAGAAATTTTATCACTTATTCAAATGTTATGGGTGAGGTTTTCTTTACTTTTTTGGCCTCACCGAATCCGCCAAAATATGGTCTTCGTCGTATTTGCTAAAAAAACGGAAGAATGCGACTTTCTAGGATGCCATTCACTACATGGTATATGACCAAAATAAATAAGCAACGATGTCCTCTGAATTTGGTTCATCATATTGGGGATTGTTAGTATTTTCGCAATGATGTTATCACTCCACTAAATACAATAACCAACCAATAGTCAATGGCAAAACCTTTGCAGCTTAAGCCACGTATGACAAATGAAAATTGTCAACCAAAAATAGTTGGTAAGGGTAGGCAATTTAGCACCCAACTCAAATAAATGCCAAAAAAAAAGGTCACTTCCTATGCTTTTGTTGAATTGAATTTTATTCTCAGGCGTGCAGACGTTCCCAATTCCTCGTACAAAAGCTCCCCGCCTTTGTTTTTTGACTTCCACGAAAGAAGAGAGAGATATTCGAAATTTCAATTTTTTTTATGGTTTTTTATTATAAAGAATTGATTTGAGGCTTAATTATGCATTTAGAACACCTAAAAATATCATCTTTTATAAGGACGGATTCTATTTATGTTTTTTTAAATTGCCCTTCGGGGCATTTACTTTGTCATATATGTATTGACTAAACAACGCCAAACTGAAAATCCATTATGTTATATCTGTTGTTGACATTATAGCCTGATCTAGTTCGTGGTCTTCATCTTTTCCGCTTCGATTCAATCTTTCAAACTTCGGTTGCTTCGATTCAATGTTTAAGGCTTCGTAAATCATCGTTGGAGTTGAAGTTTGGTATTTCAATGTCGGATTTATGTTGCATTATTGGATTTCTTCATTTTTATTTTTTTTTGCCGATTCTTCTTTTTTCTGGTAATTTCCGAGATTTGCTATCTACTTTACTTTAATTATCGGATGTGTGCATCTAGATGTTAATTTCATGTTTGTGATTGTAATTGAGTGATTGTACTATGCATGAATTGTTATTGAATTCTTAATTGAGTGATTTTCAGTGACATTTGAGTTTTTATTTAGCAATTGAGCTAATACTTTGATTGCAATTTCAATTTGAATGAGTGTTTAAGTGTTTATGTAATGCATTGACATGTCATACTCAGTGAGATTGCAGTGATATCTCGAATTCAGTGGCAATGCAGTGATATATGTCGTCATTGATTCACAATTGAGCTAATAGATTTGACATATCATGATGATCTTGAATGATTATTAGAATAAATTGAAGTGAAATTTCAGTTGGAATGTGTATTTATGCATCTGCATGTTAGTTTGGTGTTAATTTGATGTTTGTAATTGTAATTCAATGTATGTAGTATAGATGAATTGTGATTGAATTCTACATATAGTAATTTTCAGTGACGTGCGCTTTTAGTTAGCAATTGACCTAATATAATGACTATAATTACATTTTGATCGAGTGTTTATGTGTTGTTGTGAATGTAGTGACATGTCATATTCAGTGACATTTATTGTTTTTTTTTGTGGAAATTTTGTTAATTTTTCAGTGAGATATTAGGTGATAAATTCACAATTGAGCATATACAGTCATATATGACAATGATGTTGAATGATTCTGGGAATAAATGTAGTGCAATTTAAGTTTGAATGATTGTTTATGTGATTATGTGCATGTAGTGAAATCTGAGATGCAGTGACATATAATATTTTTTTTGGAAATTCTGTTACTTTGTGGTGATATATATGAATGTGATTGATTCACAATTGAGCTAATGGATTGACATATCAGAATGATCTTGAATAATTATTGGAATAAATGAAGTGTACTTCGGTTGGAATGAGTATTTAGGTGATGTACTCAATGCAGTGACATGTAGATTTATGGAGTGACTACTGACTAGCCTTTTTATTTTGATGGAGTGACATTTTTCTCACGTGCAGCGAACATATGCTTTGGTTGTTTTTTTTGCAAGATTATATTTTCTTTACAATGCTGATTCTTATGTGCACCTACAAAGAAGGGACATGTGTTGTCACTGTGACACCTGATACTACATTCAAATCTATCCATGATATACTTTCAAATCTATCCATAAATTCAACATTGACACCGCTTTTTTTTATATGATTACAGTCGAGGCCATTGTTCTTGACCAAAATGTAAATATTCAACAATGCTTTTGGTGAAAGATGGAGGAGAGTGGGAGGGGTTTGAGGTTGCAATTAGAGAAGCTTTCACAGCAGACATTGCAGGAAAAGACTCTCTAATGGCAGCATTAATTCTGCTTCAATTGCCGTTGCTATTACTACTTGAGCCGCGCGATTTGTATCACCCAAATACCATGGCTATAACGTAAGGTTTATTTAAAGATGAGTTTGAATAGGACTCAAGTACGATAATTCACAAGATGTTTCTAGATGCAAAAGACTTGTCGCCGCTCAAAGAAATCATTGATTGATGATTGCCGAAACCTCTTAGTCTATTTTTCAGATGAACCGGAAAACTATCCCACTCATCTCTTAATTAAGATATTCTTACTCGTGTTGTTAGTAACTCTTGTTGTTATGGCAGATATGACAAAATAAAGTTGTTGGTTTCCTTATTTAAAAACAATTATGGTGCCAAGGTAAAATCGAATGTAACCCTTGTCGTTATGACAAATATGACAAAATAAAGTTGTTGGTTTCGTTATTTAAAAGTAATTATGGTGCCAAGGTAAGATGAACATCGTGCAACTAAAGGCCCTCCAACAAAATCAATTCATCGAATAAGCAACAAAAAAAAAAAAAAAAAAAACCAATTGATTTTAATGTCCAAACAGAATCAATTCTGACACAATTAGTTTCCAGTCATAGATATTAATGTATACAAGTCACAAGGAGAAAGTACAATGATAAGCAACATAAAACATGTCTGCATTTTCAATTTATAAGAAGAAAAAAACACCGATGAAAGTGATAATCATCCTATCTAATATCTATAATAAAAATAAAAATGAAAATAAAAGAGAATACAAGAGTATCTTTTATCTGTAGAAACAAATAATTATCTTCGTGATAATCAGCAATCTAAATAATGCCAGAATCCAGCCTAAGACAGGGTTATCTTCGGCTTGTGAGTTGAAAGATTCCACTGTCAGGGTTGGAAAGATTCCACTGTCAAATTGGCTGTAAATGCTGGAATAGAATTCATCTTCCTGATGAATATTTCTACCTGCCAATTTTTTTTTTATTTTTAAACATTCCGATTAATGAAAATGTAATAAATGTTAAAAGAGCTATTGACCTATCTCCAGCACTAGAACCTTTTTACTTCATGACCATCCGGTTTATGGTTTCACATGTCCAGGAGGATCAAGAATAATTAGTAATGTGATTAGTAGAGCAAAATTTTTACTTAATCATCATACATACCTGTTGGGATATCTCAGGCTGCTTAACGTACTCGTTTACCTAAAAGATCAGATATAAGTTTTCAAGTCAAATTAACATAACCCTAATATACCCTTTTGGATTGGAAGGAGAAATACAAGAATTCTGAACTACAGGGATTAAAATCCTTCACATCTTCAACCTCCAATCGAAAACGATAGGCAAAATCCAAAAGCAAAAACCATCTACATCACAAAATATGTAAACCGAAAAGAATCACTAAAAAGTAGCAAGGAAGCAAAGTTCTTACCAGAATGTTTGAATTTCCTGATTCATATTCAAATTCAAGCTTCTCGTCATCACTTTGAGCATATATAGATTGGAGTGTGAAACGTGTAACAGGTATTCCATCTGGCCTTCGGTGATCGTCCATTACTATCTGAAAAGGTAATTTAGATAGTAAGCACCGCATACGAAACCTTCTTGTCCACCCCACTACAGAGATAAAAACACGATAGAGCATTAAATAAGAACTACACAGAAAGTTCAGCCACTGATCATGCTAACACCTTTATTGAATATCATCATTGAATAAGTACACAGAAAACAAATTATCGTGACAGTTGCTCTCGACAAATTGGCTACATCAAGTAAAGCCAAAGGGGCATTGATGGAAACACTGAACATATAATTTCCTGTGACCTCAATAAATGTGTTCCCAAACCCAAGTGATTCCCAACTGATTTCACAGGGTTAAAGTTACAAGCAGATATTAGTCAGTCCACATGCACAAAAAGATTTCAACATACTTTTACAATCTTGCGAAACATAATTTTTTTGAACACTGCGAAACATAATTAAAGAGCCCAGAACAGTACTGAACAATCTATATCCCACATTTGAAAATCAATTACAAATCACAATACATAGCCTAAGTATCAAGCTACACTTCGGTCTTGTCAAGCTGAGTAAACACATTGTAATTATCAATACCCACGAAATGACTATCTCCTACTTCCACCAATACTAAATATCTATAAAGGGCAGCCTGTTGTATGGAAGCATTTTGCCTATACGGCGTCTATGCAAGGGGCGGGCCATTAACACCTACTACAAGCATTCAATTGACAAGATTTATCAGAAAGTTGAATTGCACTTAATACCTTGTAACCAAAAAGTTCACAACAAGCTCTTCTGAACACTGAAATTCGATCAGCAAACACAGTCTTGTACCTGTTTGAAATTGACAATAGTTTTCACGTACAAGACAATCATAATAGCACATGTTAAATTAATCAATCAAACGCTGACCTCTCCTCTCTCTTCTCCAGAGTTGCAATTTGCTCTTTCAACTGCACTATCTTTCCAGAGATGTAGGAGTCAACGAGAGTTCCGGCATCAGCTACATAGCCCACAGAATGTTCAGAAAATGGGAAAGACACGTAGAAGATCATGTCAATAACAATACCACCAACACAACTAATCCATTCAGAAGTCAGAACAAGGACTAAGTCATCCAGTGTACCATATAGACAACGTAATCGGGCATTAAAAAACAGGAGAGAACAATAGAGAGAGCATGATTTTGGTGGGAGTTTACCGAGAACACCGAACATCAGATATGTTCTTGATCATTTGTGAAATAATATAGAAGCAGGCTAGACGCACATTAGAGGGGCAAGGGGGTGGAGGGGGGGCATTGCTCAACTCTTCCTCAGACCAACCACTAACCTTACGAGTATATTGGGTCATTCCAGCAAAAGCTAAGAAAGACTGAATAAAAGAATCTCTCTAAAAGTCTAAGAGGTTGGCCATGCCAGCATAAGCTAAGAATGACTGACTGACCAACACAATAGAAGCTCCCTCATCTTTTACAGAGTTAATACTTCAATATTCTCTCAATTAAATCCCTCAGCGCATTTTCCGTAAGCTACAGTGCAGTGTTTTGTTTATTTTTTAATTTAACAAACCATCAAACACGCCATTCGTGTTGTCGCTATGACAACAGACCTTTTATGGATATACAGAATCCGGGAAAAAATGTAACAGCTGTTTCAGCTATAGCTAGAGAAATCTAATGTTTGGCTGCTGGGATGATGTTTTTAGGCTTTTTGGCAATAGTGTTTTGTTTAGCAATGTATAGCTTTGGATAGGTTGTTGGCATTAGTGTCTTGGTGGTTGTATCACCTTTTTAGTTTTGATTGTTGGGTTTTCCAATGTGTTTATACCTATACTCTTTCCCTGGCACCCGGTTTTACTCGCATTGGGTTTTTCAGACTAGGCTTTTAAGGAGGTAGGGTAGCACATTGAAGAAGTCTTGGTTTTGAGGAGGCCATGGGTGGCATTAAACCTTGTAATTCTCTTTTCATTAATATAAATTACAGGCCCTAAAAACAAAATTGATCAAGGAAGTACCTATCGGCAGGAAAGTAAAGATGATAAACATTTCGTCTACCACTGTGTAGACTATTAGTTGATATATTAGTTATTATAATTATCATATTAGTTGTTCTAATTATCACAGCTGTATTCTTAATATTCGTGTAACACTTAAATGTGCTGTTATATAAAGCATCTAAGTGGTTATGACAAGAGTCTCCTAGGTTCTCCTAAACACATTTATTAGCCACCAACATTTATTAGCTTGTCTGATTACTACCATTGTAATCTCCTATTTAACAAACTGTATCTCTCTTTTGATGTAATAACAAGAACTAAACTTGTCTTCTTCATTTCTATTCTCTCTTCTAAGTTTCTACATGGTATCGGAGCGCTGAAAAATTCAGCCAGCCGTTTCATCTTCTTCTTCGTCTCTCTCTTCTTATTCAAAAATCTTATCTTTCTCAAGATGACTGAATCCAGTACAATTTCTGGAAACTCAGAAAAGACTGTGTCGCTTTCTATGGGAGGATTTGAAAATCCTGCCATTCAGATTACTACAAAGAAGCTCAGTGGCGGAGCTAACTACCTACAATGGGCTACCTCACTGGGTGTACCAAAAAAACCCCAAGATGAGGATCCGATGCCTACTACACTTGGGAGACAGAAAATGCAACCATAAGTTCTTGGCTTATTAACTCTATGATCGATGAAATAGGCCAGGTTCATATGTATGCAAAATCTGCAAAGGATATATGGGATAGCATCACTGAAACCTACTCAGATCAGGGAAATTTTGCTCAGGCTTTTGGGATTAGAACCAACCTGAAAGAGATTAAACAAGGATCAATGGATGTCACCAGATATTACAACTGCCTCAAAAAATTATGGCAAGAATATGATCAGCTTACCATCACTGAATGGGGATGTAATGCTGATACCCTGTTGTTTCAAAAACTTGTTGATAAGGAAAGGGTGTTTGATTTCCTGTATGGACTCAACCCCATCTATGATGCTGCCAGAGAAAGGATTTTGGCACAAGTTCCAATACCTACCCTTCCAGAGGCTTTTGCTACTATAGGAAAAGAAGAAAGCAGAAAGGGTGTTATGGGAGGAACCATACCTACATCTCAAGGTCTGCTGCCTACTCCAGGAGGAGAGCAATCTGCTCTCAATGTTGCTGATGTGGAAACAGCCCTCATAAGTAAGGGCTATGTCAAGAAAAATGACCAGAAAAGTAATCTGCTCCGTGATCACTGCAAAAAGAGGGGTCACACCAAAGATACCTGCTGGAATCTTCATGGGAAACCACCACATCTACAGAAAAATCCAAACTCAAGGAGAAATGGAAACTGGACAGAGCAGAAACAGGGGTATGGTGCAACTGATGGTGGTCAAACTAATCTCTTCTCTAAGGAGCAAATGGATGCTCTAAACCACCTGTTGGACAAAAGGATGCAACTACTGATTCCTCCACTGGTGCAGCGGCTCAAAATGGTAAGAATACCTGGATTATTGACTCAGGTGCTTCTAGCCATATGACAGGTGATTTCTTGTTGTTTAATTCCTACTCTAAAACTAATGAACCACACTTTGTTACCATTGCTGATGGCACTAGTTCTAGAGTGGAAGGAACAGGGACTGTTAAGTTGAATGATAAAATCACTCTAAACAATGTTCTATATGTTCCTAAACTATCTTGCAACCTATTCTCTGTCAGTCAGTTTTTTAAGGAAGAGAAATGTGCTGCTAATTTTTCTGAAAATTACTGTGAGTTTCAGGGGCTGGAATCTTTGGAGAAGATTGGCAGTGCTAAGAAGATGAAGGCCACTCAAGGCAGACTTTTTTGAAGGCCACTCAAGGCAGTGCTAAGAAGACTTTGTGAGTTTCAGGGCTGTACTTTTTTGAAGGCCACTCAAGGCAGACTGATAGGGGCTTAGGTGTTTCTATGGATGACAAGTGTAATAAGATCAAAATGTTACATCTTCGTTTAAGTCATCCGAATTTTGTGTACCTTAAGAAATTGTACCCTACTATGTTTTCTGGAATCAATTCTGAGTTTTTAAAGTGTGAGTTTTGTGAAATTTCTAAACATACTAGAAACCCTTACAAACCTGTATCTTATAAAGAATATGTTCCTTTTAATCTTATTCACTCTGATGTATGGGGACCATCAAAAAACCCCAATCTCACACATAACAGATGGTTTGTGGCATTTATAGATGACCACACTAGAGTGTCTTGGGTCTATCTCATGAAACAAAAATCAGATGTGAGTGAGATCTTTGAAAGGTTTTATTAAATGGTTGAAACACAATTTCAAACCAAGATTCAGATACTCAGATCTGATAATGGAACTGAATATCTGAATTCTAGTCTAGGGCCTTTTCTCACAGAAAAAGGGATTGTCCATCAAACCTCCTGTACTAACACTCCACAACAGAATGGTGTGGCAGAGAGGAAGAATAGACACCTCTTAGAAGTGACCAGAACCCTGCTATTTTCTTATAATGTTCCCTCACACTATTGGGGTGAAGCTGTTCTCACAGCAGCCTTCCTCATCAATAGGATGTTTTCCAGAATTTTAAAGTTTAAAACCCCCATTGAAACTCTTACAATGTCCTACCCTCAAACTAAGAATGTGACTGACATACCTTTGAAAATCTTTGGGTGTACTGCCTTTGTCCATATTCACTCCCAAAACAGGAGTAAGATTAGACCAAGAGCACTCAAAACTGTTTTCGTAGGGTATTCTTCTACTCAAAAAGGTTTTAAGTGCTTTGATCCTAAAACAAGTAAGTTTTACATCTCTTATGATGTCACCTTCTTTGAAGATCAACCCTTCTACAACAAGGACTCCAACACAAGCCTGGAACAATATGACTTCCTTAACAATGAGTGTAGTTTGCCTGTTGTTACATCTGATTTCATTCCAGAAACACAGCCACCACAGTCTGACAAGCGTATTGTTGAGCCTGATAAAAGAATTATTGTCTATACTAGACAAAAGAAGTCTTCAAAGACTCTTAGCACTACTAATCCATCTCAAGATACTAGTATTAATTTGTCTTTACAGGAAACTTAACAATGTGCATCAAAGGAAGAACAACCAAACCAAATGACTGAGCCTACTGCTATGGGAAGTCCATATCTAGAGCAAACTGAAACAACCACTGTTGAAAATACTGATCTAGAGCAAACTGGTAATATCTCTCCTATTCCTTCTCCTGAAGACTTATCTATTGCTCTAAGAAAGAGTACTAGGGCCTGTACCAATCACCCTATAGACAGGTTTGTGTCCTATGGGAAAGTGTCCATACACTACAGGTCTTACCTTGCTAATATAGACACAGTGAATATACCAAAAACAATCCAATAGGCACTGATTTGTCCCTTGTGGAAAAAGGCAGTCATGGAAGAGCTTCATGCTCTTGAAGCTAACCACACTTGGGACCTTGTTGACATGCCTAAAGGAGTTAAACCTGTTGGATGTAGATGGTTGTTCACTATGAAACACAATCCTGATGGAACCATTAATAGACACAAGGCTAGATTGGTTGCAAAGGGTTATACCCAAACCTTTGGTATAAACTACAATGAAACTTTTGCCCCTATTGCTAGGCTCAATACAGTCAGAATTCTTATATCCATTGCTGATGTCCATAACTGGACATTGCATCAAATGGATGTAAAGAATGCTTTCTTGAATGAAGACCTTAAGGAAGAAGTATATATGCTACCACCACACAAGCTTCATTGTCAAACAAAACCAAGTCTCAGAATTGCATAAGTCTTTGTATGGACTTAAACAATCACCTGGACTTTTGAAATTCTCTGATCACTAGGGAGGCTACTCATGAGGCCAATGATGTGATCCGTTTGATTTTATTTGTTTTGTTTATTTTAATTTTCGGTGTTTTAATGAATAAAACGGCCTTAGGTCTACTGCCCATATGTTAGTATATTGGGCCAAATAATAGCCGTTTGACCTTATTAGGGTTGATTTAGATTTGTTACCAAATAAAGTGACCATACTTTATTTTATAAACACTCTCACTCAAGAGGAGTCACTATTCTGATTGTCTATGTAGATGACATTATCATCACTGGAAATTCCAGTGATGATATCTCTCATCTGAAGTCTTTATTGAGGCAGGAGTTTGACATCAAAGACCTTGGCCCACTAACCTATTTTCTAGGTATTGAAGTTGCCAGATCCAAAGAAGGAATCCTGCTCACACAAAGGAAGTATACTATGGACCTTCAAAAAGAGTATGGCCTACTGGGATGCAAGCCTGTGGAAACTCCTGTAGATAACACTGTCAAGATTGGAAAGGATGACCCTGGGGAACAGATCAACCAGGAGAATTACCAGAGATTAGTAGGCAGACTTATCTACCTCTCACACACAAGACCTGACATCTGTTTTGCTGTCAGTCAACTCAGTCAACACATGCATTCACCAAGACAGATTCATCTTGATCTTTGCTATCGACTCTCTTGAAATACAAAAAGCGGCCAGGCAAAGGAATTATATTCAAAGCTCAAGGAACAATCACAATTGAAGGATATGCTTATGCTGATTGGGCAAGATCTGTCTCGGACAGAAGATCTACCACAGGATGGTGCATGTATCTGTTTGGAAATCTAGTGTCGTGGAGGAGCAAAAAACAGGCTGTGGTAGCTAGGAGTTCAGCTGAAGCTGAATTCAGAGCAATTGCGTTGGGAATCTGTGAACTACTATGGATTCAAAGGGTAATGAGGGAACTCAAAATCCCTTATGCAAAACTTGTTACCCTTTACAGTGATAGCAAGTCTGCTCTAGAAATATCTAATAATCCAGTGCAACATGACAGAACAAAACATGTTGAGATAGACAGACACTTCATTAAAGAAAAACAAGAAGAGGCCAACCTTCACCTTTCCTACATCAACACTAAGGTGCAAGTTGCAGACACCTTTACCAAGGGCCTGCCTAGACTCCCATTTCAACAATTTTGTGGCAAGCTGAACTTATTGGATATCTATAAGCCAGCTTGAGGAGGAGTATTAGTTGATATATTAGTTATTATAATTATCATATTAGTTGTTCTAATTATCACAGCTGTATTCTTAATATTCGTGTAACACTTAAATGATGCTGTTATATAAAGCATCTAAGTGGTTATGACAAGAGTCTCCTAGGTTCTCCTAAACACATTTATTAGCCACCCACATTTATTAGCTTGTCTGAGTACTATCATTGTAATCTCCTATTTAACAAACTGTATCTCTCTTTTGATGTAATAACAAGAACTAAACTTGTCTTCTTCATTTCTATTCTCTCTTCTAAGAAGTCTTGGTGTTGAGGAGGCCATGGGTGGCATTAAACCTTGTAATTCTCTTTTCATTAATATAAATTACAGGCCCTAAAAACAAAATTGATCAAGGAAGTACATATCGGCAGGAAAGTAAAGATGATAAACATTTCGTCTACCACTGTGTAGACAATCACTAAAATAAAAATAAAAATGTGTGCACGATCTCCATTTATAAATAAATTTCTTTACAGCTATTTATATTCAAAATCCTATGTATTTTTTCTATGTTTTTCTTCCTAGTTTCTAAAGGCTCTCTTTTTTGGGTTTAAATCTGTCGTTCGTCTGTTTTTTTTGTTCATAGCCGTTGGGAAACTGTTCATGTACCGCTGGGACTCTTTTCTAGGCGTTAGGCCAGTTTTCTTTTTGGACAACCTTTGTCCTATAAGTAGAGGATTGCATCTTTACCAAAACATGATTGTAATAATAAGAATCTCTCTTTTCTCAAATCTCTACTTAGTTTCTAGCATTTTTGTGAAGTGCCTCATCTCCGAAATGCCATCCACTTCTCTCAATTCATCCTCAACTGAAATTGTTCCACCAATGAAAGGAACAAATGTCATTCAGGGAGGAGGTAATGACAATATGCATCTTCTCACAAATCATAAGTACAGTGGGAATAACTACCTTCTCTGATCTAGATCCGCTCTCATGTTTGTGTCTGGTAGAGGCAAAGGAACGGAACCTCACTGGTGAGGTCCTCTGCGAACGATACTACCTACAAACACTGGAAGGCAGAGAATAACCTGATCATGTCTTAACTGGTGGGCTCCATGACACCAGAACTCACTGACAACTTCATTTTCTATGATACTGTTGCTGATATTTCGGAAGCAACTTGTGATCTGTACACTCTAAAAAGGACAATCTATGAGATTTATGAACCTAAGTCTCAGTTGAAAGACCTAAAGCAAGGTGACCTCAATGTCACCCAATTCCTTAATCAACTCTGCAAAATCTGACAGCAGCTGGATCTTTTCGAAGAGAAGAACTGGAAATGCCTGATGATGACTTACAAGGACATCGTTGAGAAAGAAAGAGTTTTTTCCTTTCTCATGGGTCTTCACTCTGACTTGATGATGTAAGGGGGGCGTATTCTGGGAAAGAGTCCATTGCTATCTTTAAAGGTAGTTTTCTCTGAAATCAAGCATGAAGAAAATCGAAGAAAACTCATGCTTACAGGGATTTCTACTAGAATTCTGTAGAGAAAAAGCAGGAAGTGGTGTTTTATTGATATGAAAACTTGACTGCAATTGGGGACTCTTAGTCCATGTAGTTTTCTATGGAAGAATAAAATGAATTATCTTATTACAATTGTCTGAAAGAACAAGTATAAATAGGAGATACAAGTGGGTTTGGAACGGCTAGAGACAAAGCATTAATTGCAACTGTATTTCTGTCTAGGAAGGTGGTTGGTTTAGTGTACTAATCTAGGAGTTAGGATAATAAAAGGCAGCTGATTAATAAAGTAAAAACAGAGTAATGAAGACATAATATTATACTTTATAGATTAGTATAATATATGTGTTACATGTATTACAATACTCCCCCTCAAGCTGGTTTATAGATCTCTAATAAACCAAGCTTGGAGATACAAAACTGAGTTTGATGTTTTGGAAGGCCTTTGGTGGAGATATCTGCAACTTGAAGCTTTGTAGGGACATATATTAGGCACATACTCCCATCTTCTAGTTTCTCTTTGATGAAGTGTTTGTCAATCTCAACATGTTTAGTTCTATCATGTTGAACGGGATTGTTGGCAATGCTGATTGTTGATTTACTGTCACAATAGAATCTGATGGGGGCAGCAATAGGTTGTTTAAGTTCAGTGAGAACCCTTCTTATCCATATTAGCTCACATATACCAAGGGCAACAGCTCTGAATTCAGCCTCAGCACTACTTCTGGCAACAACAGCTTGTTTCTTACTCCTCCATGACACAAGATTGCCTCCAATGAACATACACCACCCTGAAGTTGACTTTCTATCCACAACAGAGCTAGCCCAGTCTGCATCCACAAATCCTTCAACATTGAGAGTGCCTCCCTTTTTGTATAGGATTCCAAGACCGGGATCATTCTTGAGGTATTTGAGTATCCTTAAGGTAGCTTCCAAGTGAACCTTTCTGGGCATATGCATGAACTGACTGACCTGCCCAACAGCAAACGCAATGTCAGGTCTAGTATGGGTTAAGTAAATTAGTCTTCCAACAAGCCTTTGATAGGCCTCTTGGTTAACAAGTTCACTCTCAGTGTCATTATGGAGTTTTTGATTGTAATCCACAGTGGTAGCAATAGGTCTACACCCAAGTAAGCCATAGTCTTTAAGAAGATCAAGAGTGTATTTCCTTTGTGTAACAAGTATACCAGAGTTGGACCTTGCTACTTCCATACCAAGGAAGTATCTTAGTTTTCCCAAGTCTTTAATTTCAAACTCAGACTTTAGAAAGTTTTTCAGTCTGTGTATCTCAACTTCATCATTTCCAGTGATGATCATATCATCAACATATACTACAAGGGCAGTGACTCCCCCTTCAGTGTTGCATTGGGTTTTGTTTTGCAAAGGAGCACTACTTTTCTCATTTGAAGTTTCTGGAATTATTGGAAGAGGGATGTCACCACTAAAGTCCTCAAGATCAGTACCTGAAACAGAACCTTTAGAAAAATGGGGAGCATTTTCAAAGAAAGTTACATCAAATGTTATATACATTCTTTTCTTTAACGGATCATAACATTTATAGCCCTTTTGAGTGGCAGAGTATCCAACAGAAACAGTCTTAGTAGCCTTAGGTTCAAGTTTATGTCTTAAGTGATCATGGAAATGGACAAATGAAGTACAACCAAAGACTTTCAAGGGTATTTCAGTTATCAGTTTGTTTGTGGGATAGCATTTAGCAAACACACTGATAGGAGTTTGAAACTGTAAGACTCGTGAAGGCATCCTGTTAATTAGAAATGCAGCAGTTAAAACAGCTTCTCCCCAGAAATAATTAGGCATAGATGAGGTAAACATCAGAGCCCTAGCAACTTCTAACAGATGCCTGTTTTTTCTTTCAGCAATACCATTTTGTTGAGAGGTATTAAGGCAAGATGATTGATGAATAATCCCTTCATCAGTCAGATAGGGACCTAAGGCTGAGGTAAAATATTCAGTGCCATTATCAGTCCTAATTATCTTTATTGATGTCTGAAATTGAGTTTCAATCATTTGATGAAAGTTTTTAAATACAGAACTGACATCAGATTTAGTTTTTAGCAAGTAGACCCAACAAAGTCTTGTATGGTCATCTATGAATGTCACAAACCATCTATTGCAAGTAAGGTTTGGTATTCTAGATGAACCCTATACATCACTGTAAATGAGTGTAAAAGGTGATGAAGATTTATAAGGCTTGGCCTTAAACACACTTCTAGTTTGTTTAGCAAGAACACATGTCTGACATTGAAAATCAAGAGGTTTCTTATACAAAAATAACTTAGGGAACAATTTGTTTAAATAAAAGAAACTAGGGTGCCCTAGTCTACAATGTAAAAGCTAAATCTTCTCATCATTGTCATTAACATTGACTAAACTGAGGGCTTCCTCTACATTATCTTGAAGATAATAAAGACCTCCTTCTTTCTTAGCACTGTCAATCTTCCTCTCCGACCCCAGGTCCTGAAAGATACAATGAGAAGAGGAGAACTTAGCCTCACAATTATTGTCATGGGTAAACTGACTGACAGAAAATAAGTTACAGGATAGATTTGGAACATGTAGGACAGAGGTGAGTTGAAGATGTTTTGATATAATTATTGTGCCTTTTCCAGCAACAGTAGATAAGGAACCATCAGCTATACGCACCTTATGTTGTCCAGATGAGGGATAATAAGTTGAAAAAAGTTTAAAGTTACCTGTCATGTGACTTGGGGCCCCAGAGTCAACAATCCATGAGAGGTTACCTTCTTGTACAGCAGATGCAGAGGTGTGGGTAGGGGTGCATTTGTCAGCAGAGAGTAGTTGTTTTAGCATTTCAAGTTGTACTTTGGAGAAAGGCATAGCAGTTTCCACAGCATTTGCAGAGTCTGCTTGCTTCTGCTCTCCCCATTGACTTGGTTTTCTCTGATTTTGACCTTTTGTGTTGCCCCCAGTTGGTTTTCCATGGAGAATCCAGCAGCTCTCCTTTAGGTAACCCTTCCTTTTACAATGATCACAGAAGATGACTTTTCTGGTCATTCCTTTTCTGTGTATCCCTTTGATTAGCTCCTGCATAAGCAAGTTGAGTAGATAGAGCAGATTGTTCATTTTGATTGAGGGAATTTGCAGAATTCGTAGAGCTTCCCATGGTTTCCCTTCTGCTTTCTTCTTTCCTAATAGAAGCAAATGCCTCCAGTAGGGTTGGCATTGGAACTTGTGCAAGAATCCTTTCCTTTGCAGCATCATAGGTGGAGTTTAATCCAGCTAGGAACTCAAAAACCCTTTCCTTTTCAAGAACTTTCTGAAAATTCCTAGCATCAATGGTGCATTCCCAGATATTTGCAGATAGAAGATCATATTCTTGCCACAGTACTTTCAGAGAGTTAAAGTACTTGGTAACACTCATCGATCTCTGCTTCATATCTTTCAGCTTGGTTTTTACACCAAAGGCTTTTGCAAAATTACCTTTGTTGGAGTAGGAGTCTGCGACATTGTCCCATATTTCCTTAGCAGTGTTGAAGAAGAGATTAGTCTGAGCAATCTTCTGTTCCATGGAGTTGATTAGCCATGTGCTGATTGTGGCATTATCAACTTCCCAGGTTTCATAGGCATCACTGTCATCTTCATCTGGTTCTTTTATGGATCCAGTTAGATAGCCGATTTTCCTCCTTCTAGTCACATACATCTTGACTGATTGAGCCCACTGAATATAGTTGGACTCATTCAGTTTCATGGTGGTGATCTGAAGATTGGGGTTGTCATTACCATTCATAGAAGATATGGTAGATTTTGATTTGGATGGAGTTCCAGATTCTGAAGTGAATTCAGACATTGGTTTTTTTTTTTTTTTTTTAACAACCGGAAGATGAAGAGTCCCTTGAAAGTGTGTTTCAAGATAGCTCTGATACCATGTAGTTTTCTATGGAAGAATAATATGAATTATCTTATTACAATTGTCTGAAAGAACAAGTATAAATAGGAGATACAAGTGGGTTTGGAACAGCTAGAGACAGACCATTAATTGCAACTGTATTTCTGTCTAGGAAGGTGGCTGGTTTAGTGTACTAATCTAGGAGTTGGGATAATAAAAGGCAGCTGATTAATAAAGTAAAAACAGAGTAATGAAGACATAATATTATACTTTATAGATTAGTATAATATATGTGTTACATGTATTACAATAGTCCACTTTAATACAACCAGAAAACTAAAACCCCTACCACAAGTAAACTCCTAAACCTTAGGAGCCGCAATTCCTAACCCTAGGATCACTCCAAACCCTTGAACAATCGACTGTTTTATTAAAAAGAACAGAATTAACCCTCTGCCCTCACTTTAACATAATAAAACAAAATAACTTAAACATAACCAACACATAATATTCAACAACCCCCTCAAGTTGAGCATGGATATTCAACATGCCCAACTTGCTCACAAAATTATCAAATCCAAACCTCACCTGAGGCTTGGTCAGTCCATCAGCCACCTGCTGGGCTGAAGGTAAAAAGGGAATGCAAATGAACCCATTGTCCAGCTTCTCCCTAATGAAATGCCTATCTATCTCAATGTGTTTGGTCCTGTCATGATGTACAGGATCATTGGCAATGTCAATAGCAGCTTTATTATCACAGAAAAGCTTCATAGAGAGGAGCTGAACATGAATGTCTACCAGGAACCACTTGATCCACAACTCCTCACACACCTTGAGCCATGGCCTTGTACTCAGCCTCAGATGTACTTCTGGCTATTACTCCTTGTTTTTTACTCCTCCAAGTACCAGATTGCCCTAAAGACAACTACAATAGCCTGATGTTGACCTCCTTTCTTTGGAGCTTGCCCAATCAGCATCAATACACACTTCTACTGCCCTAGTTGTATTCTTCTTGAACCACAGCCCTGCACCTGCAGATCCATTCAGATACCTTAGGATTCTCATCATTGCATCAAGATGATGCTCACTAGGAGCATGCATGAACAGGCTTACCACCCCACTGCAAAAGAGATCTGGTCTAGTACGTGCCACATATATCAGCTTGCCTACCAACCTCTGATATCTTCCTTTATCCACTGGCACACCCTCAACTTTCTCCCATAGCTTCAGATTAGGTTCCATGGGAGTTGTAGTTGGTTTACATTCTTTCATGCCAGTTTCCTCCAAGAGGTCTAGTGTACATATTTCCTCTGAGACACCACCAATCCCTTCTCTAACCTTGCAAATTCCATACCTAGGAAATATTTCACACTCCCCAATTCCTTGATTTCAAATTCCATAGCCAACCTTCACTTGATCTAAGCCATCCCATCTTGGTCATCACCAATCAGGATGATATCATCGACATAGACCACCAGAATTGTCAATTCCACAACAAAGTGTGATCAGATTGCCCTTGCTTGAACCCCTCATTCCTCAAGAATTTCATAAACCTCTCAAACCATGCTCTAGGGCTTTGTTTGTGACTTCTTCAATTTGCACACTTTCTTACCAGAACCACCAGCAAAACCAGGGGGCATATCCATATAGATCTCATCCTTCAGGTTCCGATGGAGAAAAGCATTCTTCACATCTAGCTGTTCCAAAGGCAACCTTTGTTTAAAGCCACAGCCAAAAATATTCTTACTGTGTTTAGCTTTGCACCATGAGAGATTACCAATCCAAGCCATTTCATGAAAAAAATGTGTCCGCCCGCCACAACGTCTATACAAAGGCCCTTGAGTTCATTTGCTTTTGGTTTAATATGGTATTGATAGCAATAGCTGTTTTTCCAGTTTGTCGGTCCCCGATTATAAGTTCTCGTTGACCACGACCTATAGGAACCAAGCTATCTACCGCTTTTAACCCTGTTTGCATAGGCTCGTGCATAGATTTACGTTCAATAATTCCAGGGGCTTTCACTTCGACACGTCTTCGCTCGAGATCGCTTAGAGCCCCTCTTCCATCAATAGTAGGAATATTAGGAATATTAAAGATCTTATTAATTAATTAGTGTAATTGTAAAGTCTTTTCTATAATTTCCAAGATTATAACAACAACTTACTAGTAGCGGCTACTAGCTGTTGCATTTATTATTCTTGTCTGGTACAACTACCATTAATTTAATGTGTTGTCTGCCAGCCATGTTTCTCTCACTTGTAACCTAATTAAACCAAGTTTGTATCTTGTAAATTACATAGAAGAGTTAACTTTCTCTTGAATCTTGTTTCTTAAACTCTGATGTGATCCGTCCCGAGGCATTTTATTTGTTTTGTTTATTTTAATTTTCGGTGTTTTAATGAATAAAACGGCCTTAGGCCCGTGTCAAAAGTTGCCCGTATGTTAGTATATTGGGCGGTGTTTTATTTTTAGCAAATAATAGCCGTTTGGGCTTATTAGGGTTGATTTAGATTTGTTACCAAATAAAGTGGCGAAAATTACATTGTAATTTGTCCCACATCGGTTAGGAGATTGTCAGTATTTTATTTTGTAGCCTATATAAAGGCATTAAGAGTCATTGTAATCAACAAACAAAGACAAATTTTGATATATTATATTTTGAAGCTTTAAGCTTTGGGTGAGTTTTCTCACGTTGGTGTTTAGTGGATTCCAAACCCGTGTTTTGGTGGATTCAAAGCGGAACTTATCAAGGTTACGGAGACCTTGTGGCGTTAAGTATACCAAGGTTCTTAGATACGGGTTATCTAAGGGTTGAGGTCATACCAAGGTTCTTAGTTACGAGTTAGCTAAGGGTCGCGGTGCTCGTCGTATTGGTGCCATCAGTCAAGTCCTTGGGCAATTTCGGATCTGATTCGGTTCTCGGATCACATCAATTGGTATCGAGCTAGTCACTGACGGTATCCAAATATCCCTTTTATTTTATTTTTTAGTTTCTTGGTTCTTGCGTTTTTTTCATTTTCATTATCAAAAAAAAATACCATCATTTGTGTTTTTCCTCTCTGTTCTTCTATCCTTTCACCCAAAAAAAAAAAAAAAAAATTGATCCTTTTTGCACGACTTGGAGCACTTTTTTCATTATTTGCGTTCATCCAAAAAAAAATTTAAAAATTTGGCAAATCCCGCAAATACCTACATTAATTAATTAATTTAGATCCCAGTCTACCATAGTTGATTTAAAAAAAACTAAGTATCCTACCTTTTGACTTGACTTTCACATTTTATATTAATTTACACAATTTTCCATGAAAATATTCCCTCTCAAAAATTGCGTTAGTTTTCCTTTCTTTCTTATAAATAATTTGTGAACACTTTTGTTTGATCAATCTTACTTCTTGATCTTGAATAATGTCAAAGAGTGTCTATAGATGTTTATTTTAGGAATTTGAATGATATGATGAATCGAATTTGGAAATTGAACAACGTTTTGATGATATGATAATATGATGGAGGATATGTTAAAGGGAGTAATCAGCAATTTAACATGTTAGAGATAAAGCGTAGTAGTCATCGTGGTAACAACTTATTTTAACAACTTATTTTACATCATGTTTTATTGGAGATTATGAATATGAGTTGTGCATTGATCACGATGAAGAAGAAAATTTAATTAGTAAAGATGTGATTAAGGAATTAAACTTGTGGACGGAAAGACTTTATCAGCCCTACTACATTGTTGTGGAAAACCATCGGGTTAAAGTTACACGGTATGCACGGGTTCCAGTGTCCATTGGAAGTTATAAAGTTTGTTGTCTCGTGTGATGTGGTGCCACCGAGTGATGTACATTTGATATTTGGGAGATCATGGCTATCTTTGCATAATGTACGTCATAATGCATCCCGGACTCGCTATTCTTTTTCTTTTGGTGGCAAGAGGCATGTATTGGAATCCCTACCCCCTATGAAACAATGTGATTATCAAATAGGGGATTCTAAGGCCATGGAAATAGATAGGGGTGCGCTTCACGATGTGAAATTGGTGGAAGTAGAAAATATTGAGCGAGGTGAAAAACGCACGAGAGTGGAGGTATGGTGGAGCTAACGAATGGAATAGAGTGTGATGTATGTGATGATGATTCATCTCTCCTTCTCATTGATGAGTTTCCTATAACTAAGGAGGAGCAGATTGATATAGTGGTGAAGATGGAGGATGCAAATGAAATCTGTATTTGTGGCGAAATAGTTAAAAATGACGAGGCCCTGGTTGTGGATGAGATAGTTCACGTTGATGAGGCATTCGTTGCAAGTCATGTTGAGAGTGTTGTTGAGCCTGAGGAGATCCTTGATACACCAAATTGAGGTTCTTGATTTATCCTTGCTTGTGCATGATACTTGTAATGAGTTGGTTTCGATCGTGAGAGAGTCGAATTCTTTTGTTGGAGCGGTTGAACATGAAGCAAGATCAACCACGTCACTTGAGCATTTAAAAGATATCTGAGCGACACATATTTATCATGATCCATTTTGGTGCATTGTCGTCCTTTCGATTTTGTGGTTCTTGATTTTTATGTTGTCCCCGTTCGTTTGTACAAGAGGTTGGTTACTCAAGTGTTCACTATTTACTTTTCTGGATGTACTTCACTACGAGGGCCTACTCACGTATGTTCGGCCACGCTTATTATTTGATCCAGGTGGATTCGAGGATGAATCCTTTCCAACCGGGAGGAATGATGTGATCCGTCCCGAGGCATTTTATTTGTTTTGTTTATTTTAATTTTTGTTTTAATATAATATATCAAAATTTGTCTTTGTTTGTTGATTACAAATGACTCTTTAATGCCTTTTTATATTTGGCTACAAAAAAGTAAAATTACATTGTAATTTGACAATCTCTTAGGAAGATTGTCGATGTGGACAAATTACAATGTAATTTTCAACACTTTATTTTTTGAGATATATATTATATTTGAAAATTTCTAAATCAAACCGTTGTTTGGTGGATTCAAACGGAACTTATAAGCCCAAACCTTGCGGCTATTATTTGCTAAAAATAAACACACCTTAGCCCAATATACTAACATATGGGCAACTTTTGCCATCGCCAAGCCTAAGGCCGTTTTATTCATTAAAACACCATTAAAATTAAAATAAACAAAACAAATAAAATGCCTCGTTTGTATCGGATCACATCAAACTTTCTCTTGAATCTTGTTTCTTAAACTCTTCACGGTAGCGAGCCAACTCTCTATTCTTCCGCTTAAATTCAAATTTCTCAATCTAAATTATGTCTACCCTTTCATCCGCATCATCCGAGTTAACTCAAGCGAGAAAGTGGTCATTACACTTGATTGGAAACTCAGATTATGGGTCTTCTTCGATAGCGATCAACAAGTTGAATGGGAGCAATTATCTCATCGGGTCTCGATCCGTTAATGTAGAAACTTAGAAGAGAGAATAGAAATGAAGAAGACAAGTTTAGTTCTTGTTATTACATCAAAAAGAGAGATCTGATTTGTTAAATAGGAGATTACAATGGTAGTAATCAGACAAGCTAATAAATGTGGGTGGCTAATAAATGTGTTTAGGAGAACCTAGGAGACTCTTGTCATAACACTTAGATGCTTTATATAACAGCATCATTTAAGTGTTACACGAATATTAAGAATACAAATTTGTGATAATTAGAACAACTAATATGATAATTATAATAACTAATATATCAACTAATACTCTCATCAAGTGGCTTATAGATATCCAATAAGTTCACTTTGCACAAAATGTTGAAATGGGAGTCTAGCGGCCCCTTGGTAAAGGTGTCTGCAACTTGCACCTTAGTGTTGATGTAGGAAAGGTGAAGGTTGGCCTCTTCTTGTTTTTCTTTAATGAAGTGTCTGTCTATCTCAACATGTTTTGTTCTGTCATGTTGCACTGGATTATTAGATATTTCTAGAGCAGACTTGCTATCACTGTAAAGGGTAACAGGTTTTGCATAAGGGATTTTGAGTTCCTCATTACCGCTTTGAATCCATAGTAGTTCCGATTCCCAACGCAATTGCTCTGAATTCGACTTCAATTTGAACTCCTACTACCACGACTTGCTTTTTGCTCCTCCACGACACTAGATTTCCAAATGGATACATGCACCATCCTATGGTAGATCTTACATCCGAGATGTATCTGCGCCTTGATCGACATCGGCATATCCTTTCAATTGTGATTGTTCCTTGAGCTTTGAATAGAATTCCTTTGCACCGGCTTTGCTTTTAGGTATTTGAAGAGTCGATAGCGACATCAAGATGAATCTGTCTTGGTGAATGCATGTGTTGACTGAGTTGACTGACAGCAAAACAGATGTCAGGTCTTGTGTGTGAGAGGTAGATAAGTCTGCCTACTAATCTCTGGTAATTCTCCTGGTTGATCTGTTCCCCAGGGTCATCCTTTCCAATCTTGACAGTGTTATCTACAGGAGTTTCCACAGGCTTGCATCCCAGTAGGCCATACTCTTTTTGAAGGTCCATAGTATACTTCCTTTGTGAGAGCAGGATTCCTTCTTTGGATCTGGCAACTTCAATACCTAGAAAATAGGTTAGTGGGCCAAGGTCTTTGATGTCAAACTCCTGCCTCAATAAAGACTTCAGATGAGAGATATCATCACTGGAATTTCCAATGATGATAATGTCATCTACATAGACAATCAGAATAGTGACTCCTCTTGAGTGAGAGTGTTTATAAAATAAAGTATGGTCACTGTGGCCTTGTGAGTAGCCTCCCAGTTTCATGACCTTAGAGAATCTATCAAACCATGCTCTAGGTGATTGTTTAAGTCCATACAAAGACTTATGCAATTTACAGACTTGGTTTTGTTTGACAATGAAGCCAGGTGGTGGTAGCATATATACTTCTTCCTTAAGGTCTCCATTCAAGAAACCATTCTTTACATCCATTTGATGCAATGTCCAGTTATGGACAGCAGCAATGGATATAAGAATTCTGACTGTATTGAGCCTAGCAACAGGGGCAAAAGTTTCATTGTAGTCTATACCAAAGGTTTGGGTATAACCCTTTGCAACCAATATAGCCTTGTGTCTATTAATGGTTCCATCGAGATTGTGTTTCACGGTGAACAACCATCTACATCCAACAGGTTTAACTCCTTTAGGCATGTCAACAAGGTCCCAGTGTGGTTAGCTTCAAGAGCATGAAGCTCTTCCATGACCCTTTTTTCCACAAGGGACAAATCGATGCTGTTGGATTGTTTTTGGTATATTCAACGTGTCTATATTAGCAAGGTAAGACTGTAGTGTGTGGACACTTTCCCATGGGACACAAACCTGTCTACATAGGGTGATTGAGTGCAGCCCTAGTACTCTTTCTTATAGCAATAGGTAAGTCTTCAGGAGAAGGAATAGGAGAGATATTACCAGTTTGCTCTAGATCAGTACTTTCAACAGTGGTTGTTTCAGTTTGCTCTAGATCAAGACTTCCCATAGCAGTAGGCTCAGTCATTTGGTTTGGTTGTTCTTCCTCTGATGCACATTGCTGAGTTTCCTGTAAAGACAAATTAATACTAGTACCTTGAGATGGATTAGTAGTGCTAAGAGTCTTTGAAGAATTCTTTTGTCTAGTATAGACAATAATTCTTTTATCAAGCTCAGCAATACTCTTGTCAGACTGTGGTGGCTGTGTTTCTGGAATGAAATCAGGCGTAACAACAGGCAAACTACACTCATTGTTAAGGAAGTCATATTGTTCCAGGCTTGTGTTGGAGTCCTTGTTGTAGAAGGGTTGATCTTCAAAGAAGGTGACATCATAAGAGATGTAAAACTTACTTGTTTTAGGATCAAAGCACTTAAAACCTTTTTGAGTAGAAGAATACCCTACAAAAACAGTTTTGACTGCTCTTGGTCCAATCTTACTCCTGTTTTGGGAGTGAATATGGACAAAGGCAGTACACCCAAAGATTTTCAAAGGTATGTCAGTCACAAGCTTAGTATGAGGGTAGGACATTGTAAGAGTTTCAATGGGGGTTTTAAACTTTAAAATTCTGGAAGGCATCCTATTGATGAAGAAGGCTGCTGTGAGAACAGCTTCAACCCAATAGTGTGAGGGAACATTATAAGAAAATAGCAGGGTTCTGGTCACTTCTAAGAGGTGTCTATTCTTCCTCTCTGCCACACCATTTTGTTGTGGAGTATTAGTGCAGGAGGTTTGATGGACAATCCCTTTTTCTGTGAGAAAAGGCCCTAGACAAGAATTCAGATATTCAATTCCATTATCAGATCTGAGTATCTGAATCTTGGTTTGAAATTGTGTTTCAACCATTTTGTAAAACCTTTCAAAGATCTCACTCACATCTGATTTTTGTTTCATAAGATAGACCCAACACACTCTAGTGTGGTCATCTATAAATGTCACAATCCATCTGTTATGAGTGAGATTGGGGTTTTTTGATGGTCCCCATACATCAGAGTGGATAAGATTAAAAGGAACAGATTCTTTATAAGATACAGGTTTGTAAGGGTTTCTAGTATGTTTAGAAATTTCACAAAACTCACACTTTAAAAACTCAGAATTGATTCCAGAAAACATAGTAGGGTACAATTTCTTAAGGTACACAAAATTACGATGACCTAAACGAAGATGTAACATTTTGATCTTATTACACTTGTCATCCACAGAAACACCTAAGCCCCTATCAGTCTGCCTTGAGTGGCCTTCAAAAAAGTACAGTCCATTCATCTTCTTAGCACTGCCAATCTTCTCCAAAGATTCCAGCCCCTGAAACTCACAGTAATTTTCAGAAAATTAGCAGCACATTTCTCTTCCTTACAAAACTGACTGACAGAGAATAGGTTGCAAGATAGTTTAAAAACATATAGAACATTGTTTAGAGTGATTTTATCATTTAACTTAACAGTCCATGTTCCTTCCACTCTAGAACAAGTGCCATCAGCAATGGTAACAAAGTGGGGTTCATTAGTTTTAGAGTAGGAATTAAACAACAAGAAATCACCTGTCATGTGGCTAGAAGCACCTGAGTCAATAATCCAGGTATTCTTACCATTTTGAGCCGCTGCACCAGTGGAGGAATCAGTTGGTTGCATCCTTTTGTCCAACAGGTGGTTTAGAGCATCCATTTGCTCCTTAGAGAAGATATTAGTCTGACCACCATCGGTTGCACCATACCACTGCTTCGCTCTGTCCCAGCCCATTTCTCCTTGAGTTTGGATTTTTACAGTAGATGTGGTGGTTTCCCATGAAGATTCCAGCAGGTATCTTTGGTGTGACCCCTCTTTTTGCAGTGATCACAGAGCAGATTATTTTTCTGGTCATTTTTCTTGACATAGCCCTTACTTATGAGGGTTGTTTCCACAAGCGGCATTGATTGAGAGCGGTGCTCTCTCTCCCTGAATAAGCGGCGAGGCCTTGAGATGTAGGTATGGTTCCTCCCATAACACCCTTTCTGCTTTCTTCTTTTCTTATAGTAGCAAAAGCCTCTGGAAGGGTAGGTATTGGAACTTGTGCCAAAATCCTTTCTCTGACAGCATCATAGATGGGGTTGAGTCCATACAGGAAATCAAACACCCTTTCCTTATCAATAAGTTTTTGAAACAGCAGGGTATCAGCATTACATCCCCATTCAGTGATGGTAAGTTGATTATATTCTTGCCATAATTTTTTGAGGCAGTTGTAATATCTGGTGACATCCATTGATCCTTGTTTAATCTCTTTCAGGTTGGTTCTAATCCCAAAAGCCTGAGCAAAATTTCCCTGATCTGAGTAGGTTTCAATGATGCTATCCCATATATCCTTTGCAAATTTTGCATACATATGAACCTGGCCTATTTCATCGATCATAGAGTTAATAAGCCAAGAACTTATGGTTGCATTTTCTGTCTCCCAAGTGTAGTAGGCATCGGATTCCTCATCTTGGGGTTTTTTGGTATACCCAGTGAGGTAGCCCAACTTTCCTCTACCAGTGATATACATACGGACTGCTTGAGCCCATTGTAGGTAGTTAGCTCCGCCACTGAGCTTCTTTGTAGTAATCTGAATGGCAGGATTTTCAAATCCTCCCATAGAAAGCGACACAGTCTTTTCTGAGTTTAAGAAGAGAGAGACGAAGAAGAAGAAGATGAAACGGCAGGCTGAATTTTTTAGCGCTCCGATACCATGTAGAAACTTAGAAGAGAGAATAGAAATGAAGAAGACAAGTTTAGTTCTTGTTATTACATCAAAAGAGAGATACAGTTTGTTAAATAGGAGATTACAATGGTAGTAATCAGACAAGCTAATAAATGTGGGTGGCTAATAAATGTGTTTAGGAGAACCTAGGAGACTCTTGTCATAACCACTTAGATGCTTTATATAACAGCATCATTTAAGTGTTACACGAATATTAAGAATACAGCTGTGATAATTAGAACTAATAATATGATAATTATAATAACTAATATATCAACTAATAGTTAAAATGTTTATTGGCGGACAAGGGAAGATGGAGATCCTCACTGGTAGCACTGCTGCACCAGAACCTACTGATGATAAGTTCAAATGTTTAGAGCATCCATTCGCTTTAACAACTATGAGTGGGAGACTGACAACAACTTAGTCATGTCATGGCTCACTAGATCCATGACCCTTGACCAATGTGAAAATTTTATTTTTATGACACAGCCCATGAGATTTGGGCAGTTGCTAAGGAGTTACACTCCAAAGCTGATAATACCTCAGAGATTTATGCAGTTAAAGCTAAACTCCATGGGTTAGTTCAGGGAAATATGGACACTATCGATCTTATAATCTACTCTCCGTGTCTTGGCGACAAAGAACTTGACTTGGTGGATGAAATCCAATGGAGTCATCCAGAGGATGCCAAACGCCACAAAGATGCCAACTGAAAAGGACAGAGTGTTCCAATTTCTCATGGGTTTAAACCAGGAGCTTGATGATGTAAGGGGCAGGATCATTGCCACCAAGCCCCTTCCCTCACTCAAAACAACTGTCTCTAAAATCAGACATGAGGAGAGCCGTAGAAAACTTATGGTAAGAAATCCAGCCCCTGAATATGAGGGATCTGCTATGGTCTCAAGGTCTGATAAAAAATGGGGTACAAACCAAAAGGAAAAGAAGGAAAAAATTTGGTGTGATTTCTGCAAAAAAAAACTAGACATATTAAGGACAATTGCTGGAAACTCCCCAGCAGAATGGAATAGCAGAAAGGAAAAATAGACACCTCTTGGAGGTTGCTAGATCCTTACTGTTTTCCATGAATGTACCAAAGTATCTTGGGGGAGAAGCAGTCTTAACTGCTGCCTTTTTAATTAACATGTTACCTTCTAAGGTTTTAAAGTTCAGAACCCCAAGAGATGTTCTCACGGAAGCTTTTCCTAATCTACCTTGTGAATCTGTTATCCCTTTGAAAGTCTTTGGATGTACTTCTTTTACACATATTTATCCTCATAATAGGAGTAAACTTGACCCCAAGGCACTTAAATGTATCTTTATAGGATACTCAAATAAGCAAAAAGGGTACAAATGTTTTTCTCCCATAACAAAGAGATTCTACAACACTATGGATGTTACCTTTTTTGAGCATCAACCTTATTTTGGTCAACAAACCAAGTCTTTTTCACAGAATTGTGAAGGATGGGATGTTGACATTTCATGTCCTGAATATATGTCTACACCTACTTTGTCTAATATTGACAATTCATGTCCTGAATATATGTCTACACCTACTTTGTCTAATATTCCTGTGCAGGATCCCAAGGATCCCAAGAATATCAAGGATAGACCACCTATTTTCATGTTTATTCCAGAAAGAAAGGAAGACAAAATTCTGAAGAATTGGTCAACCATCAACCTGATCCATCAGAACCTACTCAAACTGAGCACATGACTGAAGCAAGTATACCTAGTAGTCCATGTAATTCTGAAATACAAAGGACTCCTGAACCAGGTACCTCTCCTTCACCTCATGAGAAAAGGTATGCTGAAAACTTACTTGATAGTAGACCTATTGCTATTAGAAAAGGGGTTAGACTCTACACTAAACATTCTTTATATAATTTCATGTCTTATTCTGCTCTGTCTAACCAATATGGTCTGTTCACTGAAAGTTTAGACACAAAATTCATTCCTAAGTCTATTTATGACGCAAAAGGGAATCCTAAGTGGGAAGCAGCTATTAATAATGAGATGTCAGCCCTAGAAAAGAATGGTAGACCATCACTGATTTACCTAAAGGAAAGAAAGCCGTTTGATGTAGGTGGATCTTTACTATTAAATACAATGCTGATGGCTCTATAAATAAACATAAGGTTGGCTTGTAGCTAAGGGATTCACTCAAGCTTATGGGATAGATTACTTAGAGACCTTTGCCCCGGTTGCTAAGCTTAACACTGTTAGAGTTCTATTCTCCCTAGCTATCAACTTAGATTGGCCCCTTTTCCAACTAGATGTTAAGAATGCATTTCTAAATGGGAACCTAGAAGAAGAAATTTATATGACTATTCCTCCTGGATATGGAACTGAAAAATTAAACAACAAAGTCTGTAAACTCCATAAGACTTTGTATGGCCTTAAACAATCCCCTAGGGCTTGGTTTGCTAGAATTACTAAAACTGTCACGCAGTTTGGGTACACCCAGAGTCAATCTGATCATACAATGTTCATTCATATTTCTTCTACCGGACAAAAATGTATCATGATTGTGTATGTCGATGACATCATCTTGACAGGAGATGATCTTAATCAAATATTAAAGCTAAAAACTGTTCTAGCAAAATCTTTTGAAATTAAGGATCTGGGCAACATAAAATACTTCCTTGGAATGGAAGTTGCCAGAAACAAGAATGGTCTTTGTGTTTCCCAAAGAAAATATGTACTAGACTTGCTTAAAGAGACTGGTATGCTAGGTCAGAACCCGACTTCAACTCCCATTTGATCTGGAGTTAAACTCACCTAGATCCGATGGTAAACCCGTAAATAAGGTGAGATATCAAAGGCTTGTGGGTAAACTTCTTTACCTTGCACATACAAGGCCTGATATATGCTTTGCTGTGGGAATGGTGAGCCAATCTATGCATAAACCCACTGAACTTCACATGTGATGTGAGTTCAGATCCATTGCCACCAGTCACACATCATGATCTTATGTCACCAATTCAGGCCAAGGATCCTTTGATACTTAGAGATGGACCAGCCCGGATTGCAACGCAAGAAGAGATGAAGTTTTATCTACATTGGTCATGCGGTCATTCGATGATGTTCATGAAGGAAAGGTTGAATGTGAGAAGTCGATGTTGCTCATTGTTCTTTGATGGATGTGGTTAGAGACGATTCGATGATTGAGTTTATTTTTAATAATAAAAGCCGCCCGTAGGCCAAGTAGAAGCTTAGGAGTTTTTTTTTAAAGTTATTTGTCCCACATCGGATTTTGGGAATTATTTTCTTTAGTTGTAAAGCCTATAAATAAGGCTTAGGAGTCTCTTTTCAATTACACATTATTCAGAATCATTATAAAATTTCTTCTTTGCATTGGCAAGAACAATTGCGTTTTTTTTTAAGTTTACGAATTAACTTAATCATTGAACATCAAATTCAAGAATTTGGCAATTCTTGAACGTTCACAAATCGAGGTTTCTTGGCGGGTCTCCAGGGGTTTTGATCATTCCAAGGTTTTCAAGAACAGGTTTCTTGAAGGTTGAGGAGCCATAAAATCGTGATAATTCTAGATCGTTCCAACATGTACGTGATATTTAGGTATTCCGTATCAATTGGTATCAGAGACAGGTTGAATCATCACGTCAGCCGCACTGCCGCGTGTTGCTGCTAACACTAGGATCATCTCCTCTTTGAAGCCGGCGATCTCCCGGCATACCCGCGTCCTTCTCCTCCGTCGTGCAGCCGCCTCCTCAGGTACGCCCCACCCGAGAGCTCCTTCCGGCAGTGCCCTAGGTCGTTAGAAGTCCAGCCCTATTTTTTTTCTTTCGCGTTTTATCACGAAAAAAAAAAAAAAGGCAAGATTTTTTTTTGTGTTTTCATGACTAGTACGGTGTCAGGAGTCCTGGAACAAAATTTGATTTTACCAGGAAAATTTTTGCTTCATTTTCCACGAAATTTGGCGGGAAAATAATTTTTTTCTCTTTGTGTTCGAGTTCTTCTCTTTTCAATTAAGTAAATCTGTCTTCCCTCCTTACCCAACATTGCGTTTGTGATCTGACCCTCAAATCGTAAAGTTAATGCATACGTTCTAAGGTTTTGTTTGTTTGGATATTTACATCCTTAAATTTTGAATTGTGTTCTTGAAAATTTAAAATTAGATTTAAAGCATTGAACAAGAACATAATAATAAGCTTAGCAATCTGATTTCAAGAGTCTTCAAGGAAAGGCCATTTATTGTTTAGAAAAAATAAATAAATAAAAAAAAATCGTTACTTGAGGTGTTATGCTCAGTGGTCTATATTGACAAAAAAAAAAAAAAAAGTGACCACCGAGAAATCTCCGGTAGCAATTTCAAATTTTGAGGTGTTATGCTCAGTGTGCTTGGTTCGATTTAGCCACTGCCAGCCAGAAATCTCATTCTCAACTTAATAGAGGTGTTATGCTCGGTGAATTATTATAAAAAAAAAACAATCACCACCAAACCAAAATCTCTTAAAGTTCGTTTTGGCAATTGAAAATTGTTGAAAAAAAGGTTGAATTTGCTATATTGTTGTGATCTTAAATTCATCGTTTGAATCGATTTTTAATTTTACGAGTACTACAAAGCGGAACTTTTGGATTAAAGATCTTAACAATCTGAATTGAAAGTGTGGTTTAATTTAAATAGTTTGGTGGTCATTCCCAAACCATTGTTCTTAGCACCTATTCTTAGAAAAACCACCACCCTTTTTACCTTGAGCTTCGACATTCGAAGGACACTTGTTCTTAATACCTTGGAAATTGCAAAACTTGGGAGCACTACTACGAGAGAATCTTGAAAGTCAAGGATCACTTTGAGATCAAATACATCTCTCCAGGTTAGTGGATTTCAAGTTCTTTCCTTTTATTTTCTCTCTACTACTTGTGTTTGTTCGTGTAGTGATGGCGAGGCCCAACCGAGGAGATGGATCCCACCCAACGGATGGGAATGTGACACGATGGATTGTTGGTCGAGAGGCTACCATTCGGGCACTACAAGAAGGGCGAAACAACAAGCCTCTAAATGGATCAATTGATGACCATGATGGCGAGGATTGAAGCCACTTACCGTAAATGCCCAAGCCAAGCAACCTCACCCACCGAGGGCGTGGCGGCGCTAGTGCGACCAGTCCAAACCGTAGGGGTAGAGGAGGTGCGATCGGGGGCCGTGTGCTATAAGACCCACTAGGAGAGGATACTTGGCAAGTACATGAAAATTTTGGGTTTGAAGTTGAGGAGAAGATCTGGATAACGATGAGGAAGTCAAACAACAACCAAGGAGGAGGCGGCGTCAACTTAGGTTTGACCAAGATGATGTCGGTGATGACGAAGCTACTGAGATGATGTTAGAGGTATCAAACCGAAAATTCCCCCATTCAAAGGTACTCTTGATCCGAATGACTATTTTGTTTGAGTAGCTAAATGTGAAAGGGTTTTCAAATGTCGTAGTTGCCTTTGATAGGCAAAGGTACACTTAGCCACTATTGAATTTGATGAACTTCCTTATTATGGCTATCTAGTACTAATGAAAAGCGCGAGGAGACAAAGAAAATCTGAAATTAATTCGTGGGAGATACTTAAGAGAGAAATGCATAAACGCTGGGTCCCTTCCTCTTTACATGAGGATCAAGTGAAGATGTTGCAAAATTTATCTCAAGGGGATAAATCCGTCGCCGAATTAAGAGATACACTTGAGAAGCTTATGCTTAGAACGGATACTAATGAACCCGAGGAGTATACCATACGCAGGTTTCTTAGTGCTTTGAGGTATGATATTGCTGATGCTATAGAACTCATGAGATTGGACACTTTTGAAGATGTGTTCCACGCAGCTCAAACTAAAGAGGAGCAACTCAAATCTAGGAGATGGAGTTCGGCCAAGGGTAACTCCCAGGCACCCAATCGGTTCAATTCTTCCCAACCCCGCAACAATAGTAATAAGCATTTTTTTAAGCGTGGTAATGTTATTAATAACTCTTCTACGCTGGTGCAAAACAAGGATAAAACTCAAATCGCTGACAAGGGTAAGTCAAAAGCGCCCGGATTTGAAGGAAGACCATCTGTTATTAAGTGTTTTAAATGCCATGGGATAGGCCATAAAGCTAATGAGTGTGGTAATAAGAAGGCCTTCGCCTGCAGTTAAGGTTTGTACATTGATAAAGAATCCGGCTTAATCGTTGACCCGGTTACATGAAGAAGGCGAATGGTCGAGGAGGAACAGGAGGATGATGATTATGAAGAGGAGGAGCAATTCGATGTTGGGGAATATGCTCCATGTGGTAAGTCCACTTGTTTCCATGAAAGCATTGCATGCACATTTGCCAAACCCGATGAACTAGTTGATCAACGGGATAATATTTTTCAAGCGAGGTGCTTAATCAAAGGTAAACTATGTAGTTTGATTGTTGATTCCGTAGTTTGCACGAATGTTGTTAGCCTTGAGTGTGTCCAAAATCTGAATTTACCCACGGAAGCACACCCACGCCTATAATTTACAATGGTTGAATGAGGCGGCGACTTAAAATTACTAAGCAATGCAAGGTTACCTTCACCACACCTAAATATGAGGATCTGATCGTTTGTGATGTTGTGCCTATGCATGTCTCTCATCTTTTACTAGGCGAGCCATGGCGGTTTGACAAATCCGTTTCTTTTGATGGTCGTTTAAATAGATATTCCTTCTCTCACAATGGTAAGAAAGTTACACTTTTTCCTTATCTCCCAAAAGTTCATAAAGATCAAAGGATGTTTGGAGAAATTAAGGAACATGCGAAAAAAAAGCTCAAGAGAGCAAGGCCACCAAGGCCGTGGCAAAACCACCTAAAGCCGTGGGCGACAAGGCCATAGGGCCCTCCAAACCCGTGGCTAAAGGGTCACCGAGAGAAAACCTACGGATCCTAAGAACCTTGACACCGATGTCATCAAGTTAGGACCGGAGTAAGCGTGTAAAGCACAAATCGATTCTGAGAATCATGTTGTTGATGGTAAGGTTTTATTTGTCTTTGTCTACAAGGAATCTCCACTTGTCTTTGATGATAGCACACACTCACTTATCCACTTCCCACTTGTTTACTTTCTATATCCGAGCTAACCGGGGTTCCAAGTGTTTTATATGTCTTTTGCGCAGAATATGAAGATCTCTTCCCGGAGGAGGAGCAGAAGGATTGCCGCCACTTCGAGGAATAGAGCACAGTTGATTTCATCCCGAGTCTTTGTCTTTGCCCAACGCCCCGGCTTATAGGGCCAACCCGGAAGAGGCTGCCGAGATAGAAAGACAAGTGCAAGAGTTCTTTGTGAACGAGAAGATTAGGAAGTCTATGTCACCTTGTGCCGTACAGTCATTGTGGTGCCAAAGAAAGCAGTGAATGGAGGATGTGCACAGACTGCAGAGCAATTAATGAAATAACGGTAAAAATATCGCCATCCTATTCTAGATTAGATGATATGCTTGATATGCTTAAGGTAGTAAATACTTCACTAAAATTGATTTAAAATCAGGCTATCACCAAGTTAGAATTAGGCCGGAGATGAATGGAAAACGACTTTTAAAACCAAATATGGATTATATGAGTGGCTAGTCATGCCATTTGGCCTCACTAATGCCCTGCTACATTTATGCGCTTGATGAATGAAGTGCTTAGGGAGTTCATAGGTCACTTTGTTGTCGTGTATTTTCGATGACATACTCATTTATAGTCCGAGATCTCGATTCACATGTTGATCATGTTAGAGTTGCTTTTGGATGCCCTTAGACAAGCCCAGATTATACGCTAACCTTAAAAAGTGTTCTTTTTGCATGGAGAGGGTTGTGTTTTTGGGTTTCGTTGTGAGTTCGCAGGGCATTGAAGTTGACAAAGATAAAGTAAAAGCAATTGAAGAATGGCCCGAGCCAAAGAATGCGTCCGAAGTGAGGAGTTTTCACGGATTAGCAGGATTTTACAGGAGATTCGTGCCGTACTTCAGCACCATTGCCGCACCCTTGAATGATCTAATCAAGAAGCATGCTCCATTTCAATGGGGTCCAAAACAAAGGGAGTCCTTTGAAACTTTAAAATCTAAGTTGATTTCAGCCCCTATTCTTGCATTACCTGATTTTGATAAAACATTTGAACTTGAATGTGATGCTTCGGGTGTGGGAATTGGGGGTGTTCTTATTCAAGAAGGCAGACCTATCGCTTATTTTAGTGAAAAATTAAAAGGGTCTGTTTTGAACTATGCCACATATGATAAGGAACTGTATGCATTAGTACGATGTTTGCAAGTCTGGCAGCATTACCTTAGACCTCGGGAGTTTGTTATTCATACCGATCATGAGTCTCTCAAGTACTTAAAAAGTCAGAATAAGTTGCATGCTAGACATATTAGGTGGATTGAGTTTATCGAATCATTTCCATATGTGATTAAATACAAGAAAGGTCAAGAAAATACCGTAGCTGATGCATTGTCTAGGAGATACACTTTGATTACTCACATGCAGACTAAGCTGTTAGGTTTTGAGCATATTAAAGACCTTTACTTGTTTGATCTAGATTTTCATGAGATCTTTAAGAAATGCCAACATGCTATAACTGATGAATTGTACAAGTTAGATGGCAAGTTTTATATCTTCGACGGGTTCCTTTATAAGGAAAACCGTGTGTGTATTCTCAGATGTTCAATTCGTGATTGTCTCGTTAAAGAGTCGCATCTTTGGGGATTGATGGGTCATTTTAGTGTTACAAAGACACTTGACATGTTGAGCACACACTTTTATTGGCCACATATGCGCGGGATGTTCGAAAATTTTGTGAGTCATGTATTGCGTGTAAACGTGCTAAATCTAAGTCTATGCCTCATGGTCTTTACATTCCGCTTCCCGTTCCTTATTCCCTTGGGTGATCTTTCCATGGACTTTGTGCTAGGACTTCCACGTTCTAAAAGTGGTAAGGATTCCATATTTGTAGTCGTGGATAGATTTTCTAAAATGGCGCACTTTTTGCCATGCAATAAAACTAATGATGCTTCATACATTCTTGATTTATTCTTGAAAGAAATTGTGCGGTTGCATGGAGTGCCTAAGTCTATTGTTAGTGATAGGGATGTTAAGTTTGTCGATCACTTTTGGAGATATTTGTGGATGAGGCTAGCACGCATTTACTATTTTCTCTCGCATATCACCCACAAACCGATGGTCGGTGAAGTTGTGAATCGTGTTTTGGGTCAATTATTGCGTGTGATTGTGCGAGAACCACGAAAAATTGGGAATCATGCTTGCCTTTTGTTGAATTTGCTTATAACCGTGCTACACACTCAAGCAACTAAGTATTCCTTTTGAGCTTGTTTATGGATTTAATCCAAATGCTTGATCTATTGCCTGCTGCGAAAAATTACTAGTTTGGATGGTGAGACGAAAGTTGCTATGGTCAAGGATATGCATCAAAGCCAGAAACATGTCGAAGAAGCGGTCGCTAGATATGTAAAGCAAGCTAATCGAGGCCGAAGCCCGTGATTTTCGAGCCAGGAGATTACGTGTTGCTACATATGAGGAAAGAGCGTTTCCCGCACGGAGGAAGACCAAGCGCATCCTGCAGAGGTGATGGACCGTTCAAAGTCTTGAAGCGAATCAACCCCAACGCTTAAGTGATTGATCTACCACCCGATTGGGGCGTGTCTACTACTACGGTGAATGTTCTTTGATCTATCTCTTTTTCCGGCCCGACGAGTTGTCTTTGTTTGATAATCCTTATGATCGAGGACGAGATCCTTCTCAACCGGGAGGAATGATGTGAGTTCGAGATCCATTGCCACCAATCCACATCATGATCTTATGTCACCAATTCAGGCCAAGGATCCTTTGATACTTAGAGATGGACCACCCGACGATTGCAACGCAAGAAGAGAGATGAAGTTTTATCTACATTGGTCATGCAGTCATTCGATGATGTTCATAAAGGAAAGGTTGAATGTGAGAAGTCAGTATTGCTCATTGTTGCTGATGGATGTGGTTAGAGACGATTCAGTATTGAGTTTATTTTTAATAATAAAAGCCGCCCATAGGCCAAGTAGAAGCTTAGGAGTTTTTTTAAAAGTTATTTGTCCCACATCGGATTTTGGGAATTATTTTCTTTAGTTGTAAGCCTATAAATAAGGCTTAGGAGTCTCTTTTCAATTACACATTATTCAGAATCATTATAAAATTTCTTCTTTGCATTGGCAAGAACAATTGCGTTTTTTTTTAAGTTTACGAATAAACTTAATCATTGAACATCAAATTCAAGAATTTGGCAATTCTTGAACGTTCACAAATCAGGGTTTCTTGGCGGTGTCTCAAGGGGTTTTGATCATTCCAAGGTTTTCATGAACAGGTTTCTTGAAGGTTGAGGAGCCATAAAATCGTGATAATTCTAGATCGTTCCAACGTGTACGTGATATTTAGGTATTCCGTATCAACATGAATGCAGTGTTCAGAATTCTAAGGTACCTAAAGCTTCATCCTGACCAAGGACTCAACTTCTCTAAATCTGATTGCAGAAACATAGATGTCTACACAGATGCTGACGGGGGAGGCTCATTGAGTGATAGAAGATCAACCTCAGGCTATTGCTCTTACATATGGGGCAATTTAGTTACTTGGAGAAGCAAGAAACGGTCAATTGTATCCAGGAGCAGAAGCAGAATTTAGGGCTCTTGCCCTTGGAATATGTGAAGGAATCTGGATAAAAAAGGTACTCAAGGATCCAAAAATGCCTATACTCCATCCTATAAGATTATTCTGTGATAACACTTCAGCTCTCAAAATTGCTGAAAATCCTATACACCATGACAAAACCAAGCATATTGAAATTGACAAGCACTACATCAAGGAACGGTTAGAATGCAAAGACATCTCCCTACACTATGTGCCATCTTCTCATCAAATAGTTGACTTATTCACTAAGGCAACTGCTCCAACCGACTTCAACAAATTGTATCCCAAGCTTGGCCGCATCAACATCTACAACCAAGCTTGAGGGGGGGTGTAGGAATATTAAGGGAATATTAAAGATCTTATTAATTAATTAGTGTTATTGTAAAGTCTTTTCTGTAATTTCCTGATTATAACAGCAACTTACTAGTTGTGGCTACTAGTTGTTGCATTTATTATTCTTGTCTGTTACAGCTACCATTAATTTAATGTGCTGTCTGCCAGCCATGTTTCTCTCACTTGGTCCTATTTAAACCAAGTTTGTATCTTGTAAATTACATAGAAGAGTTATATTTCTCTTGAATCTTGTTTCTTAAACTCTTCAGGTACTCCCAACGCGTCGACCACACGCCCAGTGTCATTTCTCTCAAGAGTTTTCATCTCTTCCTAGACAGCTGCCCTCCACTCAGGTTTAGTTAGGGCTTATTAGATATTTTTTGGAATTTTATATTGGATAGATTGGACAGAAATGCTTGGTACTTTATCATAGGATACATATCAGGTGAGAGGGTATAAAGGATGTTTTGTACATTCTCTAACTGGTTTTCTGAGGGCAATAGGAACACTTAAGGATATGGTCATTGGATCAATTTTGTCAGAGTTGATAAGGTTTTTCAGATTCTGCATCAGAATGTTCAGAATGATTACCCGTCTCTGAGTCGGTCTCAGCATCTTCAGCTGAAGCAGGATTCTGGCTAGTGCTGCTATGAGGGGCAATGCTTTTGAAAGAAGTTCCTTTTCTAGAATAAGTTTCCCTGGGAATTTTTGTATTTTAGTCCTAGGACTCATCTCTGAACTACCTTCCTGATTATCCCCTTGCAGGAGAAGGTGAGTCGGTCACTAGTTCCCCTATTATGATGCAATTGTTCCTTAAGATCAGACACACTAGACCCAGGCACCCCTATGTCAAGTAAAAAATGCAGGGGAGACTCATACTCAGATTCCCCCTTGAACATGAGTATCATAAAACATTTTGTCCTCAAAAAATGTCACATCACTGGTGATGTACATTTTATGGGTTAAGGGATCAGAGCACTTGTATCCCTTCTGAGTTTGAAGGATACCCTAGGAATATACACCTAAAATAGGAAAATGCACATAAGAGCTTGTAGTATGTTTGGAATACTGACATATCTCACAATTATAAGACTAAAGATATTTCTTCTTAAAAAGATTTGGAAATAACTTCCTTAAATAAATAAAAACTAGGATGGCCTATTCTATAGTGCCATTTTACAATCATCAACATTATCCTTGGTACATTGTTTTTTTAGACTCTGAAAAACAAAATGATCACTCTTTCCTTCCTGGTGCCATTATGAAGGATGAAGAGTCCATACTTAACATTAGCATTTCCAATCTTCTTCCCCGAAGTTATATCCTGAAATTCATAGCAGTTAGTATTGAATTTTGCAATACAATTTAGATCTTTAACAGTCTTGCTGGCAAATAGTAAGTTGCAATTTAACTTAGGTACATAGAGGACATTCTTTGGGAGCAGGTTGTCTGACAATTTAACAATACCAGTCCCTAGAACATCAGATGAAGACATCTGCAGTCCATACATTCCTCTTTTTACTGCAGATTTTATAGTAATTCAATAGTTCTAGGTTACCAGTCATATGACTTGAAGCTCCCGAGTCAACAATCCATGAAACAATCCACGATTGTTGATCAGAAATTCCAGCAGTAAGAGTTTTAAGAACCTTACCAGAATGGATTAAAGTTCCAGCATCACCTTGGCTTTGACTGGTAGTAGTCCCAACTCCTAGCTGTTATAACATATTCTTTAGAGCTTTGATTTGCTCTTTGTTGAAAGGACTGCAAGGCACAGGGTCATTTTCTTCTGTGGTGGTCATTTCGCTACTTCTTTGAGTCCTTAGATGTTCTGGCTTTCCATGAATCTTCCAACATTTATCTTTCACATGTCCAGTCTTTTTGCAAAAGTCACACCACAACTTGTCCTTTTTTCCCTTGTTTTGGTTCTGGGCATGAGATGACTTTGCCATGAATGCTGAATTTTCAGCAGGTCCCTCTGATGATGTTGGGGCAGGTTTTAGCATCGCTTTTCTTCTTCTATCTTCATGTTTCACAATAGAGAAGGAAACCTTCGTATTGGGTAAAGGTTCTGTGCTAAGTATTCTTCGCCTCACATCATCGAGCTCATGATTGAAGCCAATGAGGAAGGTAAACACAAGATCTTGCTCAATGGTGTCTTTGAATTTCTGAGCATCGTCAGCACATTTCCAGGCGAATTCTTCAAACGAGTCCAGCTGCTGCCAAGACTTCGTCAGGAGATTGAAGTACTGTGTAGCAGTCATCTCACCTTGCTTCACCTCCTTGATTTTAGCCTTTATTTCATAGATCTCCGATGTGTTTTCTTCTTTGGAATAAAGCTCTCTCACTGCTGTCCATATTTCATGGGCAGTGTCGTAGAGAATAAAGTGTTCACAGTTTTCTTGTGTCATGGACCTTATTAACCAAGACATAACAAGATTATTCTCAGTGTTCCAAACATTAAACCTCGTATCACTATGCTCTGGAGCAGCACTGATGTTTGTCAAATATTTCATCTTTCCTTGACCCGTGATGAACATCTTGACAGATCTAGACCATTGCAAATAATTACTTCCATTTTGACGATGGACAGTTATTGCGTGACTTGGATCAGAAATGCCAGACGAGTAGGAAGGGCCATTTGGGGTAGATCATCAGCCTTAGATGAGATCGAAGAGGTCGACATTTTAGCGATATATATATGAAACAAGTATAGAGTTTAGTAGTGCTCTAATACCGTGAAGAGACAAATAGACTGAAATAGCTCTTCCATGTTTTATTGATACAGGAAAAAGAAGTTTAAATAGGGGAAACAAAGACTATCCGTTGGGTCTTAGAAACAGAACAGACCCTCAGACTTAGACTTAAGCAACTGTACTAAGACACAGTTGTACGAGTGACGGCTTATAACATTCTTTGTGAACAAATCAAAATGAACTACTTCAAGAAAATTGATCATGTGAATAAAACTAACTCAGTCAACACGTTGCAACTGAAAAAAAAACATCAGAAGATGGACTACCTGACTGTGGTTTCAACTCTTCAACAGCTTGTAACTTTTCCTTCGTCTTTTGTAGTTCCTTTTGCAAGGCCTCTATAGTTTCTTTAGCCTCGTTGTCTACAGCCAAGGTGTTAACCATTCTTAGAACTTTTGTGTTTGCAGAAGAAAAATCACCATGTCCCAACTGCAACAAAAAGAAATGGTTGGATTATTGATAGTTAAAAAGACAAGTTGAAAAAAATAAGTATCAAGTAAAGGAACTACTATTCCAACGTGCTAAGCCCATACATTAGGTCACATTATGTTAAATTTCCCTGTTATTTCTTGTATCTTTTGCCTAGTATTAGCCTAGTTACAGCCTCGGACTCTCCAAGCTGTTCTGGTCTGTTTTTACTGTTTTGTGACCGATGGATTACTCGTTTCTCCTATCTCTCTTATATTCTACACACTATACATGCGAATATAATAAAGAATAAACATTTCAGGCTAGTAGACCAGAGAAATATTATCAAGCTCACGCTGAATTGGTTGGTATGAACTGAATTTTCAAGTAAAATCTATCCAGAGATAGGTAATTATTGTAATAGAAAAGGGCCATAAGGTTTTGTATTATAAAGGGCAGACCTTTGGAGATGTGGCTGAAATAAATCTTTTCCGCAATTAGCTGGCGGCAAACATATGGAGAAGAGTTCATTGTTGTACAACTATTTGCTTGTTATCCTGTGTTAATTCAGATATATGTTGTATCATATTAAGTATCAGCTGTAGCTCTAGTTATTTATTCCCTAAAACGGCCAGTTAGTTCCCAACTACCTAATTAGTCTATTTGACTAAGTCCAGCCACTTTCTTGTCCCACAGAGTGCATTTCATGCTAGACCATAAGAAGAAAAGAAATAATACATCGGGTCTGACTGCTGGCTGTCTTGTTTGTAATCTCTTTAAATACATCACATCTTGTGGGTTCTAATACAAGAAATTATTCTTTCCTACTCTATTTTCCACATGATATCAAAGCTAAGCCTCAAATCTTAGCTTAAAAAAGTTTAAGGGCCAAAAGTTTACGATCTGAATAGTTGATTACCCCCGTGTCTTTCATAGTTATCGAGACGCTAGGCGAAGCCTAGGCGATCGCCCGGCACTCAAGGCGAGGAAAGCTACAAACACTCAAAATTCGTATTATAGAAGAATGAAACAATAATAAACTAGCTCCGTAAGTTGATAACATTTAACAAACACGCTTTTATCAACAAAAAAATGAAAAAAAAAAAAAACAAAAGGATCAAAGTTATCATAATGATTATAACATAATCACTAACCACAATTCATTAAAAATTATATATGAAACATAAGTAAAAAAAAAAAAAATTGCGAATTGCTGGTAGCAAGCTTAAGGGGTTTTAGAAGGCAACATCAAAAGATGTAACCTTCAGTGTTTACAAAAAATGGTATATTGTTGAAAGAAAGAATTTGAGGAGTATTTTTTTTTTTTTTAAAAAAATAAGAATTTGAGGAGTATTTTTATAAGTTCTGTTTTTATTATTTATTTATATGTAGCCGTGATATAAGGCAAGTATTTCCTTAGGGTTTAAGGGTGGCGGCTGGTCAAAGAATCCTGATTTAGTATGTTCCTAAAATTCCTTAGGGTTTAAGGGCTTCCACCAGTTGTATAAATAAGACTGTGCAGTCAGTGAATAAAAGAAGAAGAACAATTGTTCTCATTTACCTTTTCCAACATGGTATCAGAGACTCGATCCATAAAAAACTAATTCCAAAAACCTTTTTTTCTCGAGATGAACTACCGAGCAGCGTTCACCGGCTCTTCTGCTAACACAGGATCCGGAGCAAATACTGGGGGAGAAGATGGGAACACAGCAAATTCCTCTTCTAACCTCACGTATCACGGAAAGTTTGAATGGCAAGAACTACTTGGAGTGGTCCCGGACCGTCAAACTAGTGGTTGATGGCAGAGGAAAGTTAGGGTTCTTGACCGGAGCAAGCAAGGAACCAGCAGCCAATGACCCAAGACTTGCAACCTGGAAGTCTGAAAACTCTATGGTAAAGGCATGGCTCATAAATTTCATGGAGCCACCCATTGCCAGACCGCATATGTTCCTACCCACTGCTAAGGACATGTGGGATGCTGTGAAAGAGATGTACTCTGACTTGGAGAACTCTTCACAAATCTATGACCTAAAGACAAGACTTTGGAACTTAAAACAGGAATCCAGGGACGTCACCACTTACTACAATGATATTGTAACCCTTTGGCAGGAATTGGACATGTGTTATGATGACACTTGGGACTGCCCTGGTGACAGTACAAAAATTCAAAAAAGGGAGGAGAATGAAAGAGTTTATTCATTCTTGGCAGGCCTAAATCCAGATCTGGAAGAAGTGAGGGGTAGAATTTTGGGCAGAAAACCCCTACCATCACTCAGAGTGACCTTTTCTGAAGTAAGAAGAGAAGAATCAAGAAGCAAAGTTATGCACAAACCAGGCCCTACAGAAGTAGAAGGATCTGCCCTAGTGGCTGGAAGTCAACAGAGGAAATCAAACAAGGAGAAACCTAAGTGTGAGCATTGCAAGAAGATTGGCCACACTAAGGACATATGCTGGGAGATACATGGCAAGCCAGAATGGAGGAATAAGGGCAGCAGGGGAGGGCAGAATCAAGGAGCTGGAAGAGCAAATCAGGTGGCTTCTGACCTAGGGTCCCATCTACTACTGGGGCTCTTCAATTCACTCAGGAACAGCTGGAACAACTCAGTTAAATCCTAAACTCTCAACTCTCCTTGAACCATAATCCTCAATGTTCCTTGGCAAAGTCAGGTAATTACCTTCACAAAGCCTTTTTTGGGACCAATCATGAAATAAATTGGATAGTTGACTCCGGAGCAACGGATCACATGACTGGATCCTCTGATTTATTTCTTAATTATGACCCTTGTGCTGGAAACCAAAAAATCAGACTTGCTGTTGTGTCAGTCTCCGCAATTGCTGGGAAAGGCTCCATCAAAATCACACCAAACCTCACACCGACAGAAGTATTACATGGACCTAAACTGTCTTGTAATCTTATTTCCATATGTAAACTGACATATGAACTAGACTGTGTTGCTCTATTTTCTACGGATGGCTGTGTGTTTCAGGACAAGGCTTTGGGGAAGATGATTGGCAAGTCCAGACTGATGGGTGGTCTCTATGTGCTGGAACAGGATGGTGAATCAAATAAGGACACCCTACTGAGAGGATGTCATCTCACAAGAAACTTAGATAATCAGAACCAAATTTTAACGTGGCATAGGAGATTAGGCCACCCAAGTTTTAATTATATGGAAAAGTTGTTTCCTGGACTTTTTTCTAATACTCCCTCCGTCCCATTTCATTTGTCCCGTTTGACTTTTCACACAGATTACGAAAAGTGTAGTTAATGCTTTGAATTTCATTAAATGATCCGATATTTTTACATTTATGCCCTTTAAGTAGTTGTTGGAGCATTTAATAATACACACTTTTTATTGTAAATATTGTAAAGATGGAAGGGCATTTGAAGAAATTTGACAATTAATGCACAAAGTGGACAAATATTTTGGGACAAACCAAAAGGAAACGTGGACAAATAAAATGGGACGGAGGGAGTAATAAAAATGTTGAGAAAGGGATTGTTCACCAAAGCTACTCAGTTTCAAAACACCTTTAAACCTGTTTGAAACCTGTTTTCCTCAAAACAGACTCGTTGGCAAACTTCCTTTGAAGGTTTTTGGGTGCACTGCTTACACACACACTCACAATCAAGGGAAATTGGAACCTAGATCAAAGAAATATATCTTTGTGGGATATTCTCCAACAAAGAGGGGTTACAAGTGTTATGATAATGAAACTGGTAAGTTCATAATCACAATGGATGTAACCTTCTTTGAAGAAAACATGTTCTTTGATAAGGTCCAATTTCAGGGGGAGAAAAAGGGTGAAAAAAATGTTTTCAATGAAATAGATGAAGGATATAATTTCCTAGACCAAAAAACAAATTTGACCCAGGCTCTAATGATTTAAGGACTTGTGATGATGATGACTGTCAGGTTGGAGGAGGAATCAACACTGATTCAACAGAATCAGTACCTGTTGTTCCTAATCCTCCAGAAAATGACCAAATTTTCAAAGGGAAGACTTATGTGAGGAAGTACCCTAAGAAGGCATCTAGAAATCAGATTGAGGCAGGACAACAATCTGTCCCTGAAGCTGTTTCTGAACCAAAGACCCAGACTGAGCATATAGACAACATAGATTCTGAGGCTCAGTTGTACCTGCTGTTCCTAATCCTCCAGAAAATGACCAAATTTTCAAAGGGAAGACTTATGTGAGGAAGTACCCTAAGAAGGCATCTAGAAATCAGATTGAGGCAGGACAACAATCTGTCCCTGAAGCTGTTGCTGAACCAAAGACCCAGACTGAGCATATAGACAACATAGATTCTGAGGCTCAGTTGTCTGGAAACTCAGATTCTAAGTCTCTTGACTCTGAATCCTCTAAAACAAATGAACCCCATGAATCCCCCCTCCCTGCTCTAAAAAAGGGGGAGAAACTCCCTCTTTCAACCCAAGAAAAACTTCTCCTAAATGTACCTATAGCCATCAGAAAACCTACCAGAAGTTGCACTAAACACCCTATCTCCAAATTCCTATCATATACACAATTACCCCCTAAATATAAAGCCTTCACCACAGCTATTTCATCTACCACAATTCCCAAGGACATACAAGAAGCCCTTAGGGTTCCTGAGTGAAGAGAAGCAATTCTGGAAGAGATGGGGGCACTAAGAAAGAATGACACCTGGGAAGTTGTGACCCTGCCTAGAGGAAGGAAAACTGTGGTGTGTAAATGGGCATTTGTGATCAAGTACAATTCTGATGGGAGTATCCAAAGACACAAGGCTAGGTTAGCAGCCAAGAGGTACTCACAGACATATGGCATAGACTATGCAGAGACCTTTTCCCCAGTGGCCAAACTAAACACTGTTAGGATACTGCTTTCTGTGGCAGTAAACCTAGACTGGCCACTTAATCAACTGGATGTAAAAAAATGCATTCCTTCATGGGGAGCTGAAGGAGGAGGTGTAAATGGAACCACCACTAGGGTCCACTGATAGGTTTGGGAACAGGGTGTGTAAGCTGAAAAAATCCTTGTATGGGTTTAAAAGTGTCGGATTCACACAAGGGAGGTCAGATCACACACTGTTTATCAAAAAGTCTAGGGGAGGAAAAATCACAGTGTTTATGTTGATGATATTATCCTCATAGGAAATGATGCTAAAGAAGCTACCTGGGTGAAAAGCAAACTGTCATCAGAGTTTGAAATCAAGGACCTGGGGCCCTTGAGACATTTCTTGTGAATGGAAGTTGCTAGGTCATCAGAGGGGCTGATAATGACTCAGAGAAAGTATACATTAGACCTTCTCAATGAGACAAGTTTAGAAGGGTGCAGACAAGCCTGGACACCAATGGAGTGCAACCTTAAATTGGGAAGTGTCAAGGGAAAATCAGTTAATGTGGAAGGATATCAGAAATTAAATTAATTGGCAGATTGATATATCTTGCCCATACCAGGCCAGATGTGTCATATGCAGTTGGGACACTAAGTCAGTTCATGCACTCACCAAATGAGTTTCATCTTGAAGCAGCTAGGAGATTGTTGAGATACTTGAAGACTGCACCTGGGAGAGGGTTGTACTTCAAGAAGTCTAACAGAAGGGAAGTGTCCATTTTCACTGATGCAGACTGGGGTGGCTGCACTAAGGACAGGAGGCCCATAATAGGGTAATGTACCTATGTGTGGGGAAACCTTGTGACATGAAGGAGCAAAAAACAGGATGTCATTGCAAGGAGTAGTGCGGAGGCTGAGTTTAGAGCCATGGCACAGGTATATGTGAGGGACTGTGGATAAAAAAGATGATGGAAGATCTGGGAGCTAGTTTCTCACAACCCATGAAACTATACTGTGACAACAAGGCAGCCATAGTGATAGCAAATGGGCCAGTCCAGCATGACAGAACCAAACACGTAGAGATTGACAGGCATTTTATTAAAGAAAAGCTGGAAAATGGTCTGTTGTGTTCCTTTCCTTCCCTCCTCAAGGCAGAATGCAGATGGGCTGACAAAGGCGTTGGGAAGAGCAGGGTTTGATGAGTTTGTGGGCAAGTTGGGCATGTCCAATATCTTCGCTCCAACTTGGGGGGTCGTGTTGAAAGAGTTAGAATTTGAGTATCTTTTTAAGTTCTGTTTTTATTATCTATTTATATGTAGCCGTGAAGGCAAGTATTTCCTTAGGGTTTAAGGGTGGCGGCTGGTCAAAGAATCCTGATTCAGTAAGTTCCTAAAATTCAGGAAGATTAGGGCTTCCACCAGTTGAATAAATAAAAATGTGCAGTCAATGAATAAAAGAAGAAGAACAATTGTTCTCTTTTACCTTTTCCAACATATATAAATAAGGAAAAGAAACAGAAAAAGAAAAAAAAAAATAGTTTCATGTCTTCATCTATGAGACTGACACACAAAAAGGAAAAGAGAAGATGAGAAGAAGACAGCAAGATACGGTCATCAGATCATACGCAGAAAATTACACGCTTGTGAGTGTAAGAGCTTGAAGTTTTTTGTCAAAAAAAATTAGAAAAACCTCACTTTCTTCACCTAGGCGGTCGGCTTTTCTCTCCTAGACTTCGCCTGACATTTTGGTCGCCTATCTCATGTTCCAGGCGGTCAAGGGTCGCCAAGGTCACCTTAACAACTATGGTGTCTTTTGCCCTATATTTTAGTATTAAAAAAAACAAAGTTATGCGAAGTACATATTACTTTCTCAACTTTAATCATTTTAAGCACTCAGATTCAGACATCACCATTACATATTCAGCACTTAAATCATTCAAATGCTTAACAAATTAAGTCTTCTGATTTTAAACTTCCGTTTTAATGATGGACACTTGACTATCCTTGCCGAACAAGCAATTATTAATTGTTCTAATACAGCTACCCCACCCCCTACCACACACCTCTCTTCTCCCCCGAAACATCCATGTTAGTATATTCCTAAGCACAAATTGCAAGATGAATTTAAGCAGATTTACGAGCCAAACAACTGGGAGCTTGACATACACATATACACTTATCCGACTAAGAAAAGCATGCAAACCTCAAAGTGCTCAAGTATGTTCCACAAGAAAAAAAACCCCACCTTGGCTTCCAAAAGTGCAATCTCTGAACGAAGCCGGTCAGTCTCCCTTTCTAATGACTTGATTCTTCTTGTTTCATTCATTAGCCTCTCATTGAGCAACTGAATTTCATTTTGTTGCTGAATAGTCAGTTCTTTTTTCTCGTGTAAATTGATCTCCAGTTCCTTTATACTTCTGTCTTTCCCGGAAATACATGCTTCAAGTTCCTGCTTGTAAACGACAGCAATGACAATCTGCAGTTTGAAGCAGTGCATTAACAATAAAATGCAAAAACCTGAACAACACTTGAATTGAAAGATTCGACCCCAGACTCGACAGATTTCTGCCCTCTTAATTCATTGACCACATTACGCAGGCGGTCTCTTTCCTCTGAAACTGAAGCAAGCTGCAATAGCAATTAAAATATCTTACAAGTAAGGAAAGTCCAGAAAAGGAAATCAATTTAAAATTAATAGAATGAATATCGGACACATAGGAGATGTGGGATGACTAATATACTGGTCAAGCACTTGAGCATATGCCGGCCCTACAATCACCAAAACTATGTCCAATCAAACAGGTAGTGCTGTAGCAGATGGTAGAAGCTTTTATAACTATTACCAACGACTCACTCGATTTCCAGGCAAATGACATCTAACTTCAGTAAAATTAATGAATTGCCCTAGGTGATTAGTAGGGTTTTGGTCTATTTTAGGGCTTAGCAGTCGGCTCCTTAATTATAGGGGTTTGACTTTGTTAAGATTTGTCATCTATTTATGAGAACTTTTGCCTCATTTGTAAAACATCTTATCCTTTAATAAAATATCTTCTCTTGTTTTACTCTACATGGTATCAAGCATGGTTGGCTGATCCAACAACCATGAACTCGCGCTGCAATGGCAGGAGATCTCAATTCAACTTCTGCAAATGCAAGCTTGGCTTGTTCAATCTCTACAAACCAACTTGAGAGAGAGTGTTGGAAATCATAAATTTGTAATATGTTCTTTATGTGTTTTTCTATTATAATTATGTCCTATATTATTGTTAAATAAGGGTTCAAGCTTGTTGCTTCCTAATCTCTCCTCTAACGGCTAGTTTAGGAGTTTTTCATTGAGTGTTCTGTCAAATCATGCCTAACGGCTAGATTTTCCAGCTTTGTGTAAGTATACAACTCCCCTTGAGTTGTAGTTTAAGAAGTGAATGAAAGATACTATTTTCTCCTAAATTTCTACAAACCCTTATTGTTGATTCTCTCCCGCACAGACCTGTAATTGAAATACACCAAAGTACATTCTTGGGCTTTCCTTGTGTTACATATAGCTCAATCTTTAAAACCATCTCGACTTATTTGCCAGAGAGCGAAATATGTTTTCTTTTTTTATAAACTACCTAAGGCAAAAGCATGCTGCCGGTTACTACAACAAGGGAAAACTTAACCACCAACTGTCACAAACTAGCAAGCCAAAACAAGAACCACGTCATACTAACCACCAACTCAATTCTTTTGATGTCTGACTTCAATGTTTCTGCAGCCTCTTTTGCCAACCTGCTTTCAGTTAGAGCATTTTGCGTATCAACCTCTGCAGTGTCTAAAGCCACCTGTACTTGTTTCAAGCGTGCCTGGGCATCTCCAACCTTCAACATACTATCAACCACCTCTCTGCAACATGAATTGTTAGCAACAAAACTGAAGTCAGTGACGAGTAATACTAAAAGCACTTTGATACTCTAGCCCATCTAATGGTTGTTTCCCACTTTAGAAGTATGACATATTATTATGCTAAAGGAAATGCAAGCACCCATTCAGGTTTATGAAATATGTGATGCTTACTACCAAGTCCACTGCAGTGTATATATATGGGAAAGCAACGAAAGTGGTTAGACACATCTTAAAGGAGCAACAATATACACTTCCGCACAGGAGTTTTAAATTTGTTTCAAATACGAGAACCTCAAAAGTTAGTCAATCGATAGTTCACCTCATTTAACCTAATACACTTAAGCTACCACAAACTTCGTTCACAATACATTTGATGGCCCTTGACTAACAGCAATCAGTAAATGAAACCATTAGTTTTGCTGAAGGCTTCGCAAAAGTCTGAAGATAAGGCCATGAGCCTAAAATGCCCCATGTTCAAGCCCCACCAAGACCAAGTGCGGGATCCGACTCATTTGTCGTAGCATTAGGTTTGATTTAATTTGGTTGTCTTTTAGTGGAAAATATAAGAAGTAAAGTTCTTTTATTTTAATGGTCAGGGGAAGATATTGATATTCTGGCAAAATTAGGAACTAAAATTGTAACTATTTTACTTTTGACTGAATTATATACTGAAGCATAGTTGTCAAGGCGCTAGGCAAAGCCTAGGCGAGCCTAGGTCCCCTGACACTCAGAGCGAGAAATGCTACAAACACTCAAAACCCATATTACAGAAGAATGAAACGACAATAAACTAGCTCCATGTGTCAACAACAATCGACAAACACACTTTTATCAACCAAAAGATGAAAGAAAAGCAAAAGAATCAATATTATCATATTGATTATCACACTATCACTGAACCCAGTGTTCTAAAAAGCGCCCTAGGCGACTCTAGGCAATTAGGGTTTCTATTATATATATATATATATATATATATATATATATATATATATATATATATATATATATATATAAAAAAAATCATTGTATATTTGTATTAGTTAAAATATTTAAAATATTAAAAAAATCGCCTAGGAGTCGCCTAGGCGCTAGGCGCCCCACTTTCCCGTCGCTTTCGCCTAGCATCTTTTAGAACACTGGCTGAACCACAATCCATGTGAATTGGATATGAGACAAAAGGGGAAAAAGAAAACCTCAGCCTAGTGCTGGTAGCTTAAGAGTTTTAGAATTCAACTTTAAAAGATGCAGCCTTCAGCATCAAAGAAAAACAACTATACAAAAAAGGAAAAGAAACAACAACAAAAAAGAGCTACATGTCTTCATCTATGAGACTATGGCAAAAAAAGAACTGTAAAGAAGAAGACAACTTGATAAAAATATTTCCTTACCTAATTGTCGTTTTTTTTCTCGCCTAGGCGTCGTTTTGACAACTATGTACTGAAGAGCCAATTACTCTTGAAAACTCAAGTTAATAAATGTTGGAAAGTATTGTATTTCGTATATAATTATTTGTAGTTAATTAATCTTTATTTAAATACTGCTACATATATTAAAGTATGGTTTCCTAGTTAGTAAGAGGAGAATTAGGTAAATGCCTAAAAAGCACCGAGTCGGCTTAGGTTACTTGGAGGTTGGGTTTCGATGTATTATAAAAGGCCAGCAATGCTGAGATGAAATAATACATAAGTTTTTCCCAATAATTCTTACAATAAACTAGTAGTATATGGAAAGCAACACAAGTAAATCACATACTTCTGCAGTGCTGCAAATCTAAGAGGCACGTCATGAGCTCCAGACACACCAGGAATGTCTTTCATCAATGATTTCCAAGCGGCCAACTCATCCTCTAACTTTTGAACACTTGATTGGACTGCTGAAAGTTTCAGGAGCTCCATCTCTGCCCTTTCTCTGCGGCCCTTTTCTTCTAGTAGCTTCTCATTCAATAACTCAATATTCTGATGAGAAGACTTTAACTTTCTGGCTTCACGCACTTCAGATTCCTGAATAAAGGATTAGATTTTAAGCAAGCAATGATAATTACTTACAACTGCAACGTGAAGGGAAACAATGGGCCAGTGGTTGGGTTCGATTATAAGATACATTCCGAAAACATTCTTTGTCGATTTAAAAGCAATGGTACCAAAAAATTACTTAATGAGAAAAGACATTTATTTTTTATTTTTTATTGTATGTAGTACCCAGGAAAGATGATTTATGGTCAACAAAGCCCACTCGCAAGAAGAAGCTTTGGATGTGATTAAAGACAGTAAAAAAATGTGCATTTTTCCAAGCCATGATTTTTTAAACTTGCAGTTTTTAACAAGAAACTTGCACTTTTTGCAAAGGTATCAATGTCTACAAGAATTAGTTTTCCATTCACCTTGAAGTCTTAAAAGTATGAAATATTTTCATTCAGAAATAATGAATCATCAAGAAAAACATAATTCCTAAAATTATACAAAAGAAAGGGGTGGGAAAATGACTTACAAAACTCCTGAGTTCATCCTGCAAGTTTTTTAATAATGTGCTGTTGTCCGAAGGAGTTTCTTGAGATGTCACAAGCAGCAACTGCTTCTCAAACTCCAATTTCTGCTGGGATGCCTGGCAATAGAAGATATTGCACTCACTGCATCTCAGTTTACGCAAAAAAAGAAAAAAAAAACACACACACACTTCAAAACGGTATTATATGGCATTCTATTGCAGACTCATCAAATCCATACGAGGATAACATATATGTATTTCTTCTCATATCAAATAGGAAAACAATTATCCTTGCAGAAAGCACTTACAAGTTATCTGTGTTCTAAAAGTCTCTAGGCACTAGTCGGGCAGCCAAGTGGGGACTAGGGACTAGTCGAGTAGGCGGGGGACTAGTCGGAGACTAGGCGGTTTAGATTTTTTTTAATTATTAATAATAATACTGGAATTGACAAAAACAAAAAACAAAATACTACTACAAACCCCCAAAAATTATGATATTAGTACTCTAATAATACTAAGTACTAACATAGGCATGTGTGGTCGGCGACAATGGGGTTGTGTTGTGTGGTGGCCGATCGAAGGAGAGCTTGGAGGGAAAAGAAAGCGCACTTTTTTTGGAAGAGAAATGATTTTTTTGTTTTGTTTTTACGGCTTAGGATATTAGACTGTCTGACTTGCTGATTTTCCCGACCAGCCCGAGTTGAGCCCGAGTTGAGCGCGACTTTCCCGACTAGAGGCTGACTAGGCCCCGACTAGGGACCGACTAGAGCCCAGACCGACAAGCCAAATAATGCAGCTAAGTGCCTACGCTACGATATTAGAGACTTGGGGGAAATATTGAAACCGTACTTTCCAGTAGTATAGCTGCTGTCTTTTTGCAGCTTTTGATAGGACCGACTAGTGTGTAATCGTGTCGGTGGAGGGCCGACTAGCGACTAGGCGGTGCCTAGTCGGCCGACTTTTAGAACACTCCAAGTTCTTATTTCTCTTTCTTTTTTAGGCAATTAGATGCAAAAAGTTCTTTTGTCCAGTCCCTCTATTTATATGCTCAAGTTCCACCACCATTCTACAGGCAACTAATATAAGCAATTATAACCAGACTTTTGACTGAGTTCTCCTAGAAACGGTGATCCATGGATATGATGTAAGCTCTTATCTTTGAGAGCTTTGGTTCAGGATCCAATTCATGTAATCAGAGGAAATGGACATGACAAGAGTTTCGGGTTTGATTGCTGGCGTCCAGGAGTTTGATTATGGTACCTATATTCAGATGCTGTGAAACGAAAACTTGGTTTATATCATTCTCTGAAAGTTGCAGATATGAAGATTGGAAATGGCCAGCTGGAAGGAGCACAGAATCGCGATGTTTTATTGTGAAGACTCCACATGCCTTGTTGAATAGGCGTTACTCTCATTACAAAATTATTTGGACTTTGTCACATGATCATCTACATCATTTTGCTACAGCTATGCATTTTCAAGAACCTATGTGACCAGAAGTTAGTTGATGGAATCTTGTTCGACATAAAAAGAAAACTCCAAAATAAGCTTCTGTTTTTTGGTGAGAATGTAAGAAAAGGATGGCCACATAGTGAGGGATAAAGGATTGGGGAATGGTTCAGTCCACTACATGATGTTTGACAAGCTCGGAAACACATTCACACCTAATTTCCAAATGTTCCTTCACACAGAAGTTATGGCAGTGCATCTTCTACAGATTACATACGGAGGTCATAGAACTAGGATACAATCATTTATTGGCTTACAACCTCCAGACTCGAAAATCAATTTCAGCATCACTAAATATAGATGGGATTTTCCGTCTTGGTCTATCGAAATTGGCAGGAAAGGAATATGAGGCCATATTTGCAATCTAATTTATATTATATATTATGCTATGAGATGGTCAAGCTTTTGAGATTAAGTGAGCCTACTGACAGGAAAGTGTATGTGTAAATGGAGTTGGAGTATAGTCCTACACCATAACATAGATTTGCGTATTTTCTATGTGACATGGTGATTTCATTGTGTAGAGCTGTCAGCTCATGTGTGACTGTATTGTAACATTTTCCAGTAATACAATATGTACAGGACTATTCGGTATAATGGGGAAACAATGGGTAATGTAAGAACCTCCTCAAATCGCTTTTTAAGTTGTTCCAGCTGATCCTTCAGTAATCTTGACTCTTCCTCGGCATGTTTAGCTCTGCATTCCATTCTTTCAAGCTAACCATCAAATTAGTAAGTTCATATTCACAATTTACCAGCATATATATAGTACAACAAGCACACGGGGAGGAGAGTCGCTCACTTCCTTAGTAATTTTGGATACCGAAAACTTAGAATCACTTTTCAGCTGAGCAAGCTCATTCTGCAGCCGGACTTTCTCTCTTTCTATGCTTTCAGATACGTTGCTTAGTTTTCCTTCCAACATACCAGCTTTTTCTTCAGCCACTTTTGATGCAGATACAGCTTTTATACGGAGCTTCACTTCATTTTGGTACTTGGCCTATGGCATCTCAAAAATGTCAGAATTCAATTCAAGAATCAAATAACTAATCAAAAACAAAAAGAGGAAGGAAAAAAACAGTATACTAGATAAAAAGGTCCATTAGGAGAGACGGAAAAGGAGGCCAGCCTCAAAAAGCTAAACAGATAAGGTAAATTAAATTCTTTAATAGACAGAACACCCTAGTTACCGAGCATCCTAGCCCATACAGATGTGAAAAGTTTACAAAACCGTTAAATGAAAAGGACAGAGCAAAGCAATGAACCCACGAGTCAGCAAGAAAAATCTAGCAAATAGCGGCACATGTCTATCACATGTTTATACTGCCGTCCTCTTCCTTCCAGCCACATCATTTTGCTTACCACCACAATTCAAGGAATTTTACACGCCTTAGATTATAAAAATAGGCAAAAAAAAACAATTAAGTTTGCTAAGCTCCTCAAACAGTTCCGAATTTCATTTTACCTGATCATCAATTTCGAAAGAACCTCCTAAATGTTGGCCAAGAAAGTGAATTTGGGTTTGTATCATGAATGCATTCACACTCTCAAACAAAATGTTGGACATGCTATTTCGTTCTTTCCTCTAACAGTCAACAGGTTTTACAAGCACTTGGAACAGAAAGCCACAACACGCATTGATTACACCTTAAATATGATGGAAGTTCCATCATTCATTAAAAGTCGTATTGATCGGTAAACCATGAATATCAGCAGCTGCTCACAGAGGAAACTGTAGAAGTACGGAAAAAATAATACATTTTATTTTTTATGTTTGTTTAGTTCTAATTAAGTACGGAATAATAAGTTAGGTTGTTATTTTATGGCTAAGTACAGCCGTTGTCTTTTCATTTAAGAAGTGTTTAGTAGCAGCCTGTCAAATCACAGCCGGATGTCTTTATGAGCTTTAGCCCTTTGGTCTTCCTTTGTAATATCTATTCAAACTCTTTTTGAGTGGGTTAATAAAATCAGAAGACTTTCTCTCAATTCTTCTCTCTCCTCAGAAACATATAGCTCTACCACTAATTAATTACTAATAAGGAGATAAATACAAATAAACTTTTTAAAGTTGGGCAATCCTGTCAAACGATTACTATCATCATGATCGTCACTCTACCATAAATCAACAACAAATAACTATCAGAAAAGACTAGGCTTTATTTATTGCAATCTTGAGACTGGCAAAGTAGTTGAGTCCTCAATAATAACAATAACATCAAATAGACATACATACACTAGTATAAGCATGGATGAAAGCCCACCTCAAGCTCGTTATACAATTCTAGTTGTCTTCTTAGCCTTTCTTGAGAAGAATCAACCTCCTTCAATAGCTGTTCTTGGAGAGCATGTTCCCGTTGCTTAGCAGCAGCAAGGTCTTGGTCAGCATATAAAAATAGATCTCGAAACTTTTTCCTTTCAGCTTCTGAAACAAATGGAACACATATTAGCAAGCCTACTTGACATCAATGGAAAATCTCCTTTGCGACTTCCGACAAACAAACACCATTAAAATATAGAGCAAATAACGATGTTCCACGTTTCTCAAATTTCCAGAAATGAAACTATTATGGAAAGACAAGTTACTGTTGAACTGTTTAGAATGCTAATTATCAACCTCCCCATTAGCTTAACCTTTTGGGAGAGATGGTAATTCAATACGATATCAGAGCAGGAGGTCATGGGTTCAAACCTCTCTGCCAACATTGCCTTCTCATTTATAGTCTTTATTGCCTTATAGTGCACTTTATATGCCTTTGTGTGTCATGTTGGCCCAGGCTTCTTATAGGCCTACACTTGAGAAGGCGTGTTGAAGTGTTTAGAATGTTAATTATCTACTTCCCTATTAGCTTAAGTTTTTTGGAGAGATAATAATTCAACAGTTACAAGTCGTTGTTGCGGTAGGAGACTAAGTTTATGTAAGGCAATTTAATTCATATGCAGAACAAATACAGTACAAGCTGGGGGATATAATCAGACCTCCTGTACCAAAAACAGCAAAGAAAGACTACCAAACTTCACAAAATATCATGGAATCTATAATCAACTGAGGACGATCTCGCGGTCAAGTTATTTTGGGAATCACAAATTTTAGTAATATGAATGAAACATTCCTACTCATACAAAGTACATTAGCACATTCTAGAACCGACTGACACCACTCCCATATCCAAACATGAATGCTAATTATGGAAATGAAACTATTATGGAAAAATAAGTGACTGTTGATGTGTTTAGAATGCCAATTTCTCAAACAAACACCATTAAAATATAGAGCAAATAACGGTGTTCAACATTTCTCAAGGTTCCGGAATTGAAACTATCATGGAAAGATAAGGGCACTCCCAGCAGAAGCTCTATATGGTGCCCTATCCCTCAAATGAAGATAAAAAATAGAGTTTACCCCAAAATAGCTTCCACAGCAGAGTCCCTATCCCTATTTATTTTTAGGGATATGAACAGTGCATCCCTACTTGTGGGGATGCACTATTCACGCCCTAAACATATTTAATTATTAAAAATTATAGGGATAGGGATGCTGCTGGAGTGAAATAATAAATATTTAATGTGTATAAATAGGGTTGTGAGGTAAAATATGTATTATTTAATATTATTTGAAATGTTATAGGGATAAGGATAGGGATGTTGTTGTGGAGGTTTTTGGATTGAGATGTTGTAAAATAGGGATAAAATTTGGGAGTGCCCTAAGTTATTGTTGAAGTGTTTAGAATGCTAATAATCTACCTCCCCATTAGCTTAAGTTGTTGGGAGATGTGGAATTTCAACACCGCATCAAAGCGGACTGCAGAAGGTTATGGGTTCAAACCTATCTGCCAACATTGCCTTGTCATTCATATTGTGCAAGTGTTGAGCCTCTTAGTTAGCCTTATAATGCCCTTTACATGCCTTTGTGTGTCATGCTGGCCCAGGTTTGTTATAAGCCTACACTGGAGGAGGCATGTTGAAGTGTTTAAAATGTTAAGTATCTACTTCCCTAGTTGCTTAAGCTTTTGGGAGAGATGGTAATTCAACACTTACAAGTCGTGGTCGTGGAAGAAAAACATGTTTTTTAGGGCTAAACAAGTTTTTTATGACAGTTTAATTCCTATGTAAAACAAATACAGTACAAGTTGGGGGATATAATCACACCTCCTACAACAAAAGCAGCTAAGAAAGACTAACAAACTTCACAAAATATCATGGAATCTATAAGCAACTGTGGACATCTCACGGTTAAGATTTTTTGTGAATCACAAATTTTAGTAATATGAATGAAACATTACTGCTCATACAAAGTACATTAGCACATTCTAGAGCTGACTGAGACCACACCCATATCCAAACACAAATTAACTGAAATCTGCCAAGTCAATTTTGTTCCAAAAAAATTTCTCTTAGTCCTAGTTCAGATTTATTGTTCCTTGTGCCCCTCTAAGTGCTAGCAAAACCTCCGTATCAGACATAATTTCATGTTTCCTATAGAATAGAATCTTTTGTTCATATACCATATAATGTTGAAACCAAACTCAGCTACCATTCTCCAAAATTGTTATCCCTGGTTTCCCTCTATCCAGAGTAGGATCAATGAGTACTACAAGATTTGTTGTAACATAATAGGGCTCAAGGATCTTGATCTAAACCTTCTTCCCATGAGAACTATTAAATATAGTAGGGTTATCCTTGAGTTGTCCGTGTTGGACTAGGAGTGTAACGGGCTAATTGCCTACCCGTGTTTAAGTGATTACAACGTTTATCAGTATAGAAGTCAGCTAGGAGTAGGACTCTATTACTTGTGCTTGTATTATATAAACTGTTTATCCAGATATACTAACTCCATCCCAATAAATAAGGCCTTTTAGCTTTTTGGTTTTGTCCCATAATACAAGGCTTTTTAGAATACCGATGGAACATTTATTACATTTTTTCTTACCCCTAATTTATTATCACTTTCAACAACTTTTGCATTAATGAGAGTCAAAGGGTGTTTTAGACTTTTGTCATTAAAATTAATTACATTCTACCATTTTCTTAAACGGTGTGAAAACTCTAAAATACCTTATATTTTGAGACGGATGTAGTATAAAGTAATAAAAGAGAATCACGAGTTATCTATCCATGTTTTGTATTTGAAAGAGTTGTGGGTGAAAAGAGTTTTAGAAGACCTAAAATTAAGCCCAGAGGGTCCATTGAAGTTGTTATGTGACAACAAGGCTGCAATTAATATCGCAAATGATCCTGTCCAACATGATAGGACAAAACATGTTGAGGTGGACAGGCATTTCATTAAGGAAAAGCTAGAAAATGGTGTGATATGCATTCCCTCCTGCCCTCTGCACAACAGACAGCTGATGCCTTGACAAAAGCACTGGTGAAACAAAATTTTGAAGACTTTGTGAGCAAGTTGGGCATGATCAATATCTATGCTCAACTTGAGGGGGAGTGTTGAAGGACAAGGGTACTTTTGTCATTCAGTGACAAATTAGGGTTTGAGAGATTGGAAGTTGACTTTCCTTATTTAAAGTAATTCTGTTATTATTCCGACTTTCCTTATTTAAAATAAAATTCTGTTATTATTCTGTTTATTGTAAGATTGATTCTGATTCCTAAAATCAAGGAGTCCTAATCAATCAAGATTCTAGACCTTGATTCTACTCCTATTTAAGAAAGGGATTCCAGTCATTGTAATTATGAAAAATATATCAATAAAATATCCTATTTTCCTCTCTTTTTGTTAACACCATAGAAGGAATTTTGAAAGAAACAGGATGAGCTTATAGTTCTAATACCATGTAGGAATAAAGATAGAAAAGTTTAGATGAAGAGAAGATTCTGTTAGAATTGCTTATCGGATAAGATAAGTAACATTACATTATATGGAGAGCCTCCAACTAGCAAGAGTGCAACGGCTAATGAACAGTAAAAACATCTTAGCCAAACCAAACAGAATCAGTCCCTTCTAAGATAGTAATTAGGGAGCTAAACATGAATAAAGAACAGAAAAACAGGGTATTTCTCAACACAGAGGAATAATAATATACATTATTACAATAATATAGTCTAACAGTTTACAACTCTAAGGAGTGATTGGTTAAACATCCTTACAACCCTTTCAACTTTTGGAACCATGGAGAATGCAGTACGACTCCTAGGTAGTACATAAAGTGCCCCTAGAAAAATGTTGTACAACATTGATAAAATCAGGATCTAAGTAACCCTGGTTGTCTTTGTGTTTATCCATAGCGTCTCTATCAGGACCTGGAGTAGTATTAGTCCTCCACTCTTCCTTCCTCATTAAAAACTTGATATCCATTTTCAACTTCACAAAAAGTATACAGAAATGTGGAGCATACTAAATCAAGTGGTTTCATACTTGGAACTTTATGGACTTAGCATGGTCCAAGAATACCTTCATAGTCAATATAATACTACCACTCAGTGTTCTAAAAGACGCTAAGCGGTAGTTGGGCGGTGATGGGGCGCCTGGTTTTTTTTTAATTTTTTAAATAATACAATGGTTGTCCAACATAAATCAATAAATCCTAAAGCATAAACATTAAGGAAATGTGTTAAAAGACTAACTAAAGTCCAAAGGAACATGAGATTATGTTAAAATAAGTCTAAGAACTCATGAGTCAAAAGGGCTGCTTGGTTTTTTTGTAATGTGTTAAATGATTTATATATATATATATATATATATATATATATATATATATATGAAGCCCTAGACCACCTGGCACCGACTATGCGCCGCTTGGGACCGCCTAAATCCTGCCTAGGAGCCTACCCGCCTAGATATTTTCGCCTGGGGTATAATCGAGTCGGTCGGAGACCACCTAGCGCCTAGGTGCCGCCTGGGCCAATTTTTAGAACACTGCTATCACTTCATTATTTAAGGCAAAAAAGGAGGTCATTCAAAACTATAGACATAGATTTCATCCAAATGTTCATTAAAAATACAAAGTCTACCCTTAGAAGCCAACGGAAATCAACTTACGGAATTATGGTATCCCGAATTGAGTCATGTATTGAATCATATAATCCCGTCTATAAGAAACTCGCATTGGCATCAACATTTAAAATTAAGAAACAAGAATGGAGAGAGCAAAAACCTAGTCAAATGCATAACAAAATGTAAAAAAACATATCAGATCTACAACAAGTAAGAAAATGGCCAAATCAAGGCATCATGACTCACCGGCATTTTGGAAATCCTCATTTAGTTTTTCGAGTTTTGATTGGCAATCGTGTGCTTGCTTTTCTGCATTATTTAAGGCATCCAAGAACTCAGACTTTACCTACAATAGCAGCAAATATTGTTCACATGTATACATGTATAAACTGCACTAACTCCTAACAGCTGAAGCTATTAGGTAAATGAAAATGTATTAAAATATTAGTCAAGTAATATATAGCTGTTAGAGGAATGAAAGCCAGGTAATGACACGATGTTCAATCTTGTAGACTAAACAAAGGCTCTTAAAGCTGGCTGAAAATTAGAGAAAATATTCTTCATTTTGACCAATTATTGAAAACAACCATCAGAGGGTGAACCACACCAAAAATAAAATTAACATTAACATGATATTAGTTGATATATTAGTTATTATAATTATCATATTAGTTTTTTAATTATCACAGCTGTAATCTTAATGCTCTGTTAACCGTGTAACACTTAAATGATGCTGTTATATAAAGCATCTAAGTGGTTATGACAAGAGTCTCTAGGTTCTCCCAAATACCTTCATTAGCCACCTACATTTATTAGCTTGTCTGATTACTACCATTGTAATCTCCTATTTAACAACTGTATCTCTCTTTTGATGAAATAACAAGAACTAAACTTGTCTTCTTCATTTCCTTTCTCTTTTCTAAGTTTCTACACATGAATATCTGAGTTGCATAAAATCCTGATAAGCTTTAGAAAACTAAAAGTGAAAGATACTCTTAAAGAAGGTTGACTGCACCATCAATTTTATCCTTGTAAAGCTACCGATCGGATTATGGAATGCAAAATGCCATAGACCCAAGACTTGACATAAGTACAAATATTATGAAAACTCCCTACGCTCCTATTTCATTTGTTCTTTTTTTTCCTGTTATTATAACCACGGCACTTTCAACTAACAAAGACGTAACCAACAATCCTGTACCAGTTCTCCCAGATAAACCGATGTTAACTGAGAACAAAGTCAGAGTCTAGCTTTCTTAGTCACATAAGGATTAACGCCTGCAAGGTGGATCATACTTACACCAAACAGCCATGTCCATCCTAACAAAATATGACAGGCATCATTTGGTAGTACAACATACCAAGCCTCATCCAAGATATATTCTATTGAAATCCACTTGAAGCACCAAGAAACTGGTACAGCACTTGAGCCAGGCCACCTAATACAACTGTGACTAGCATACCTTACTTACGCATTTCCAGTTCCTCAAAGGATAAATATTTTACAGGTGCCCCATCTAAGAAAGGTTTCCAAACACTTGAACTGGACTTTGTCAGGCACTTTAGAGGAATCAGAGTTCTCAGAATCGAAGGAATCACCCGTTTCTAGACTAGTTTCAGAAGCTTCGCATGTGGGAGGATCGTGTCCAGTACTTGTGTGGGTGTCCTTACTCTCAAGAGAAGTTTATTTCCTTAAATAAGTTTTCCCTCGTAACTTTTGAATCCTAGTTCTAGGACTTATCACTGGTTCATCTTCCTGGTTATTTTGACCATTAAGATCATTTACCAGGATAAGTAGATCAGTAATTCTGTCATTCCTCTCCCTATGTTGATGCAAATAATCATCAGTGAGTGGGACTTCAGACTCACCAACATCAATATCTAACAAAATCAGGGAAATACTCTCATGTTCATTAAAGTGCTCCCCCTGAACATTAGTGCGAAATAACATTTTGTCTTCAAATGTGACATCACTAGTTATACACTTTTTTGAGTATTTGGATCAAAACATTTATACCCCTTCTGAGTTGGGGAGTAGCCAATAAACACACTTCCAAGACCTAGGATCAAGTTTCCCTTGGTTATGGACATGTGTGAAGGCAGTACACCCAAAAACTCTCAGAGGTAAGTCTTGAATTAATCTAGTACTGGGATACAAGGACTTAAGGTGACTCAAAGGACTTCGGAATTTTAAAACCCTTTGTAAGCAGTCTGTTAATTAGGTACCAAGCTGTCAACACAGCTTCACTCCATATGTACTTGGGGCATTTTGAGGCCACCATCAAGGATCTAACAACTTCCAAGATGTGTTATTCTTCCTCTCAGCAACCCCATTTTATTGGGGTGTGTCTAGGTAGGAACTTTGATGCACAATGCCATTTTTTAGAAAAATGGATCCAAGGACAGAGTTGAAATACTCAGTACCATTGTCACTTCTAAAAATTTCAATTTAGATTGAAATTGAGTGAAAATCATGTTATAAAATTCTTCAAAAATCTGTTTTGCATTAGCCTATTGGTTTAAAGGATACACGCATGTGACCCTTGTGTGGTCATCAATAAAGGTAATAAACCAACATTACCCTTGTAAAGTACCCACCCTTGCAAGCCCCCAAATATCACTATGAATCTTAGTGAATAGCTTGGTGGGCTTGTAATGGTGAGAAGGGAATGTGGAACAAAAATGTTTTGACAACTCACACACTTCACGTTGAAAGCTCTTAGGACTTTTAAAGAAAAACAAAATTAGCAGTGTTCTAAAGACGGCCTAGGCGCTAGGCGGCTAGGCAGCGTCCCATTTATACTCTAGGCGGCTGGGCTAGGCGGGTTGGGTCCTGGACGGGTCTAGGCGGTCTAGGGCTTAATGCTTTAGATCTAGAATTATAGATCCAAAAAAAATCCAGATGCATTACCCTGAATTCTTTGACTTATTACTAGTTATTTCTATTTCTTATGTATTCTTGTCCTTTTGACTATGTGCTTAATGCTTATGCTTTATGACTTATGTCGGACAACCGTCATTGTTTAAAATTAAAAATAAAAATAAAAAAATAGATGCCTCCTCACCGACCTAATAGTGTCCAGCGTTTTTTAAAACATTGCAAATTAGGCAATAATTTGCAAATACAAAAAATTAGGGTGGCCAAGTCTAAAGTGCCACAGCAAGCCATTTTTCTATCATCATAAGAAGATTGAAAACAAAAGTTCCTAGGGATTTCTTTATTCTTGGAGTCTCATTTCTCTTCAAATGGGTAAAGTCCTCCCATAAACTTAGCACTGTCAGACTCCTTCCCTGTGTAAATATCATAAAATATACAACCATCAACAGAAAACACAACAGCGCATTTAGTTTCAGTGGTAAGTTTACTGACAGACATAAGGTTGCATGAAAGGCTAGGAACAAGTAGAGAATTCTGAAGGGTTAGTTTAGGTGAGATAACAACGGTTCCTTTCCCAGCAATGGTAGAGAAAAAACCATCAGCTATGGTAAAGAAAAAACCATCAGCTATGGTAGAGAAAAAACTGACCCTTATTAATCATCATGATTGTAAGTGAGGCTGGCTCTTGTAATTAACAAGCCCCTCCCGCCAAAACCCCCCAACCTGCCTTTCCATTTTCTTTTTTGGTGCCAACCAAAAAGAGTTTATAGAACAGTAATAAGATCCAACTTGGCATGCCTCCAAGGCAACTGATGACACTTACACAAGATCTATCCATGGTCTAAATTACTACATAATTCTACTTCGTATTTCCCCTGTTCTCTTTTAACAACCCACTCTTGCAAGTGCTAATGTAAGCTATAGAGGGAAGTTTCCATCCGTAGAGTGGGCTTGAGTAGATGCTTTTCAATACTTGATTTTAATGGACTTTCAAGCAACCACTTTGTCTCACTTCCTCCTGGTCATAGAGCAGCTGAGACTTATTATTAATCCAAGGCAAAATCTCCCCAAACCACTCCTGTTCACCCATGCTGATAAATTAAATGAATAAAGGGGATGAGTAGGGTCTTGTTCTGCTACACATGTCACGGCATGGTCGGCTTCTTTTCTTGAGCACTATTCAGCCAATAAGGCATTTTGCTTAGCATCATCGAAGCCAAAACATCTAATGATGATAACAGACAAAACTAGAAAAATAGATAGGCTCGCACAAAACAACTATATATGAACCTATCCATATGCAGGTAGACGTGCAGCTGCAGGGTGAAGGAATCCGTTGCCATTCAGGGCTACTAAAGACCCATGCGCCCATCAATATATACAGAGATGGAGAAAGAGATGCATTGATATAGATAAACAGCTAGGCCTATGTAAGAAACTAATACCACCAACAATTCAAAACCTAATGGAAGAAGAGAATACTAAACAATACAGTACCATTTGACGGCATTGGTAAGTGCAAAGCATCTGCTCCGAAGAGATAGGGTGATTGTCAGCTGAATCCGGTGCTGGCGCCGGCGCCGGTGCCGGAGAATCCTCAAAGATGACAAGCTGACCATTGTTTGACGTAGGTTTGGGGCTATGACTAAAATGACTTTGATCTTCCGGCAGCCCAGCTTCAGCCCTGCGTTTCCTCGGCGGTGGCGTCCTCAAAATCATCCTCTCGGGCTGCTATAAGGCTTTTTCTGCAAATTACAGCTATTTGATTCTACGACTGACTGAGGTTGGATATCTACTTGAGTGGCGAATATCGTTCTCCGACAACAGTTGCTTGTGGGAGGGCTGGAGCTTCCAGAAATGTTAACATTTAAATTTGAAGGCGCCTTCTACGTGACGAGCATCCCTCTTTTTCAATGTTTTTCCCGTGTACACGGATACGATAATCCGAAAACCGAACTGAATCGGGTAAGTCGGTTCGGTTCGGTTCGGTTCGGTTAATAAGTGCTGCGTTCGATTATCGGTTTTCAAAATGAAAAATCGAAGTTTTCGGTTCGGTTACGGTTAGTGCTGTAAATTATCCGAATCGAAAACCGAACCGAAAACCAAACCAAAACCGAAACCGAATAGAAAAAACTAAACCGTTTATAGCCATATAGTGAATCAAACTGTTGTAACTGTATAATTTGGATGAAATTTGGTTATTTCGGTTTGGATTTTCTGTTAATCAACCGGTTATTTCAGTTCGGTTCAATTCGGTGATCTCTAATTATTTACTTTTGATTTTATTTCGGTTTTTCAGTTAACCAACCGAACCGAACCGGTTATTTCGATTCGGTTTGGTTTTTTTCACAAAACGGTTCGGTTTCGGTTCGGATTTTCAATTAACTGAAAATGTCGGTTCGGTATCGGTTACGGCTATAACCGACCCGAACCGAACTGTGTACACCCCTATTTTTCCCTCTGCAAGACAAAATAATTATATAGGGGGTTCTAAAGTCACCCCCACTGTTCCTTACGGCACCACATTACTCCCGGCACCACAAAAAATTACTCTGACACCACGATGATTTGTAATGAACGGAACGGCAGTGGCATTGACGTTGCTATTGAAAACCAACGTCAATGACACTGACCTTGGTGTTTAAAAATGAAAGTCAGTGTCAACGACTTTTACGTTATAAAAGTGTCACAACTTAAAAACGTCAGTCCACCGACTTTAGTTTTTGAATAGCAACGTGTGTCACTGACGTTGGTGTTCAATATCAATGACAGTGCCACTGACGTTCTGTTAATAAAGAAAATCAAAAAATGGGTGTCAATAGTAAAAGTGGTGGTGCCTTTAAAACTCACCATAATATAATACGTCTAATTTTCCATAAAAAATAATATAAATAGGGGATTCTATCGTCACCCCCAGTTTTACTATCGGCACCCTTTTTTGATAATTTTTCTCGCGCCACATATATATTCTTGTTTTTAATTCCGGCACCACAATAGGAACGTCAAAGTCCGTGTTATTGGCTTTCCTTTTTGATATCAACGTTAGTGGACTGACGTTTCTAAGTTGTGTGACTTTTATAACGTAAACGTCGGTGCCATGACTTTCGTTTTTGAACAGCAACGTCAATGTCCCTAACTTTGTTTTCAATAGCAAAGTCGGTCTCACTGACGTTATGTTCATTAAAAATAATCGTTGTGTCGAAGTGATTTTTTGTGGTGCCAGAAGTAATGTGGTGTCGTTAGTAAAAATGGGTGTCGATAGAAACCCCTATAAATAATTATTTTTAGGCGGTTGCTATCGGCACCACGAAAAACTATCGGCACCATTTAATTTATTATTTTTCAATTACTTTACTACACCATCTAATCACTCAAAACACGTTTGAAAAAAAATCCATTTTATAACATTTAAAAACTTTACACTTTAGTCCATCATGCTTTAGAAATTAAACACTTCAATCCCTCATATTTAACTTCTACCCCATCACTTCATAAAAATCCTTTTAACTTCCTTTCCATCTTCAATAATCCTTTTAACTTCACCTACATTTATTCTCTTTTTTTAATTTGAAACAAACTTACTATACAACCCTAAGAATTTCGCCGGAGTACTCGTCGGAAAAGACGCCGGAGAAGATAAAATTTCGTCGGAAAACCACAAGTGAAACTAAGAACAACGTCACTTTGAACCAAATCATGTAAGTATCTTGTTTTGTTTGCATTTCGGTGGTAATTTGGTAAAAATCTAAGGTTTTAATTGTGTAATCTTTTTTATTTTTAAGGGAGTAATCATCGAAGGAATTCTTTTACTTTTTTTTACTTTTGACACCACATACGTGTTGGATCATAACGCGCACTAAATTAGAGGGGGAATAGAGTAATTACCGGATTATGACTACTTTTTCGACTTACGATAATTTCGGAGTTTCAACCTAGTTTTTAGTTAATTAAATAGGCGGAAGACTCTCTAATTAAAAAGAAAAACTAAGTTATCCTAGTTATCTAAGTGATCTAAGTTCCACCTAACAAGATTACAAACAAACTTGTTTTAAATCAGGTTAGGTTGTTACTAATATGCAATATATTACCTAAGTGTTGTGTTGTGTTATGTAGGTGAGAGAACACTTAGCAGGTTTTAGTTATTTAACTAGCATGCAAGTCCTAAGGTGTTACAAAACAAAACAAAACAATCCAAGCAAAACAATCAATCAAGAATGTTTTACTTGAATCAACCAAGTGTTGAATCCAAGCCAAGCTTAGAAATAACACTTGAGGTCAAGATTCAAGCATAACACTAAAGCTATACTATAAATCTCTACGATTACAAACAAGATACAAAAGATTACCCCACCGAAGCCTACAGCTCGGATGTAAAAGAGAAGTGCAGACCGGAGCCCTCTAAGCACAGTCCTTCAGCACTCTACTCAATACAAAAAGCTGTGTGTTGAACCACCAAGCTCCTTCCTTGACTTGATGAACTCCAAACAGTAATGCAGAAAAATAAAGCACTATCTTCCTCACTTATACAGGTTTAACACTCAAATGTAAGAGTACAATCACTATTCTCACAACATGTTTGATACATCACAAATGACACTAAAAAAAAAACCACTCAAACACTCACTAAACAACTCATAATCTACTCTTCAACCTTAAGGCAGTAGAGAACTCCTTAAGGCTTGACTGAACTTGAGAGAAACTGAGTTGTGTATGAGGGGATTTTTGACCAAGTGACTTTAGTGCCTTTTTGTTTTCTTTCTTGCTCTTCTTGAAGTGGCTGGACATGTACATATATACTGCACACTTGATACACTTGGTTAGTAGATTTCAAAAGATAAAATAGACGTTAACATATAGGCAACAGATATATCAAGACAGGACAAAGTCTTGAGCAGAGGATTCTGATCAGAAAGCCAAAAAAAAATGATGTGTGTGACAAAGACAGAACAAAGACGTTGGAAAAGGTCACGGGTCATAAAAGCACGAGTTCAAGAGACTGAAACAATTATAGACTCCAAGAAAACAAAGTAGATATATTTTTAATATATATTTTTAAAGAAAATCAAGACAACAGCGAAATTAATATATATTTTTAAAGAAAATCAAGACAACAACAAAAACACTTATGTGTATATAAAAAAGTTGACTTTTACTTAAAACTCTAAGCAAGCAAATATTTATATATATAGTTTGAAAAGAATAGAGAGAGAAATATATAGACTTACAATATATTTTGCATATACGACACGACAACATGTTTTACTATGATTTGATTTATCAAGCAATTAAACATGCGAGAGCACCTTTAACCAACAGAACATGCATTTTTTTTTGCAGATGCAGAACTAAAAATTCATATATATATATATATATATATATATATATATATATATATATATATATATATATTTATCACATGTGAGAAAGAAAAAAGGGAAGCAGAGATAATAAAAAAAAATTAACTTTTATCAAGGCTTCTATTAACATGCATATAATATCATTTGGCTATATAAATTTATTTCAAGGCTTTTTTTTTTTTTGAACATTTTCCATTTTTTTCACAAATGCTGCATATCTTAAGTCCTCAAATCCCCTATAGGGTTCCTCTTCCCATTAGGGTTTAGTTTGGTTCAAAAACACCTAAAACGCGAAGATTTAGAGGCTTCAAAAGATGTTTACACACCATTTCTCGAACAAAAAGACTATATCCCCAAGATTGTCAAACACCCTTTTTAACCTTAAGCCCTCTAATATCAATGCTTATTTTTATATGAAGAAATCGACAATTAGAGTATACAGATAAAAAAAATCGACCTAACAGTATCAAAACAGAGAAAGACTTGACAGAGCATGCAAAAGACAGAAAGAGGACAAAAGATTTAACCTTTAATCAGATTCTCAAAAGGGAAGAGATGATAAGGTTATTCTTGGGCATCATTGACCTAGGTGGAGTGCATCTTTAATGGTCTCAGCTGGTGTAACATCAAAAGATGCCTATTTTCATACATGTGTTGCTTAGCCATCCTCAGATCTACCAAAAAAATAGGAGCCAGGGTTGCATTGCCTTCACAGGCATGTCAGAAAGTCATTGGAGCCAAAAAAGCTCCTCATTTTACAGCAAGAACAGAGACGAAAGAGGCATGGAAAAAAGGTGAGAGCTTTTCTGGAAATGAGAAAGGAGAGAGAGTCGATTTCCATAAGAAGAGAAGGAATGCTGCAACCGAGAATAGGGTTAGTAAAGAAGTTTAATGGAAATAAATAGAATACTTTTCTGAAAATAAGAAAGAAGATGAGAAGATTTCTAAAAGAGAAGGGAGAAGAGACGTTAGGAGACAAGAAAATAATGGAGAATCAGATTTGAAAGAGACATTAGAGTGGTAGGGGTCTTGGAGAGTGTATTATAATTGGGAACAGAAAAGAGGAGCTAAAAATGTGGTGGCAATTAAATGCTAGAAATTTTCTAGGGAGACAAGTGGGGAGGCGGCAGAATTTAGCAGAGAAAATAGGGTATCATATATTTTAAGAAAATTAGGTTAATGAAAAAATGGGCTAACATGGCCGAAAATTTAAATGGAAGAAGGGCCGGGTGATATAGAAAAAGAAGCCCAGCTGAGTTAAAAAAAAAAAAGACAATCATTTACTTTAAATAATTATCAGGCCTAGTAGTTTATATAGCCCAAAAATTAATTCAATACAAATTGTGCCTTCCTCAAGAAAAAAAATTTGTGCCATAACATAATAGTGTGTTTGCACAATTAATCAAATTAATTTTATATTTCTTTAAAAATAATAAAATAAAATTCATTCAACGTGTACAACATAAAGTTGCCATCACATGTTATGAATTAAATTTATCATTAATTTGCAATATCGCACATCGTATCATAGAGCTATAATTTAATCATCTACGATGTGATTAGTGTACCTGCAAGAAATGCTCGAGAAAAATGTTAGTACGCGAGATAGAGAATTATTAACACATAATAAGGGTAATTATGAAAATTAATCAAACTTACCAAATCGAAGGCACAACAATACGTTCCTATTAACGCCGGTGACCGATTCTAATTTGTAAAAGGAATGTGAGGGATGGTGACATTATTCACTATGCCACACATTATGTAAAATAACATCAATGTCATTGGCGTTAGTTTCGAGAAGTAACATCATAGTCAATTTCAATAAAAATAATCATGATGCCTAAATAATTTTGAAAGTGGCGGAAATAAATAAGAACTGACAATAAACCATTTAGGCCATGTTTGGACACGAATCATTTTTTTATTGCTTTTTATAAATCATCCCATTACTTTATTCAATAAGCTACTTTTTTTAATTCATTATTTTATTCAATATATATTCATATTTTATAATTTTTACACCAATTATTTCTCCATCTACGAATACAAAAATATTAAAATATTAAAGCATTTATCCGACTTTACTTTATCATTTTGGTACATTATTTACCAATATTTTATTCATTATACCATTTTCTCTCATAAATCATTACATCTTTAATATAAATTATATAAAAAAATCTCAAGTTTGTAATCATTTTTTAAATTATTTTATTATATTTGATTTCCCCTTATTGATTTTAGGAGCCTTTAAGGGCACTACATAAATTTTACTTGGGCACCGTAATTAAGGGACACCTCACGTTCATTTGATATTTTATTTAAGGCACCACATAGAATTTTACATATACTTAATGCACCATAGTATAATTACTATATCGCCATCTCTACTTATACCAGCACATGTCTCAAAATCTCTCACTTTAAAAAAAATTTACAAATACAATCCTTGAAATTTCAAAATCATACAAATTAAACCCACCTCATCTACCTCCATCCCTCCCCCTTCCGGTTTCTTTTCAAAACACTTTCTCATCGGAATAGATTAGGAATCTTGGTGACAATGAGCTTGAGCAATGTGTAATGTCAAAAATTAAAGCACATGTTCTATTGCTCTCCATTCACGACCAAAACAAAATCAAAGCACATATTGCTTGTAATCATTAGCCCACAAAGATGCAACCCATTAACGCCGATCGTATCCATACATCATAGCTTGTTGTGGGAGGTTTAACGCGATTGGGGAATTGCGGCCTAAACCAAAGGTTTTATGGCGGCCACAAGGCATAATGGAAACAAACCAGGTCGATCTTTGACCTGAGAATGCCGTTCGGAGGTCCGGACTCAACCCGGTTTGTCTGAGGAAACATTTGAGCCTGATGAATGCAACTGACTATGAAAAAGGGGGTTATGGGTGGAGGCCGGATAAGGTTTCCGATTGGCCATGGTCAACAGACACTAATATGGTCTTCATCGGAACTGAGGGTGGAGTTACCGTAATTGTTTTATTGCCGACGAGTTTCGGTTTACGGGTAAGGAAAGGGAATGGGTGAGTTTAATTAGTTTTTAATTATTGAGGGATTATTTTATAATAAAAAACAAGTGTCAATTATCAAACATATCGGGATATAGTAGATTTGAGTTTTATTACGTGGGGGCAATAGTAAAACCATCATTTAAAATTTTAATGTGTGGTGGCTTAAATAATATTTGGACCCCCCTTTTTACTACTTGCACCACATTATTGATTATTTTTCTTTTACTTTTGCACACCACGTAATTACTACTTACACAACATTAAAATAAAAAAAACTTAAAAACTACACTTTAGTCCCTAAAATTATACAAAACACTAAAATAAATACAAATTAAATAAAACTACTACATACATACACATTTTCTTCTCCCACCACTTTAATTCAAACACTCATTCAACTTCTTCCCCAAAAACCTCCCAATCGGTGGTTACCCAAAAAAAAATTTCCTGTAAATTGAAAGAGAAGAGAAGAGAAGAGGAAGAAGAAGGGAGAGTGCATTTCGAATTGTAGAAGAAAAGAAGAAGGAGAGAAGAATAATCAAGGTATGTGAATCTTTGAAAATGTGTTTGAATGTTTGTGGATTTGTGTTTAAATGGAAGTGAATTTGTGTTTGATGTAATGGGTTTATATTTTATGTAATGGGTTAGTATTTGGATGTAATGGGTTATGTATTTTGGGTTGTATTTTGGTTTTTCCGGCCATTTTTCCGGTTGGAAGGCCGGAGAAGATGATGAAACAGGGGACGTCAGTGACACCGACGCCCGTTGTAGGTTTCAACGTCATCCAGACTGACGTCCCGGAATGTGTGTGGGAAAATTAGTTTAGCCCTGGAACGCTGGTGAAAATGACGTTGTAGTTGTTCCTACAACGTCAGTTGGGGTGACGTTTAAGAACATTGGCTTGGCAATTTGTTAGCCTTTAAACGTCAGTAGTGTTGACGTTGTGTTGAACTATGAAACGTTGGTACCAGTGACGTTCCAAAGCGTTGCCATGCCAATGTCTTGCACCATAAACTTCACTGATGATGACGTTACAGAGGCTTTTTCAACGTCAGTGGTGTTGACGTTTGATGACAGATTAGAGTTTGTTTTACTTTTTAGAGGTTACGTTGGTTCATTGATTACAATAATTTCATTAATAGGTTGTTTTATATAGGATATTTTGTGCCCCTATATGTTGTTGTTTTATGCCTATATTATAACTTGTTTATGGTTAGTCTCTTTTATGAATTTGTTTATAAAATTATTTTTAATGTTACATTGTATGAGGTTTATGTCTTATCCTTGAGCTTTGTTTATGAATGTCAACTTTCTTTGTTAGATGATTTCTTCATTTGACTGACAATTTATTTCTTGTATCATGTGTAGGAAATTATGACCAAGACGATGTCTGGTAAGACTGTACGCTTTGCAGATAGCGATGAAGGTACCGCAATGGATGAAGGTGCTGCTGAAGCACCCCTCGAAGCTCAAGTTCAGCCTAGTATTGTTTCTGAACATACAAGTGTGCCATATAAAAGAAGGAGTAAACGACTAAAGAATGTGCAAGCAGAGATAGGAAATGCGAATGAGCCAACTGAGGCTGGTTTAGGAGAGACAAATGAGGTAGTTGAGACCAATGAGTCGATTCAGATTGATCCAGCTTGATCCGATTGCAACCCGATCCGGGCTCATCCAGCTTGATATAGTTGATCCAGGGCTGCGATTGATCCAGTTGATCCGATTCCCAGTGTGTCAGATGGGTTGATCCAGATTGCATTCGATCTTGTCGCTGGGGCTACTTCGAGTCAGTGGATATGGAGACACAATCGGGAGTGCAGACCTCCTGGTACGATTGATCCATTCACGATTCTAGTATCTTGTTGGTGCCATTCTGAGCAACAGAGAGCCAATCGAGCCGGGGCCACTATAGGTGAGGCATCGGGTAATGTTGGTGCAAGTATAGGACAGACATCCGGAAGTGCCGGGGCACCGACAGAGGCAGAAGCAGCTGAGTGTTTACAATATGATATTGATGATGGTGTGGTGGTAGACACTGATGTTCTATTGGGGAAGGATTGGAAGGAGCATGTTGGTTACGCGTTGTTGAATAAAAATGTATGTTTTTTTAGGTTTTATAATCTTATTACATATTTGGTGAACTTATATTTTTTTCACATATCTAACTTTATATATAAACTCATTTGAACAGGACCGAGGTATAATTGGATGTAAGCAGTACACATCTTCCTTGAAGATATGGAAGATTGATGAAGAATGTGACGAATTCAAGGCAAGGCTGAGAGCTAACCCGTTGTACAATCTGGTACAATCTTCATATAGCCAAGCGAATCGTGTGGTAGTTTGTGCTTTTGTTGAGAGGTGGAATCCGGTAACAAACACTTTCCATTTGCCATTCGGTGAGATGACGATCACATTAGACGATGTCCGATGTATCACAGGATTACCGGTTGATGGAATGGTCGTGAACTATGAATTTGCAAAAGAGGACAACCCAGTTACATTTGTTCATGAGCTGTTAGGGATTCCAATAGCAGACGTGACAAAGGAGTTAGAACATGTTGGTGGCCTACGACTGTCCAAAAGTTGGCTAAAGAACAGTCTTGCGGGTAAATGCGGTGTAAGAAGCAATCGGGTGAGGCATCGAGTTCCGGTCGATCGCGCCCATAGTTCTGTGTGGATCAAGTCGCGCGCGGATATCTGTTGTATCTTCTTGCATGTACTTTGATGCAAGACCGTAGTGGGGATAAGATAAACATTAACTACCTTCATTTTCTACGGGATCTGGATAAGGTTGGTGATTGGGCTTGGGGTCTTTGCCACACCGGCAAATCTTTACCGGCGCCTATCGAAGGCCACTAGAATGCGATCTTGTTGGAATTTCTGGATACCTAACATTGTTGGAGGTAACACTTGTTTTATAAATTTTTATTTTGTTTTTTGTCTTTATGTTTGAATGTTTAAAGAAATATTTTGTAATATGTGTTATGCAGGCATGAGTGTACGAACATTTTCCTTCATTGCGACCTCCACCAAACACGAAATTCATTAAAGGGGAGATGGTACGGACATTAAAGTGGAAAAATGTTACGGGAATTAATGACACTGTGGCATTGTCATCGTTAAGGCATACAAGAGAGGACTTGGACTTGATGGAGGCCCGAGAAGTAAGTTAACTAAATTTATAATAGGACAATGTAACTTGTCTGGTTCTGTTCAACTTACATTATCTATTTTGTAGGTTGTTTGGGATGCTTATCGGCAATTTAGAACGGTGCCTGAGAATGACGTCTGTTGGTTCTATGGGTGCATAAGGACATTGGACATTGAAGAGGTGTATCACCCAAACCGTGTCGTTCGTCAATTTGGCCATATTCAAGGTATCCCTCAGTCACCAATTCCTCCAAAGGCATCGAATCGAAGCGGGAAGGCGAAACAGTACAATGTCACTCATGAATCACGCGACGATGACTTTATCCATTTTGCAAATCATCTAGTCAATAAGGAACAAAGGATGGGAAAAGCTAGGTTTGATTGGGAATGCACATCTGAGTATATGACTTGGTATCGAGGTGTTGTCGTGCGTCGTTTGACCGGTGTCAGCAAAAGAAAGCAACGAGATTCAAGAGAGGTATTTGAATATACAATCTATTTTGTTGTTTCCGTTTTCAATTTAATGAACGTTTTTATGTTTAACATGTAGGAGAATGAATGCAAGGATAGAGTGATTGATGCGGTACGAGATGCGATTGGAAATGCTTCTAAAAAAACCAAAAAGGATTTAGTGAAAGCGCTTCAAATGGCAGAAGAGTTCCTGACTACAGGTGCATGTACACAAGATATTGAAGATGATGGTGTCGAAGCACAAGAATCTAGTCGATACAAAGTTTGAAAGACCAAAGAAGCGTTCGAGGGCGCGAAAAAGACTTAGTTGTCTTATAACATTGATGATTTATAACTTTGACACGTTTATTACTTTCATAAGTTTAATGTTTGGGTTGTTTAAAATCGTGTTTATATTTAGTATTTGGATTTTGTAGACTACATTGGCTTTGGTTTGGTTTGGTTTGTATTTTTATTCCCCGTTGATTTCCTATTTGTTCGTATGCGATTTGGGTTATTTGGCCTTTGATATTTGAAATGGTGTCACTTGAATTGGTGTGGGAAAGAAAGAGAAAAATGTTGATTGTGGGACAGAACGTCAGCCATAGTGACGTTTTTATTGAAGTATAAACGTCAGTTGTGATGACGTTTGCAGCCCCAAAAACATCAAGTCTCTGTACCTAAAAATCTGTAAAACGTCAGTCATACTGACGTTCCCAAAGCCATATTAACGTCATTACTGATGACGTTTTAAGGATTTTTATGGACAGAGAGTTTGATGATATTTTGGCTTCAAACGTCATCACCACCGACGTTTATTACACAATCACAACGTCACTCTGGGTGACGTTCTGTGACACAGAATCATCATTGTTCCCTTTATTAACAAACAATCATACATCAAAATTAAACCAATAATCACACATCACACATTTTGGAAATACAACATTGGAATTTAACTACTTCATTGTGCATCATGCCAAAATAATTAAACTAGTTCATCAAATTGCATATGAATTTACAAAACCGTGTTCCAGCCTACACCCCGCTCAATCAGATAGATTGTCCAAATCAATATGATCCCCCATCCAATGATCCTTGACCACATCATGCCATAAATCGATCCTATGTTGATATTTCTCATACCATTCATTTGCTTCCAACATCCGAGCCTTATGCCAATTTACGCTCACTCTGTAGAAGTGGACAAGTATCTTTCAAAATCAAGCGAACAAAATGGATACCCTTGCACAACCCCATCCATATATGGCGGCGGGGCCAAACCGAAGGTTTTTTCTTACTAGGAAAGAATGTTTGGTTTCCATGCGAGATGCACAAAATGCTTGCGGACACACCATATGCATTGCACACAACCCAACCAAGGTATCACAAAATACTTTTCCACTCCGCGTGCTCCTTTTTCATGACAAACACAAGCCATGCATTTTTCATAGATCCATTCTTGTCCGCCAAATAATGCAATATAATGATCCTCGTCCGTCATCAATTCATAATGCGTGCTTTCCTCACCAATGGCGGTCGTTTTTCAGAAGTCCTATTGCATGCTATTACTCTAAACCCGCAATTTCCATCACCTCTACATCAACCATAGGCGTAATGTGCTCATGCACATTTGGTGGAAACTCTTTAAGATACCTGTTTCCGACGGTAGAAGATACTTTACACTCAACCTTTGGAACCTTTGGCATTCTACCTTTGGATGCCGCTCGAGTCATTGGGGTTTTTTTTCTTTTTGACATTATGATGTGATCCGTGATCGAATCAGATCTAAAATTGCCGAAGGACCGACTGATGGCACCAATAAAACGAGCACCGCGACCCCTAGCTAACTCGTAACTAAGAACCTTGGTATGACCTCAACCCTTAGATAACCCGTATCTAAGAACCTTGGTATACGAACGCCACAAGGTCTGCTCAGAACCTAGAATGTGATATCCCACATCGGTAAATTAAGTGAATGTTCACCCCCATATAAGTGTGAGACATAAAGGTCTTGTCAACTCGGGTTAGCCCTCCATATAAGTGTGAGACATAAAGGTCTTGTCAACTCAGGTTAGCCCTTTTAGACCAAGCGAGGACGGCGGTCTAAGCAGTTGACCGGACATTTATGACTCATTTAAGCGCCTTCAGAGCCGGGTCCAGGCGTTCTGAATGGTATTCGAGCAGCCGACTATCGAGACGGAACTATGCGCTGCAGACCGCATAAGAAAGACGTGTAAGGATGGCCTCTAGTTACCTCTGGTAGGGGCGATCCGGGACAAGTCTTGGCCGTCCTGGCGAGGACGCCACCCCTTATATAAGGGGGGAGAATGTGATATCCCACATCGGTAAATTAAGTGCATGTTCACCCCATATAAGTGTGAGACATAAAGGTCTTGTCAACTCAGTTAGCCTCTCCATATAAGTGTGTGAGACATAAAGCCTCATGTCAACTCAAAGTTAGCTTTTTTGACCAAACGAGGAGACGGCGGTCTAAGCGATTGACCAGGACATTTATGACTCATTTAAGCATACTGAGCCGAGTGCAGGGCGTTCTGACAGAAATGATGTGATCCGTCCCGAGGCATTTTATTTGTTTTGTTTATTTTAATTTCCTGGGAAAAAAATATATATATAATATTTTATTTTTTTTTGATACAATAAAGATTCGACAAGAAGAAGGAAGCAGGAGGCTGGTAAACCTTTATTTATTTGACCGTATGAAGGTTTATGGTGTTGAAGATATATGGGGTGTGAAGAACATAAAGGCTGGACGAGTTTTAAAGGGAAAGAATTTTTTTTTTTTTTTTGAATAATAATAACAAAAACAATAGAGCAGTCTGGGTTTTTTTTTTGATAACGAAAGGAAAGAAAAAACGCAGGTAAGGAAAAAAAAAATGATATTTGGATACCGTCAAGACTTCTACCTCGATACTAACCGATGTGATCCGTGATCGAATCAGATCTAAAATTGCCGAAGGACCGACTGATGGCACCAATAAAACGAAAGACCGCGAATTTCAGCTAACTCGTAATTAAGAACCCAGTATGACCTCAACCCTAGATAACCCGTATCTAAGAACCTTGTAGATATCTAACGCCACGAGGCCTGCCGTAACTCGATAAGTTCCGCTTTGGAATTAACCAAACAACGGCGCGCTGAAATCCACTAAACACCAACGCGAAAAAACTCACCCAAAGCTTAAAAAGCTTCAAATATAATATATCAAAATTTGTCTTTGTGTGTTGATTACAATGACTTTAACGCTTTATATATAATTTCTACAAAATAAAATACCGACAATCTCTGTAAATGATGGGACAAATTACAATGTAATTTTCGCCACTTTATTTGGTAACCGGCTATTATTTGCAAAAATAAACACCCTCGAATATACTTACTTTTTCACACGTGTTCATTAAAACACCGAAAATTAAAATAAACAAAACAAATAAAATGCCTCGGGACGGATCACATCACATTAGAAGCACCTTGATGCAGTGGAGTCCTCAACAAAAACACCTTCCTCTTATCGCGGCATTCACACTCGACAATTCTTTCTCAACGTGTTCAAACTTGCTCATCTCTCTCTTAGTTGAAGAGTCCTCAACAAACTTCCTCTTGTTTCGAACCCTTTTTGGTTTTAGTTTTTGGCTCTTGCAAAACCGTATTAACCGGTTGACAAATGTCACGTATCTTCATGATCAACCGTTGTCTCTCCCAAACATCTCGCCATCTTCAACTTTTCTTCTAAGGCATTCGAACCGGCACATAGTCTAACTCGGATTCATTTGGAGGTGGCCTTTGATATCTAGGGTCTTCCAATGAATATCGATAGGCGATAAAGGATGCATCCTGGCTTCTTCTTAAATCTAGCCATCTCGTGTCTACAGGGGCAATCCATGTGTCTTTCGAATAGTACATCGGCACTCGCTTATTCAACGCATCACTATCATTGGTTTTTTCCAACTCAAAGATACAACAAGCCCAATGCGTATATGGATACACGATGTTTAAGCTCTTTAAACAACACAACATCTTTATATTTTTTTGGCTCCATGAAAAGAGACATCTCGAATGACTTTTTGATATTTTTGATCTCTTGATCAATCAAGCAAAGGCCGGCTTCCCACTCTGCAACCAAGTCCCCAAGCCCGCTTTTTAGCCGCTTTTAAATATCAATGCATTCCTCGACTCTCGAGGTTGATGTGTTTCCCGGATGAAAACAGAGTTGGTCCATGCGAGACGAATGCCTCCTTATGTATGCGTTCAACCATGTACAAGAGACATAACTCATGGCGTCTTCACTAAAAATCTTCTTACACTCTTCCAATCTCTCATTCAACTCATCTTCTCGATTCGATTTAACAACCTCTGTCAAGCGGTCATCAAATCTTTCCAAACTTCGCTCGTAGTCTTCGTCTTGATTCGCCACAAGACCTTTCTCTATATGCCACCGCATATCAAGTTCTTTGCTTTTGGATAAACCACCCGTAAAGCGTTCATTAATGCTTCTTCTCTCTCATCACGATACAACATGTTTCATCACTTTTCACACCAATTGCTTTCCGAAGCATAGTCAAAGCCCACGTGTAGTTCTCTTCCCTCTCCAAACAAAGTAGAGCAAATCCTATCGAAAATGTCATATCCGTAACACGTAACGCCAACAATTTGCAAGAGGGCATCTTGTACTTGTTCGTCTTGTATGTACAATCCATAAGCATCACGGTAGGAAAGCACCTTGCAAGGGACAAGCTTTCATTAAAGGCCCAAAAAACATCCTTCACTACATTTCCTTCGTCATGCCTACATTCCACGAATGATGTGTTCTTATCTGCCAATTTGAAAACCTCTTTGCATCATCAGACGGCCCTCTCGTGCCTTCTTCTTTATCTTAGCACGAACATTGTAGATCGCCTTTGATGACGTACAGTTCTTCTTATCATCCTTTCTCAACATACGTAGTATATGTTTAGGCAAAATACCGTTGCGAGTCATTGTTGCAACAAAATCAACTTGTTCTCTATCAATCTGCCGCCGGGTATGCATGACCTCTCCTCATACTTGAATAACTTGTGATTGTGTACATCATTCAATACTCTAACGGTCCACACCTCCCTAAAGTTATCCTTCAAGGTTTTCAATAGAAACGGACAACCGCATTTCTTTGTAGACGATTCTCTTGGCTTATTTTTTCCGGTACCGCCAACCTTTTCTCGTATTCTCTTGGAAATCCACTCCCTCTCACATTGGTATAAAATGAAATGTGTCCGCTTTCCGGTCATGTTGGATCTCTTTTTCACAATGACAACGCCTTTCTCTCTTGCCAATGCCTTGAGGTGTTTGGTGACGGCTTCATGTGAATCAAATACCTATGAATAATATATGAATGTAATGAATACCAAGTCAAGTTTAAAAATCACATACATTTAGATAGTATAAGTTTTAGAGACTTACTTGATCAGTTGTAAAAATTGAAGTCAAATCGACTGATAACTCTTCATGTGGGTCATCCATCATTGCGAGTGTGGTATCTCGAACTTTCTGAAGATTTTCTTGATCTTCTTCAATCATTTCATCAGCCAAAAACTGCAAGGAAACGTATAATTGTCATAGCCAATTGGATGAGAATAAGAAAATAACATATCCATTTAATAGTTTCTCACCTTCAAATACTCATCGCCGCCGCCTGCAAGATCGCCCTCATCATTGCTTTTGTCATGATTTGTTGCGCCATTACATTGTTTCTATGGATTCAATAGTAATAAAACCAAGTAAAACACATACCACAAAATGAAAATTATAGATCCGTAACGCCGAAATCGGCGTTGGTTTGGCCAAAACAACGTCTCCTTGTTTGACGTTGTAAAGGAAGCCTTTTCCAGGCAAGAGTCAAGAAAAACGTTGGCTATATTGACGTTGAAAGGTAAACATAAACGCGTCGCCAGTGGCGTTAACAACAAATATGTTTAAAGTTGGTTGGAAACACAAACGTCATCCAGACTGACGTTTTAGTGGTCAGAGGAGCGTCATCAAGGGTAACGTTTGGGACATGCAAATTCATCTTCTTTGCTGGTGTAAACGTCAACCATGGTGACGTTACTAATGCCTTACGGGCGACAGTGTGGGTGACGTTCCAGAAGCTTGCCATTGACGCTGTGAAACGTAAAAGAACGACGGTGGAAGCCATAGGGGTGATCGGACATGGCGAAATAACACTATTTTCTTCCATTTATGACCTCTAAACATGATAATATGTATGTAGGAAGATTACCCATTAACTTAAATCACACATTGAACATAAAGAACGAAATTTTCAAACAAGAAATTACCATATTTGAGGAATCCATCTTCTTCTCAATTTGGCTTGAAAATGGTATATCTTCAAGTGAGATTGCTACATCTTCTATATCACAATGCATTTGTTGTTCATTGTTATGAATTGATTCAAAATGTTGACTTTCAAAATTTGAATTGGGAGATGATGAAGGTTCCATGGATGTAGAGAGGAGGAAGATGAAGAAGTGAAGAAGTAAAGAAGTGAAGAAGTGATGAAGTGATGTAGATGATGAAATGTTTTATATTTAAGTGATGAAGTGATGAAATGTTTTATATGATGATGAAGAAGTGTGTTTTATGTTTTAAGGTGTTAATTGAATAGAATGATCAAATTGTTTATTTAGGTTTTAGGAGGACTAGTTTATAATTTCATAAATATGTGGTGTAGGTAGTAATTATTTTATTAATTGTGTAGTGTGAGAAGTATAAAAATAATCAAAATAATCTTGTGCGCTTAAAAGTAAAATTTTATAGTCATAAGTAATAAGTGGTCAGAAGTAGTAAAGAGATTCCCAAATAAACCCTTTTTATATTGTTGTAGTATAATTGGTCGAAAAACTGTGATGCCTTTTTCAGCTTGATTTTTTAAGTCGAAACAATTCATATACTTAAACCTTCCGTGGAATATATTCTGAAGCCCTATTTGTATTTTAGCTTGTATACCGCTTAAACTTACGTACGTCCTTTACCTGTACCTCTCACCTCCTGCTGCCGAGCAACCAAATAGTCGCCGCCGCCACCGACTCCTTCTCTGCTACCATAATCTCCGACGTTGGCCATACTTTTTTTTTTTAATTTTTATTTATTTTACGTCAGTGAAACCCTTGTGCCAGTGTATATATATTCATAATTTCAAGCTCTTTGTGTTTTTCCACAGCTGTTCCTGAGTCGAAGCCTCTCATAATTTTTGCTTCTGCATATCCTGTTACAGGTAATGCAAGTTTGTTTCTGCGTCTTCCTGCTTTTACCCACTGTTGAATGAGATTTTTTTGTAATAATTTTTATTTACAAGTGTATCAGATATGAGTTCAGTTAAGAGGAAGACTACAGATGACCCAAACTACTCTGGAACTTCAGAAAAACACCACAAAGGGGATAATGGTTTTAATAGCTTAATGGAAGAGCCTGTTGCTTGTGTGCACGATGTATCCTATCCAGATGGATACATCCCTCGTGACTCCACTTCCAATTTAGGTGAAAAAGACGCCAAACCTGCTAAGGAATTCCCATTTACGCTCGATCCTTTTCAGTCCGAAGCAATTAAATGCCTTCAACGCGGTGAATCAGTGATGGTGAATTTTAATTTTTAGTTTAAGATTATCAAATTGAAAAAAAGTCCCGCTTGTTTTTTTTTTTTTGTTTGTTTGTTAGACTTTGTGAATGATTCTTGATTTGATGTTGTGAGACGTCTTGATTTTTTTTTTTTATTATCGTAATTGGTGGCATAGGTTTCAGCTCATACGTCAGCTGGGAAAACTGTGGTGGCTTTATATGCCATTGCTATGTCATTGCAGAACAAGCAACGGGTGATATATACTTCACCGATAAAGGCGCTTAGCAATCAGAAGTATAGGGAGTTCAAGGAAGAGTTTTCTGATGTTGGCCTGATGACAGGGGATGTTACTATTGATCCTAATTCATCTTGCTTGGTATGTCTGATTGCTTATGTTATGGTTGCTTTGGGATTTGTTTGTTTTGAGATCTAATAATCTTATTTGAATTCTCGGTAGACGGTAGTTAAGCCTGTATTGTGATGACAGGTGATGACGACTGAAATCTGGCGTAGTATGCAGTACAAGGGGTCAGAGGTTACTAGGGAGGTGGCTTGGGTTATCTTTGATGAGGTTCATTACATGCGTGACAGAGAAAGAGGTGTAGTGTGGGAAGAAAGTATCGTTATGGCTCCAAAGAACTCTCGATTTGTTTTCCTCTCTGCTACTGTACCTAATGCTAAGGAGTTTGCGGACTGGGTAGCAAAGGTGAGTTTTTGCCTATCTCAGGGTTTCTTTGTTGTGTTATTGAATGTGATAGTAGTTCAGAGTTTTTGCCTTTTCTGTTAGACTTTGTCATGTAGTTCTGGTCTAGTGCCATACGTGCCTTTTTTGCATTACTTTTGTAGGATGTGCAATATATGAACTCTAGACACCTGTGTTAGTATTGCACTGAACAGATTTCCCTCCCTTCCTGGAGAACTAAGTAATTACTTGAAGTACTTTGTAATAATATATGGTATTCCTTGATCATAATGTCAAATCTTCCTGTCCGCTTTTTGACTTCTATAGGTTGTTGGGTGGTGGTGCACCTATAAAATTTCTAAAATCACAGCAGCTGGAGTTTCCATTGTAATTAATATATGGTAATGCATTGAGAATAGTGGTGCTGTATTTGTTTAATGCCGGTTAAATCCATGGGCCTGCTCCCACAGGTTCTCAGAATTGTATTTACTATTTGGGTAATATGGTCAGCGATATACTCTATAAATTCTCCTATTAGGTTTGCATTTCATCTCTATACTCTTAGAGAAGCACTTTGCTTGTAGCTGTGATTGACTACATGTTTTTGGTATCCAAAGCTGTTTATTTTCTGAAGTTGCCTTTCTTGACTGTATTGACCTTAATATTTCCAGCATTCAGGTTCACCAACAACCATGTCACATTGTGTATACTGACTACAGACCAACACCACTTCAACATTACATCTTCCCTGCTGGTGGAAATGGTCTTTACTTGGTGGTTGATGAAAAAGGGAAGTTTCGGGAAGATAGTTTTCAAAAAGCTCTGAATGCTCTTGTTCCCACTAATGAGGGTGACAAGAAGAGGGAGAACGGAAAATGGCAGAAAGGTGTGGTAATTGGCAAAGCTGGTGAGGATAGTGATATTTTTAAAATGGTGAAAATGATCATTCTGCGACAATATGACCCTGTAATATGCTTTAGCTTCAGCAAGAGGGAATGCGAATCTCTGGCCATGAAGGTACCGTAATAACTTTTTTTTGTTTTTTTTTATTTTGAAGAGATCCTTCCTCCAACATAAAAGAACTTCAATTCAATGCCATATAGAGTTTGTTCATATGAGATTGTGGCGGAGAACTGGCTGCGAAGAATGACAATCTAAAACTTATGAGTACCTTGTCTATAAGCGCTGTCAATTTTTTTTTCTTGGGAAAAAACTACTTCCTTCCCTCAGTCCCTCAATATATGTCCCTTATTATTTGTTAATTTAAAATATCAAGAGAGCATTCATTATATATATATATATATATATATATCCCCTCATATTACCCCTAATTTATCAGCAATTCACAAAATTTTAAACTTTACGACCATTGCTTTGATGATAGATTGATATTCAAATGGTATTATAGACATTATAAAACATTTACACACTTAATGTGTGAAATTCTGAAAAGGGACACGTATTAAGGGACAGAGGCAGTAATATATGCTTCTGAAAAGGGACTCTTCAAACCAAAGTTTGAGAGGCGAATTGGTGGGGCTTTTGATTGCCTTTTTCTCGCCTTGCATTAACATAAAGTTTTGAAGATATTTCTTTATCCCCAAAGATGGGAAATTCGAGGTGTTTGCTCAACTAATTTACCATAGGCATAAGTCTTTCACTGTTATGTACACGTGAACAGAAACAATGTTTGATCAGCCAGAAACGCATTACTATTGTGATACATTGCTACATGGTTCACTTCACTCCCTTCTTTCACTGTTTCACATGGTTTTATCAATGGTTGTTTCATATTCAATGGACTTAACATTAAGTTTAGCATTTTCCAACTTTCATTGACCCATGGTTCGAAGGCGAGGATACATTTTTTGTCTGTTTCATGGCATTTCCTAGCATGGCCAGATGTTGCCTAGGCAACCAAGCGATCCCTCTTCACTTTGGCTTTGCCTTGCGTTTTGACAACAATATGCTTCAAACATTTAATGGAAGATTTTTTAAATTTGGATTTTTTTATTGTTGACATTGTTCTTTATTTGTTCTTAGATGGCAAAAATGGATCTAAATAGTGACGATGAGAAGTCGAATGTTGAAACTATATTCTGGAGTGCTATGGACATGTTGTCCGATGATGACAAGAAATTGCCCCAGGTTGGTTGCGCTATATCCTTTTTAGCACATGTAATCATTAATGGGATAACAAAATTTGTTGTTTACCTCTTGATTCCATTTTTAGGATAGACATGACCGACGTTCGATCAGAGTTCTGTATTTTGAATTTCTTGATATCCTCAGGTCTCAAATATGCTGCCCCTTCTAAAACGTGGGATTGGCGTGCACCATTCTGGATTGCTCCCTATTCTGAAGGAAGTGATTGAAATTCTTTTCCAAGAAGGTTTGATCAAGGTTGGTGGAGAAAATCTGTAATCATTTGTTGATGATTCATGTGTGCTACTTTCACGCTGACACTTTTTTCTTGCATGTGCATTTTTTGTTTGTCATTTGATATCAGTTTTATTGCTAGATGTGAATTACTTTGGCATTTTATTACTTGTGCTAGCTTATTAAATTATCATTTGAGAATAATAGTTCAAATATTTCTGCTCATCGATGCTGTAGCATCGGAGTTTCTTATGTTGGTAGTCCCTCTGCTTTTTCGTTCTCTTGCTGAGATAATGAGATTATGAGAAGAGGAAATGTAAAAGTTATGCTTTTGACTCCATTTCGTTAATTCCTTTTTTTTTTGGTTCTGTCTTTAGAGATCAGTCATTAAATGATCAGCATAAGCATGAAAATATTATTAACAGGGAGAACATGGTTTCTCTTCGGACATAACTTCTTCAGTTATATTAATTATGAAGAGTTTCGAAAGTGGAAGTGAAATCCTGAAAAACACTCTTTGGTGCAAAGGAGAAAAGCAATAGCAACTTTATAATTAAAATTACAGAAGTCTCTTTACTTATATGAAGTGGATTAGATTATAGACTTGTATTTGGTGTGAACCTTTAAGTTTTGCAAAGTTTGGTTATTTCTTGGCTGTATTGTTTGTTTATCTCCTATTATTCTTGTGTGTGCTGATTCCACCTTCTTTTCTTCTCGTCTTTTGCATACTTATCCACTAAATGTGCATCTTTAGTGTTTATTTGCCACAGAAACTTTCAGCATTGGGCTGAACATGCCTGCAAAGACTGTTGTCTTCACTAATGTTCGTAAATTCGACGGGGATAAGTTTAGATGGATTACTAGTGGAGAATACATACAGATGAGTGGTCGTGCTGGTCGTCGAGGCATTGATGATCGGGGTATTTGCATCCTTATGGTTGATGAAAAGCTGGAGCCTTCTACTGCAAAGTCAATGCTAAAAGGAAGTGCTGATAGTTTGAACAGGTACCTTCAGTATTCTTTGAGAAGTGTCTACGTAGGATATATGGAATGATACTCACTGAGAAGTGGACGTTGGATATATAAAATGCTAGAAGTTTCTGCGTATGCTATAAAGCCAGTCCACCTTTGCCCTTTATTCCCGCTTTTAACTGCTTTCGCATTCAATATTTGTTTGAGTCCTTAGTGTTCTGTGTTCCTTTTGTAGGGGATGTTATTTGTAGACCTTACGTATACGAGTGATGCAAGTAGAGGGTAAAACCCTCCAGAAAAGTCTTCCCTACATTATTACATATAGCAGATGTCTGTAGGTTAAGTTATTACTTTTTTGGCTGGGTTTGGTTCCTGGATCATCTCTGATCTTTGGTTGATTGAAATGTAGAAAATGGATGAGTGAATCATGTGAATCCGAAGTATGATAGTAGTGTTGACAGTTTAATTTTCTGGAGGATGTTATAGACTTATAGTTGTGTAATGTAAGCATGGTAGCATTCATTAACATCTGGATTGTCTGAAGGTAGTCTTGCTTTAAGGTTTTTTGTCAGGAAGCTGAAGGATATTGATTAGGTTGACTGTTTCCTAGGTTTGAGAGCTCATAGGTCTTCTGTTGGCTGATGCTTGTTTCGATATAGTTTAATTATAGATGCATTAGTTGTTGGTTTTATTCCAATGTAGCTGCAAACATGTTTAGTTGTATTTGAAGTCGTTGGAACTGAATGCATCATAGGGTGTTTATGTTACTTGGAGTCATAGACTCTCCCCTGTGTTTGTGTGAACTTCATATATGATAAGGTTTTTTGACCCCCTTTTTTGTGGTCAAAGCCTTGATATTGTTAATAATGCTGCATGCACTTTTGTTGGACATGTATCTATTGCATAGGATAACTGGCTTGGGTTCATTTCTGTTCTCATGTGAAATGCAGTGCCTTCCACTTAAGCTACAATATGCTTCTGAATCAACTGCGCTCTGAAGATGGCAATCCTGAGAATCTTCTCCGTAATTCATTCTACCAGTTTCAAGCAGATCGATCTATACCTGATATTGAGGTTGGTTATTGCTTATTTGATGCTTCTAATTGATCATTTTGCCTGTTACTAATGACCCTTCTTTTGCAGAAACAAGTTAAAACCCTTAAAGAGGAGAGAGACTCAATTATAATTGAGGAAGAAGATAGCTTGGATAATTACTACTCTCTGCTACAACAATACAAGAGCTTAAAGAAGGATGTCAGAGATATAGTTCTCTCTCCAAAGTACTGTTTACCTTTCCTACAGCCTGGCAGGCTTGTAAGTGTCCAGTGTACAGATAGTGATGGGAGTTTGCCTTCTTTTTCTGTTAAGGAGGATATCACTTGGGGTGTTATAGTCAATTTTGAAAGGGTGAAAGGTGTATCAGAAGGTAACATGACTTCTTATGTTATCTCAGTTGCTATTTTTCTCTAGAGGTTAACTTTTTTGTGGAATAGTGCAGATGATTCAAATAAAAGGCCTGAGGATGCAAGCTACACCTTGGTTATCCTAACAAGATGTTTGGTGCATAAGGATGACGTAGGCAAGAAAACTACCAGGATTGTACCAATGAATCATCCAGGAGAAGCTGCCGTTATTTCTATTGCTCTATCTCAGGTGATGTACCACAATTTTTTCTTATGGATTGCTTTCTATTGCAAATATTTGAATGAAAGCAGCATGTATGGATTTTTTGTTTAAAATTAGCCGTTGGCGACTGTGTTCTCGGTCACGTGATTGCTTTGTCACCAAACTTAAAAGCATATTTTGGAACAGATCTTTTTTGGTCTCCTCACCTTTGTCCTTGACAGTACTGGTCACCATAAGCAACAGTTACTATTCATCTAGCACATGTCTTTTTACCCCTCTGATACCTTCCTTCGACATATATAGTTTATGGTTTGAAGTATCTAAATCTGCTGATTCTACTCCATTAACATGCTGAATTTTGTAGGTTCATAGTTTAAGCAGCATCCGCCTCATCATACCAAAGGATCTTTTGCCTGTGGATGCTCGGGAGAATACTCTTAAAAAGGTGTCTGAAGTTCTCTCTAGATTTTCAAAAGATGGCTTGCCTCTGTTGGATCCTGAAGAAGACATGAAGGTTTGGAAACTTGACTGTCAATCCCCCCATCCCCATCCCCACCCCCACCCCCACCCCCACCCCCTTTATCTAAGGCTAACTATTCTATTGCATGCCCTTAGGTTCAAAGCGGTTCATACAGAAAAGCTGCCCGGAGATTAGAGGCCCTGGAGAACCTGTTTGAAAAGCATGAAATTGCCAGGTCTCCACTCATTGAGCAAAAGCTCAAAGTTTTGCACACAAAAAAGGAACTTTCATCAAAGATCAAATCTCTTAAGAGATCAATGCGTGCTTCGACAGTATTGGCTTTCAAGGATGAACTAAAAGCAAGGAAAAGAGTGCTAAGAAGATTGGGGTGAGTGGTAATTTACGTGCTTATGGCATTTAATTGTTTGTTGGTGCTTTCTCTCTGTTTAAAATTTGAGAATGATGCAGATATATTACAAATGACGATGTTGTGGAGTTAAAGGGAAAAGTTGCTTGTGAAATAAGCAGTGCAGATGAATTGACGCTGACAGAACTCATGTTCAACGGGGTTCTCAAAGATTTAAAGATTGAGGAGATGGTAGCTCTTCTGTGTTGTTTTGTTTGGCAAGAGAAACTTCCAGATGCACAAAAGCCTCGGGATGAGCTTGAGATGATTTTTTCACAATTGCAAGACACAGCTAGGAGGGTAGCCAAGGTTCAGCTCGAATCCAAGGTGGTTATGAATATACTGTGCTTGATTCACATTTCACCCCATGTATTTTGCACTTTTGACATACCTGATGCGTAAACAATATATTTTTCTCCTTATAAACATAACAGTATCTCTAAGCGCACATAAACTACATGTAAGGATGCATGGTTGTTAACTTCGTGCAGTATTTCTTATACAAAAAGAATAGTGTGTAGCAACTGCAGTCTTAAAGTAGACGGGCTTGTTTTTTAAGCATTAGTTATTTTGCACGTATATCAATAAGTTTATCGCAGGTCAACAAATGCGGATTACACCACCATTTAATGTGCTTGTTTATCTATCACACTTGCTGCCCTCATGTTAGACTATGAATAGTATAGTGTGGAAAGAGCACTAAATGCACTCGTGTGGTCAGTTGGCCTGCTTTCATCTTGTTGATACATATACTAATACTTAAATTAATCTTTCGTCCTTCGGTCTAGCATCAGATGCATGTTCTCTTAAGTTCATTTTGTTTGTAAAGTTATATATGGACAGTGAGTGGTGAAAGTACAATGTTTCCCCGTATTTACACATCACAAGCTTAAAGACTACTATTGGTGCATGTTTGCCAGATTGCAATATCTGTATCAAGAAACTCCGATATGCATTTTATGCTAATATGCTTCGGAGGTACATTGTACAATTATACTTTTTTCTTTGCTGTCTAGTATATCTGCTTGGGTTGCATTTTTCTAACCTACAAATTTAATGGTGAATTGGTAGTGCTATGGTTTTAGTGGCTGATGCTTTAGTTTTCAAGGGTTTCTGTCTTTTTGGATAGAGTCAAATGTTTAAAGACTGTGGGGCACTCTCTACAAAATGCTAATCAAAGAAAATTTATATGTACAAAGATGGTACCGATGAGTTGAAAAACAGCTCTAGGGGGCTGGTGTCATGGAGTACAGACCCTCACTTTCCAAGCTGATGAGAAAATGTATCAAGGCACATGATTTAGGACACGGGTTATATATTTCTTGTGTGATTGGCTGACAATAACAATACTTAATCATTACTTGTATGTTTGTGCAGGTTCAAATTGATGTTGAGAGTTTTGTTAGCTCTTTTCGTCCTGATATCATGGAAGCTGTGTATGCTTGGGCTAAAGGATCTAAATTTTACGAGATAATGGAAATGTCCCAGGTGTTTGAGGGGAGTTTGATCAGGGCTATTAGAAGGTTGGAGGAGGTCCTTCAGCAGCTTATCCAAGCATCGAAATCCATCGGGGAAACTGAACTTGAATCAAAATTCGAGGATGCAGTTACAAAGATCAAGAGGGATATTGTTTTTGCAGCATCCCTTTACTTATAGTCCAAAAAATTCAGAAAGCTTTCCACCTTTTACTGTCTCAATTCTTTTGCTGCGACATAAATACAGGGCTTCTTAAATATGAAGCATGGCATATCAAAAGTCATTGACTTCAGCGCTCGTTTTTTGGAGATGAAAGGTATGTTTCCCGGTGAAGTACTTGCACTGGAACATTGGCTGTAGGGCAGAGACTAGTTCTATTAATTTTGATATATCTTGGTCCCAGATGCGCGTGAGTTGCAGGAACTTTCATCAAGCCGATTTGAAGGTAGTGTACATGTTGCTTTTAACTTAAAACTGGTGCAAGTAAAATCAGGTTATTTGCACACATGAATCTTTGTTATTTATCATGCACCATTTTGAGTTTGTTCTGTAGGATAAGAATAGATATTCTCAAGTATGTAGCTTGGCCTAGGATGTTTCTTAGCCAACGAACCGCTTTGAAGATTGCATTTGTTTCGATATTTTAGTGTGGAATTCAGGATTATTATTATTATTATTTGCCACATTCCTCTGTTTGGGGTTTTTTTTGTTTGTGGCTGAAGAACTGATGAATAAATTTTAGAAATATTAACTGCTTTACACTTTAAACTGAAAATACTATTGATGATGGAGCTGAATGTTAGGGGTGTAATCGAGTCGAGTCGATACTCTTTCGGGCTCGAGCTCGACTTGACTAAAAATGTTTGGGCTCGAAACTCTGCTCGAGCTCGATCGAGCTTTAGAAAAGCAAGATCGAACTTGACTCGTTAAGTACTCGATATAGCTTGACTTGGCTCGTAGGCTCAATTATTTTCCTAAAATTCATTTTAACTTTTAATGAAATATGGGAACTCGAATAATATTTTTTTTAATTATGAAAAATAATATTATATAATAAATTTAATTAATTAAATAATTACTTGATCAAGCTCGGGATCCTAGATAGGAAGATTTTTTTTCTTCAATTTGACTCAACGGTGAAACCACCGTACTCTTTCCTGTTAGTAGATTTTTTTTTCATTTAAGTATTGTTGTTAAGAGGTTTTAATGAGGCAGGGTTATGTGCATCTGATAAAATTTAATAAACCTTTTTTTGGTTACCATTCCCAAAACAATCTCTTGCATCATACAACGAACATTATTAAGATCAAAATTTTGATTACCAAGCTATACGACGACACCTATTAACACAATCTCGACACCTCAGCACCACAATCTAGCATATGGACGGACACTAATAAGTGCTCAAGTGCAAGAAGATCCTCATGCATTTGCAACACGTAAACCAGTAAAACGAGACTCCACGGACCTGCAAAAGTTGGAGATGATAATATGCCTCCTCCGTAGAAACTCTCTTCCTGCTTTTTTTCCCCAGAGAATCAAATATGGGTTGAACTGGTTTTCCGTTTTCTTTCACTTGAAAAACGACTTGTTCTTGATCTACCTTCTCTCGACTTGCTGCTACTTCTTGATCTGCTTTCTTTAATGCATGTATCATAAGATTCAGAACTCGAATCGTGTGATCCATCCTTGTTTTTCTCTTGTTTTTTATCACTATGATGAGGTTTTCGTTTGTTGTGACTTCTGCCATGCTCACTACATTCTTTAAGCTTTCTTTCGGTGTCTTCACCTTCAGTTGGATGACTCTCTTTTGATCTACCTTCTTTTGACTTGCTTCTACCCCTTGATCTACTACTTTCTTTGAAGCGTGCATCGGAAGATTCACCACTCCAGTCATGTGATACACGGTCCTTATTCTCTCGTTTTCGATAACTATGATCAGATCTTCTTCTGTGCTTATCACCTTTTCTTGTATGAATATCGTCAGGTACCCAACGGTCACTACTTGTTTCAATTCCCTCCCGAGACTCCCTAGAGTCACAACTGTAGTCAGAAGAATCATAGGATTTGGATCTTTCATAGTACTCCTCCCTAGTGGTTGATTTCTTGTGCTCGGACCGCCTACCAGATGATTTCAAATGTTCATCAGGAAATTCAACTACGGAGGTGTTTTTCGTGTTATGAAGCTTCTTTTTCCTGCATGAACTAGCAGTCTCCATCATGAACTTTGATTTCACAACGTCAGAATCATTCCTGGGGTATTTATCATTGTGATTATAAGATTTCCTAGAGTCGTCTTCAATTACAAATCTTGAGGATCTTTTGTACGAATGGTTGATCTTGGCCGTCATTTCATCAGACGAATTGCTTTCAGAATCACTGCCATCGGATCTTCTCCGACGACCCTTGTTGGAATCATTAGAGACAGATTTTCTTCTCTTCTGAGATCTGAAATCATCCATGCTTCCGTACGAAGTCTCCTGCTGCCTTGAATTATGTTCTGAAAATTCATAACCATTGTGCCTGGGCGACGAGTCATATTCATTATGATGATGATCTCTTTTTTTGCTATATTTGACCTCGTCCGGTTTGTGAACGAGATCCCATGTCCTCCTTTTGTCCTCACTAATATGCGTTTGCTCATCTTTTTTAATCCTTCGAGAGTCGTCTTCTTCATCATGGTCTCTTGACCTTCTCTTTGAATTGTCAAACTCCTTGGAATGAGATCTTAAGCGATGATGCCTGGAGGAAGACTCAAAATTAATAACTCAGAACAAGAAAGCTTTACAAAATATGGTGTGTGTGTGTGTGCACGCGCGGTGTGGGGGATTTTTGAAGCGGAAAAAATAAAGAGATGTTTTTTCTGCAACAACTCGGAATTTGGCAAGGTGACACAGTTAAATCTGCACACCAATCACAAAAATAAATAGCAAACAAATGAAAAACCAAACCAAAAACCAAATAAATGATGCACCTTATACGGTCACCTTCCAAACTTTTGCTAGAGTTCCTATGTGTTCCAACAGTTTCTTCTTCATTGTGTCTGTCATACAGATATTCATCTGAATAGCCAAATAAAGCAGCCATCTTTTCCTCCCAGAACCTTGGGGGCGGTTTATCCCAATCAGCCCACTCATAATCTCCACAAGGATTACGAAAGCTGTGAATGAAATTACACGCAGTTCCACGTGAACATGTCTGAAAAAAGAACTGAATCAGACCTTATGGAGCCCTCCATTTACTAAAAATAGGTAGAAAGCTAATAAACAGTTGATGCTTGAATGAGTTTTATATACCCCAGCAGATGCATGGGGAAATATGAATTGGAGTAAAAGGGGGGTTTACCTTTAATCTTGATTTCATATAATCCCCACAAATGGCAACTCTCCACCGCGTTACACTAACAAATTCACAAGTCACCTGAGAAGATGTCACAACATAAGACCACCAAAAGGGGGCACACGGCTTTCAGTTTCAAATGCATAAATCTTCCTTCCAAACTCTATGAAAAAAAAAAAAAATTCCGATTGCTTGCATTGGATTGTTATCTTGCTTAAGCTGTTTGGGAGATACATACTTTCAGTCGATTTTTATTTAAGAACATGGAACTAACATGCTGCAGTTATAACCTCACTGTACATTATCAAAGAGGATAGGAACAAACTTTACAAATTTGATACACATTAAACAAGCTGGTAAAAATGGTCATCCAAAATTGCATGGACATGGTATATTGTATCATGTGTATGTGGACATGAAAAGACTAATCTTTCTCAAGATAGAGGTAACGAAAAGAACGTTAGCATGCATGCTTACAAATTCACCCCCATATAGTGTTTAAACGAAGGCAAGATATGATTCTTATACGCTCAATTTTTCACCAAAACTCAACTGATTTCATGGCACCATTAGAATATCAGAACTACCTAATAAAGTGAATGAGCCTAATACTACTTAATCAACAATCTAAGGCAGACAACTTGTGCAAACCATTGATTCACACTCCCTCAATTATATACAGATACGCACGTCTTTAAATGGAAGAGAAAGTCTCACCTGCTTGCCAGCAAAATAGCGACCATTGATTGATTGATAGGCAAGCAAAGCAGAATCCAAGGACTTGTAATGTACATAAACATTTCCTCGCAAATGGTATGAACCGTTTCTGCAGACCTAAACTCAAAAAATGGTGGTGAAATAATTCATAAGTGTCGCATAAGAATCAAAGGGGGTCAGAAACTACTCAATGAAACACGAAGTTCCAGTTATTCAATGCTGACTTGTTAATCACTTACTTAGAATGGATGTTAAAAAGCACCAACAAGTAAGTAGCAGGGTAGGAATACTCACAAAGAGTTGCTGCATTTTCGTGTCTTACGATTTTTAAAGCAAAACACCACCACCATTGTTATTTGAAGTGAAGTTTTGGACACAAAGCTACATTTCCTTGGGTTTTGGAACTCAATCGCTTTGTGCATATAAAATCAAGTAGACTAATCCAATATCTACCGCTTCGAATACAGTAATGAAAGGAGTGCAATTTAATATACAGATACGCAGGGGAAATTTACAAGGCTGTCTCATGAAATCAAACAAACATAGGCCATAGATAATATCAAAGCCATACTTCATTGGATTTTGGAACTAAAGTGCTTCAGGCATTTGGAAATGACGTTGACATAATTGACCATCTACTACTTCCAATAAACTAATGACAAGAAGTGCATTTCAATACGCAGATACATGGAGGACAACTTTGAATTGTTGGTTCATGAATTTAAATAAATTATATCATTAGTCGGTGAATCAGTCTATTGAATTAATAAAGAAGCACTTTCATCAATCAGACAGACCATTTTATTAGTAATCTTTATTCATTTTTAACTGTAAGTTCAAAGTTGCACAGTCTACAAATATTCCCAGAAAGAAGATGAGCATCTGCAGTATACCTTGAAATTTATAATTTCTCCGAACTTCAAAAATTCAGTATGCACATCCTCATAAAATTCTTCATAGGAATGCTCAACCTCCTCATCTGTGTACTGGTGACCAAGGAAGAACAGAGATTGATGGTATAAACAAAGATAAAGCACAACAGAAGACAGAGCAAGGGAACATCAATGAAGGATATAGCAAATTAGAACACACATAGGAGTATACATGCATATGCAGAGGATATTATTTCTACTGTATAGTATGAAACACAAATACACAATTTGGCATTATATGTTGGAACGCTTAAGCTTATTCTACTATCAGCACAGTGAAAGGAAAATCCAAGTAATTTTAGGAGCACAGGTGTCTTATCTGCAAATAATGGGATATCTCAATAAAAAAAAAGGAAGAGTAATATGTGAGAAAATCCTAAGCAGTTTGATAGGAAATATCATTGATGGGTAAGTCACATGACTAGCTGCAGAAATATTTTCTTACGTGCTGCAAGAGATTTGATGTTGAATAAGGCAGTTTTTTTTTACATAATTATATCTCTTATATTGTTTATATTATCCTAAATAATTAATCTAAGGCAACAATGTAACCAAAGCACGTAACTTCTGATGCTGCCTGGAGTCTTCCTTCGCACATGATGAACCTAAAACAACATGAGCACTACTCGGACTGTAAGTTTCAAATGCTATGACGATTCAACAAGTGAATGTATGCATATGTGTGTGTAAAAGATTCAACAAGTTTATATGATCAGATTATCTTTTCTTTCTTCAAACACTCTAGTTCACATGATCGATTCTCAATTTGTCAGAATGAAATCCAGAAAGTAGAAGTCAGCAGTCATGGAACATTTGAAGGAAACTAACGCCATACAACTACCAAAAAAAGTTACACATACCCAATGAATCCTAAGGGGCACCAAACAAATGATATAAATAAAACAGCCACGATTAATCCATTTAAGCCAGGTAGGATACAGTTTGCAAACATTTGACCTCCAGGCCAAGCAAGACCAGAATCAATCACCTCCATCAATTTTAGTGCAGAACTTCAGCTATACTCTGAGTTAAAGAATATTCATAAACATTCAAAGTAAAAACATGAAACTACAATAAAAAATAAACAAACACTTAAGTGTTCATCCGAGAATGAAGATATTCAACAAACTCTTCCCTGTTTATGAAAAAGAAATTGTGGGGGAGGGTTGAAAAAGAACATTCATTGAAGACACTAATAGTCTAATACTAAGTCAATCGGAAGGTCTGAAGTACAAAAATTATATTGCAGATATGGTATGTTCATACCATGTATCTCAGATGAATGGAGAAGGTATATATTAGATAAGAGTAACCATACAAGGAGCAATTCATGCTAATCCAAAATCCATTAAGACAACATGCCAAACGCAAAGTTCAACGGAGCTGTGCATTACATACAGCCACTGATGGATGCAGGCATTGAGAGAACGCAGATGGAAGGAGATGTTGCGCATAGCAAATTGGTAAACGACTACATTGTGTAAAAGCTTAAACTGATAAGTGCAATTTATAAATGTAGACTTTCTAACATACCCCTAACTTGTGGGCTTGCAGAGGTAAGCAGCAGACACTAGCAGCAGTTGTAGTTTGTAACAAATGGAGAAGCAGTTAGATTGGACCTCGGAATCTCGTGTTCTGATACTAGGATAAACTACCATCTAACCTAAAAGCTTAATGAAAAAGTGCAAGCTCAACTAACAGATCAGGCTTTTAGGGATATGTATAATTTTTACATGTATAATTCCTAACACAAATCAAGTAGAACAAGCATAGTGATGGAGTATATTAACAATAGAAGAAAGTTCATAAAATCTCCATAGAAGAAAGCTTATGCTAAGTATTACAGAAACATGTCAGCCACACAAAAAAGGATGGGAGAAATAAGTGGACACACAAATGGCTTTAGGTAAAATATCCTGCAATTGTTAGCTTCCATATTTACCAAACACACGAATCTAAAGAGATCACATGTTGAAACTCCAAAACAGATCACAGGATACTAGGCACTTCTTAACAGACCTCGAGGCCTTCATCCTGCTCCCAGGCAAGGCCAGGTCCATTGTACATGTTCTTCATGAGCAGTGTACAAGATTTATCAGGGTAAAAGTGAACTCTGCAGCAGCGTGATCCAAATCGACAAGCCCCTGTCTTTAAGTGGAATGGACAGTGCGCTTTATCCTGACAGGTGCATAACAAAAAAATAAAAAATCAGACGTGGATGAAAGTAAAAGGCAGCAAGCTACAAATTTATAGTTAATAGCAAGGAGGTAGACAAACAGGAAATGGTAATGAGATACGGAAATACAAGGGAGCAAAAACAAGGAAGTCCACCTGCTCCGTCCCAAAGTTGGGAGTTTGTTGCGCAACATTCTCCAAAATTTGTTGAGCTGTAAGCGCTGAAGTGTTTTTGTAATCAGTAAAAGCTTCAGATTGGGGAGGAAGAGGATTTGAGGTAGGCCTATTGGGATTCTGCAATTCCAAGTGAAAGCTCACAAGTCAATAGTGGAAGAAATGACATGTGCATGAAATAATATGTATTTGGTGGGAAATCCGACCTCTATTGCGATCTCCAGATGTGCACTTTTCTTCACCTTAACTTTATTCTTCTTGACAATGATTTCATTTCCTTGCCAAATGATCTCAGGAGGGCCCTCATCTACATATTCCCATTCATCACTTTCATTTGACTCCGCATTATGGTCAGCCTGTTAAATACGAACGATACACCAAAAGTCAGTAACATCAATCGATGTATGTACTACCACGACAATTGAGAAGAACGACGGTAATTCATGTTAAACCCAAACAAATGATATGGTTACAAAAATAAACGGAAGAATCAAATGTGATTGTAAAACACTCAAATAAACGAGCAAAGTCAGTACAGTAACCACTTTCATTGTTAATGTTATTCCGTTTTAACCTTCACTCATAGCTTTAGTAAATTTAACATGGAATCAGTATGTATACGGTAAACCACACTTTTGTAAGCCAAGAAAATAAACAACTAGGGCGAAGAACGTGAACCTGATGTACTTTCAGTCTTTCTTCGTCTTCTAAAGCTCTTATTCGCTCTTCTTCTTCTTCTTCAGCCTTTTTCCGCTCCAGTTCTTCCAGAAAGATACGTTCTCTCTCTTCGAATTCTCTCCTTTCTTTCTCAGACCTCTCATTCTCCATCTCCATTTCGAGTTGAAGACGCCGTTGCTCCTCGGGGTCGTTTAGCTGAGCCTCCTCTTCCTGTCGTTCGATCTCGGCCACTTCCTTTCTCTTCTGCTTCCTCTTCTCCTTCTTTGCCACCTTCCTCTTATCCTTCCTGCTCATGCTCGCCGACGCCGATGATGCTGCGTTTAGGACGGCCTCTTCCTCTGTTGCCATCTCAATTTCTCAGGGGATCATCCGACTTCAGGGTTTCCCGCAGACCTGCTTTCCGGGGAAATGAACTAGATGAGCTGTTGTCAATGCTTTACCCGCATAAGCTTTGGCTATTAAAAAAGATTTACAAGAAAATAAAAAAGGGGAATTGCCCCCAATAGTCTAATTTTTAACATCATTTGTCTAAATAGTACTCCCTCCTCTAAATAGTACTCCCTCCGTTTTTATATATCGGCAGAAAGAAAAATCACACAGATTAAGAAAGTAATTAATATGTGTATTGGGAATATATTTTCTTATTAGAGATGTAAATATTTTGTTGGTAAAGGAGTTTTTAGTATTGGAATTATGTTTTGGCCAATTATTTAAAAGGACTGATTTTCAACTTATTAGGGGTAATAGGACAATCCGAAATCTTATTTAGTTATAAGGACATTCTAATTTCAAGTGGATAAAGAGGAAGAAGGAAAAAAAAAAAGCTTTCAAAGTAATTAAAATATAAAAAAAAAACATAACAAAACAAAAAAAAAATTACTTTGCGGGGTTTTTTTCTTTTTTCTTTTTCTTTTTTTTTAATTTATAATTCACCATATTTCTAAAGGTCATATATTTTGATCTAAAACTCGGATCATCATAATTTTTTCACTAAAATTCATAATTTTTCGTCTTCTTTATTTTAAAATTAAATTTGATATTTTTCCGAATAAATTTCATAAAATCAATTTTTTCTTCATAAAAATCGACGCGACGTATTGATCACCGTCGTTGATCGACCACCTATTGGCCACCGGATCCATTAACCACCCCGATGCATTCACCGCCGCGATTCATTGGCTACCATGATGTATTGACCGCGATCCATTGACAACCTTGATCGATGACATCTCATTGTAGCGATTTATCAGTGACTTCTTATTTGTAATGATATATGCAGGTGATGTCTTATCAGATCGAATTATGCGAATGACGTGTTATTGTAACAATTTATGCATACCTTTGGTTGTAAAAATATGCATTTAAACCAAAAAAAAAAAAAAAATACGCTTATTTTACAAAGTTATCGAAAATTTAAACCAACACTAATCAAATAAACCAACATCAATCAAATATTTAAAGATAACAAAGAAATAAAGTTACTTTACAAAGTTATCAAATGTGTGTATCAAGTTGTATATCGCGGTGACATCAATATCATTGCATCAATTATCTAATTGTAAATACAAATCATCAATGTCACCGCAAAAGTCATCAATGTCCTGCGTCGTGATCGTCGATATCAATGCGTAATAAGTCGTCAATGTCATCGCATAAAACCTAACAATTGCATCGATCACTCTGCTCTTGTTTTGCATTTCTCCAAATGTGGAGCTTTTAATATGGATAAATTACAAGTTTGGTGAAACTACAAAGACTCTTCACTATGACTTTTGTAATGGCCACACGCTGTTTTGTGCCTCCGATAATTGGATTCATTGTGGAATCCTCAATTCTTTAACACGATCTTGAATCATTTGACGATCTTGTTTAGCTTAATGTCCCTGCATCATTCATCAATGTCACTGCATCGGACATCAATGTCCATGCATCAAACATCAATGTCACCGCATAAGTCATCAATGTCCTTGTATCAGACATCAATGTCACTAAGTCATCAATGTCCCTGCATCAGACATCAATGTCACTGCATAAGTTATCAATGTCACTGCTAAAATCATCAATGTCACTGCTTCAGACATCAATGTCACTGCATCTTAAAATAAAAAAAAAACAAACAAACATCAGCTCCAGCGCTTCATCTTTCTTTTTTTTTCTTCCAGCGTTTTTTTTTTCTTTTCTAGCGCTTTATCTTTTTTTTTTTCTTCTTCCTTCCTTTTTCTTCTTTATCCACTTGAAATTAGAATGTCCTTATAACTAAATAAGTTTCCTTCTTAAAATTAGAATGTCCTTATAACTAAATAAGATTTCGGAGTGTCCTAAATGATCATTAATTCTCTAACGACGGCCTTATAACTAATTTGCACATATGTTTTTTTATTAAAGATGTAAATATTTTGTTGGTAAAGGAGGAAAAAAAAGAATAAATGCTGCATTGGAAATGTAAAATGACAGATAAATAAACAAATGACAAAAATTGAAATGTGACAGATAAAAAAACGGAGGGAGTATTTGACTATTTGGACATTTTTAAAAAAGTGCGGATTTGTGCGTTATGCCAAAACTACCCCTTTCAATCAACCCCAAATTGTTCCCTCCCTTCCCAAAAATCAAATTTTGAATATAACATACATTTCCCCTCTTATCTTTCTTCTTCCTCCTCCTCCTTCTTCTTCTTCAAACTCATTTCTTCTTTTTCAAACTCATTTTGCTTGAATTATTACTATATTTCGAGTTTGACTAGCGTGTATGGGCATGCAGCCCCCCTTGTTTTTGGCGAGGTTGAGAGCGCTGAGTGTTGAGCTCACTAAAATAATTAAACATAGAGTCTGACTTAACTTTGATAGTTGAGTTGAAAATTTATGTATGCGGCCCCTTGTTTCAGGCAAGATCGTTGGCGGGCTTGATCGAAACAAATCTTGGCAATAACATTGCTACATGAGCTATACTTTCCCTTTGTGCGACATGTCGGATATGGCAGTGAAGGTGAATAGTTCTGACCTTTGATTGGACGGTTCATTGGCAGCTTTTTTTAAGTTTTCAGTCGTTTTGATGACTACGCAATTAATGTTGTATTGACTGCGGTTTTGATAACTGTGTGGCAATGAATGAGGCTTTTGGAATTCGAATCTTGAAGGTCCCGCGTGAAATGGTTTGAGAGTGTTTAAAATTCGAATTTTATATATACAAGTGTTCTTTTTCAAATCGATTCAAACATCGAGCTCGACAATTGTTTCACCTGAAGTCCGGATTCAGAAAATCTCTAACTCCAACTAAAACAAGGGGCCGCGCTTTGAATTTTTTAAATCAAACAACGGGTTCGGCAAAACCATGCTCATTAACGTCGGTTCATTTTTTGGTTCCTTTTGGATTCAGCTATTTTCGGCGAGTCCACACCCTCGCCCAAATCAGGGGAGCTGGATTTTGGTTAAATTTAAGCAAATACAGATGAGTTCGATTGACTAATTGGCGAACTCACCACTCGCGCCCTCGGAAAAATAAAGTAGACTCGAAAAGGTCAGGTTTTTTATTCACTACTTTAAACGAACTCGACGTTAAACACTCTCAAACCCGCCTAAAGCAAGGGGGCCGTATACGTATATGTATGTTGGATATATGTATGTCGGACTCAATAAGTGGAAGCGAAAGTAGAAACAAATAGCGAACTCAACATACTTAATACAAAAACAAAGGCCAAAATAAACGGTACGCTCGAAAGGGAAAGTAATCCTCTTCTCTGAATTGTAGCGGTTTTTTGACTTCGCGCTCCCTATTTCTTTGCCTATCCTCTCTTGGAGGATGTCGCTCTTCCCTTGATGGATTTGAATCGACCTTTGCGTTTCCTCGGTTGTTCGATGTCGAGGGGATCGGTTCCGATATACCAAACTTCCAGGATTTATCGAATAGATCTTGGAGGTTCAACGCGGGCCTCCATATGAGCTCAGTTTTAAGGCCACATATTCCCAGGCCTGTTTGGAAACTAGTGATAATCTCCTTACCGTTATGCCCCTGGTCTGATAAAAAATATTTGTGAATCGTTCGTAGTAACTTTGAACTGATTCATTTTCTCCTTGGCGGACCTCGAACAGACCGTCGATTACTTTTTTGGGTCTGCCTACTGACTTGAACTCATTAACGAACTTAGTCTCTAAGTTGCCCAATGAATGGACAGACTTGGGTGGTAGACTTAGAATCCATGTTACGACTCTGTCTTGCATAGTGCCTACTAGGGCGATGAACCAGGCGGATTCATTTCGCACTGCCAATGTGATTTTGCTTTGAAAAGCAGAAATCCAACCTTAAGGGCAAGTTGTACCGTGATAATTTAGAAAGCTGTGGTAATGTATGCCTCTTTTTGGCGTTGTTTTCAGAATGACCACGGAGAGGACACTGATTCCCCATGATGGTCTGTTCGCTCCTCCAACCTTTACCTTCTCTATATCCTCCAATCTTTTTTCTAGCATTTCGAAATTATTTTTCCTAGCATGCTCGGGTGAGTGTCTAGGTTTATGCTCTGATTGAGCTTCTCTTCTGGTCTATGTTGAGATTCGGCATGTTGGTCACCGAGCCTTTCCCTAACATTTTGACGTTCGGCGCCGCGTCCTCCACCTATTCGCCTAGGAGCCACATTACGTTCTTGCGATCATTATTTCGTGGTCCAGTCGACTCAGGATCGATCCCTTTGTTTGGGTTCGCCCGTCCGAGGAATGGACACTGCCCTCTCTTTGAGGCCGTCCTTCTCTATTTGAATGTTGAGTATGCTGATCATGAGCGGGGTCACTAAAAGTCGGGATCAGAGTTGGCATTTCCATTGGAGCCGCAAGAGTAGTTATACCCGCAACCGACATAGCTTTGATCGGTTTAGGAGGCAAACCAATGGATACAAGGTACTGATTCCCTTCATCCATTATTTCTACATACTCTATATAAGCCAAGATAACACATGCATTTGAATCATGTGGGCCCGCTATTGGTGGGATGAGGGTTGGCTCATGAGTTCGCTGCTGTCTAGACGTACCTGTGATTTCCTTTCCTCTATTTGAGGTTATGGCCTCAAGTGTATTACTGGCGTTGCCACTCTCGTTGATGAAAAGATGGGCGTCCTCGCCTCTAGCCCTCTCTCCACCTTGGCGACCCACAGGGTTGGACAGAGTAGCGGCATGTGTCGACTTTTGGGTGGCCTTTAAGACAGGCGTAGCTGGCACCATAAATTTACTCACAGTCATGTTTGACTTGATGACTATCTGTTTGACAATATCTTTGACTTCGTACTTTCTGACACACTTATCCTCTGCTTTTACTGTCGAGCTTATCCTCTGCTTTTGCAACGAATTTCTCCAAATTACAAAGTATTTCGTACAAAGCAAAATCAGGAGTTTTAACCATCAAAACTATAAATTGAGAAGCAAAATCCAAGACAAAACCCTAGCAGAAAGCTCCAGCAGAGAAAGAAATCCGGCCACCGGAGATTCAAGCATAGCTCTAGTGCAAAACCCGAGGAATCATCAATAAAAAACAAACTCCAATTCCATCAATGAAATCAAACCCATGAAACGAGAGAAGAAAGAGCTCAGGAGAGGGAGCAACGATGCCAGCAAAGAGCATCAGGAACGACCCAAACTTGTCTTGATTTGCTTGAATTGAAGCCTACTGTTGTGAGGGGTAATGGGTCTGAGAAGGAGGTCCATGAAATTTGCATATTTTAGGGTGATTTTAATCTGACTGAAACTCAAGAGAAGGAAAGGTATTTTAGTCCGATTAAAATGATTTTGTCATTTTTACAACAAAAAAAATTAAATCTGAATTAAAACTTTATTAGGGAGGAAAATATGGATTATTTTCTAATTTTTCCTAGATATTTTTTATTTTATTTTATCTTTTCTTGCGCACAATAAGTCGTAAACGGTTCTAAAATTTGCGCTCCCGTGGAAAGAAGTGTGAGCGAAGTGAATGATGACATTGCCATCAGCAAAGCCGTCACCGGTTCCGATCACTACGGCGACCGTGAGCAGAATGCCTCCCCGGACGGTGTTGATAACCGGCGTCAGCAGGGGGCTGGGAAAAGCCCTAGCGTTAGAACTCGCGAAGCGTGGCAACTCTATAATAGGATGCTCTCGCTCTCAGGATAAACTTGATTCCATCCAAGCTGAGCTCGCCTCCATCTCCCCGACTTCCCCTTCGCAGTCTTCACCGCAATCCAAACACCTGATCATGAATGTCGACGTGGTAGTTTATTTATTGCGTTTCTCTTGTTTTTCCCCTGATAAATCGTATTTGTTGCTTTGGTTGTCTATTGCCATTTTCTAATTTTCGTTTCTAAATGTTGTATTTGTCGAGGGTTTTATTTATTTATTTCATTTTAATTTGATTATGTTTTTGGGTTTGCTTTTCCCGCACAATGTAAAATGAAGGTTATGTGTAGGATTTCTTTTTTCTTCTTTCTGTTTTTATTCATTTACGGGTGAGGAATATGAGGAATATGTGGCAATTTGATATGAATGCTTGTTGGATGTGTGCACTGGAAAGACGGTATTTGTTAATTAGTATGAATGATATCTATGTCGCTACTCAGAATATTAATGTGTTCCACTGAGTTAAATTACTCTGCATTTGATGATACTCGGATATGGGAACGATGCATTGTTGGCATAGCCAGTAAAGAATGAGACAACTTGCACTAGGAATGATAAGGAAAGAGGTCTGCATTGAGTTTAGGCTGTCTAGCCTGTCTGCCTTTTGTTGAGATCCAGTTAATCGTTTGGAAATTTGTATTTGTTTTGAATATTGTTTGCATCTTGACGGCACTCGAATGGGGTGTAACTAGAGCTTTGGTGTTTTTGTTAATTGTGGACGAGTGATTAGCATCTTATGCAATTAAGAAGGGAATCTCTGGGGGCCTCTGTTCTCTTCACAAAGAACTAAAATTGTGTATAAAAAGAGAGCAGTTCCCGATTATTTTTGGGTTCAAATTTAAATCTTCCATGTAGTACCAGGCGTTCTAGGAAACTGCATGAATTGTGCATTAACAATAGGAAAATGTTGGAAATCACAGGATTTATTCTATGTACTTTTTATAGTTTTTTTTATTGTTCTTATTTTCGTAATATACTATCTAAGTATTTGGATTAAAAGCTGCTTAATTGTTTCCGTTAATTCTTCATGTAACGGCTAGAATAGAAAATGGAGGTCTGTCTTATCAATAGAAATCATGTACTGCTCTAATGCACAAGAGATTTGGGAGGTTGTAGGTGGTACTTACTCAAACCATGGAAATCATGCTCAAGCTTTTGCCATTAAGACAGAGCTGAGAAACTTTGCACAAGGCTTTGAGGATGTGACTAAATACTTCAATCACTTAAAAAGCTTGTGGCAAGAACTTGACCAATTAAACTCCATAAATTGGGAGTGTACCAATGATGGTACTAAATACAAGATTGTTATTGATCAAAATAGGATCTATGAATTCCTAGGAGGATTAAACTCTGAATATTATGCTGCTAGTGAAAGAATTCTCTCCTAGAATCCTCTGCGTAATATAATGGAGGCTTTTGCGTACATTTGAAGAGAGGATTGCAGAAAGATGGCTAGGCCTAATACTGCACCTACTCCAACAGCAGACCATTCTGCTATAATTGCTTCTTCTAGATACACTCCAAGGTTTGATCAAGGGAGAAATGAGAACAAGAGGAACATGTTCTGTAACTTCTGCAAAATGAAAGAGCATATCAGGGATACATACTGGAATCTGCATGGAAAACCACAAGGCTTCTCTGGACAAGGTCCTAGGAAGAATGTGCACGAACATAATAGCAGAAAAGAGACTGATCAGGCTCATGTTTCAAAACAAGAAGCTGGAAGTCCTTTCATTAAGGAACAAGTTGAGTTCTCGAGACAGCTTCTAGAGAAACAAAAACCTATTGAAGAGTCACCAAAAGAAATCCTTGATCAAGGTAATGCCTCATGGATCATAGACTCAGGGGCATCTAGTCATATGATAGGTAACATGTCCCTCTTCTCTACTTATGAATCATCATCGATGGACCACAGAGTCCATATTGCTGATGGTTCCCTTGCTAAAGTAGCAGGAAAAGGGAACATTAAGCTTTCTAATCATATGTCATTGCTTTCTGTTCTTTATGTTCCTGATTTGTAATGAAATCTGATTTCTGATAGTAAATTTACTTAGGAAACAGATGTGTTGCTATATTCTCCATTTGACTGTTGTGTATTCCAGGACTCGAGTACTAGGAAAATGATTGGCAATGCTAAATCTAATAATGGCCTATATATTCTCAGATTTCAAGATATGAGGGGTGATCTATGTGCAGTTGTTCAAGCTTCCCAGACAGACAAAGAGAAGCTTAGACTGCTACATAATAGATTAGGGCATCCTAGTATCCCTTATCTTGTAAAATTGTTTCCGACTATGTTTAATAATAAAGATCTTAGCTCTTTCCATTGTGAAGTTTGTGAATATGCTAAACACCATAGGTCTGGTTTTGAATTTGTTCCTTATACAGAATCTGCTCCTTTTTCTTTGTTTCACAGTGGTCTCTGTGGACCATCTAAAGTTACAAATCTAGCTAACACTAGATGGTTTATGACTCTGATTGATGATCACACCAGAGTTTGCTGGGTTTATCTATTAAAGGACTAAACTGAAGTTTGTAATGTCTTCAAAACTTTTTACAGTATGGTGGAAACTCAATTTCATACTAAAATCAAGGTTCTTAGGATAGACAATGGGACTGAATATTTCAAATCTCAACTAAGTAATATCCTTGAGGAAAAATATGTCATACACCTAAGTTCTTGTGTCAACACTCCACAACAGAATGGAGTTACCGAATGTAAAAACAAACATCTCTTAGGAATTTCTAGGGCTTTGATGTTCACCTCTAACCTTCCTAATCGTTATTGGGGAGATGCCATCTTAACTGTTATTTCCTTGTCAAAGTTCTGGGCTTTAAAAAACCCCTATTGAGAAGTTCTCCGAACCCCTTCCCTGGATCTCATCTTGTGGTGTCTCTTCCCCTCATGGTCTTGGGTGCACATCCTATGTTCATATGCATGACCACATGAGGAGTAAGTTGGACCATAAGGCTGTTAAGACTGTGTTTCTTGGTTAAGACTTCTACTTAGATGGGTTACAAATGTTATGATTATAGAAAAACATACTTCTTATTTGATGCACTTTTGTGAAAATATTTTCTATTATCCTGGTACTAACCTTGACAGGTCTGAAGTTGATGACTAGAATACATCCTCTACATTGCCTGTAGTCGTGGAGGAGATACCACATCAGTCCTATGGTGAATCTGTTGAAGTCAGAGAGAAAACTCCTATTATCTATACAAAGAAGAACCAAGGAAGGAAGAAGATTGGGCACAGCAGAATTCTTGCTGTCATCTCCCAGCACGAAGAAATTATGGTAGAAGAGGAATTTATCCAAGACCCTCTACCTGTGCCAACCACAACACTTGACCTACCTGTTGCTCGAAGGAAAGGAGTATGGGACAGGAAGGTCTAGACTTGTGGCCAAAGGGTACACACAAGTTCCAGGGATAGACTATTTGGAGATCTTTGCCCCTGTGGCAAAGATGAATACAGTGAGAGTTCTTCTCTCCCTGGCTGGAAGAAATGATTGGCCCCTGATCCAAACGGACATCAAGAATGCTTTCTTGAATGGAGAACTCAAGGTTGATGTGTAAATGGAACTATCCCCTGGTTTCTATCATGGTCAAGGAAGGAACAAGGTTTGCAAGTTAAAGAAATCTATCTATGGTCTCAAGCAGTCTCCTAGGACCTGGTTTGAAAGGTTCACTCATGTTATAAAGGGCAATGGATCCACTCAGAGGCAATGTGACCTCACTTCCATAAACATTATGACTCAGGTCAGGCTGGATCTTTGCCTGACAAAAGATCTACATCAAAGTGTGTGTTTTTGTGTGGAAATCTGGTATCCTGGAAAAGCAAAAAGCAAACTGTGGTGGCTAGAAGCAGTGCAGAAGTTGAGTATAGAGCTGTTGCTCATGTAGTGTGTGAAGTTCTATGTCTGAAAAGGGTCCTGCATGAACTAAGAATACAAAATCAAAAATCTACAAGGATCTACTGGGACAGTAAGACAACTATTGACATCTCTAAGAATCCTACTCAACATGACAAAACAAAACATATTGAGATTGATAAGAATTTCATAAGAGAGAAGCTTGAGGGAGGAGACTTCTGTCTCACTCACATATCTACTCACAAGCAAGTGGCAGACATGTTCACCAAAGATCTCAGCAAGCCTCAATTCAACTTCTGCGAAAGCAAGTTTGGTTTGATAAATCTATACAAATTAGCTTGAGGGGGAGTGTTGGAATTCTTCAAATTTATTCTGTGTACTTTTTATTAGTTTTTATTGTTCTTATTATACTAAAATACTACCCGAGTACTTGGATTAAGAGCTGCTTAATTGTTTCCCTTAATTCTTCATGTAATGGCTAGAACAGAAAGTGGAGGCCTGTCTTGTCAAGGAAACGGCTAGTTTTACCTTTTATCTATTTAAGCAACTCTTTAAGGAGTTGTAATCTGAATGAAAGAAGCAAGATTCTATCTATATCTTTAGTATTTTTACAGAAAATAATGTTTGCCCTACTATTTTCTTGCAGAACAAAACCATTGAACCAGATGAAGAAGTTTATTTCACATTCTTTATTATGTCAATTTCAAGTCTTCTCAGTTCTTATCAATGGTTAAATGTTTTCCGTCATTGTAGAGATCTGATAGCAGTGTTGGAGAGTTTGCATGTGCTGTGATGGAAAAGAAGAGTTTTCCTGATATTATAGGTACTTATGCTCTCTTGTTTTTATCATTTTATTGCTTATATCTTTGGTCCTTATGGTCTCGGAACTTCGCATCTTATTACAACATATGTATTTTGGAGTAAGCGTTTCAAAATCTTACAATGTATTCATCTTTACTTGGAAATTTGCTTGTTGATTTCATGAGGATGACTATCGTGTACCTGTATTTCAGGGGAACACTCTTTTCTCTTTTCATAAAACTGAATGCCCTTGTGCAAAAAAAAAAAAACAAAAAAAAAACGAGGTTAATTATTATAAAGTCTTGGTATCAGTGAACAACGCAGGTACAATTAACAAGAATAACAAGCTTTGGGAAGTTCCTGTAGAAGACTTTGACAATGTCATTGACACCAATATTAAAGGAACTACAAATATATTACGTCATTTTATTCCGATCATGATCGAGAGGAAGCATGGTGTAATTGTTAATATGTCATCTGGATGGGGAAGATCTTCTGCTGCACAGGTTAACAAGTTCATATTCTTGTGATAACTTATATTTGTGTACATGAATAGATGTGACTAAATAGTGACAGTATTCTGTTTCACAATTTTTTTTGTGGTTTGCTGCATGAGAAATATGAATTAATGGCTTAAAAGATGAGATCTGGCGTAATGTATTGTGAGTTCCCTCAACTATGCATACTCATGTGAAGAATTTGTGAAGCTATGTTATATCTCAGCAATGGTTGTGTTTGTTGTGCTCTGTTAATTATCAAGGGCATTGTACCTTTGAATGTTAACATTCTTGAATCTGGTAAAACAATAACAGGTTGCACCATATTGTGCTTCTAAATGGGCGATTGAGGGTTTAACACGGTCAGTTGCAAAAGAGTTGCCTCCTGGTGTGGCAATAGTTGCACTCAGTCCCGGTGTGATTAACACTGAAATGCTACAATCATGTTTTGGGAGTTCAGCTGCTCTCTATCAGACACCTGAATCTTGGTACATGTCTACTTTTTGTCTGTTTGGACATAAATTAACTTGTCTATATTCTTCATTTCAGTGAATAAATTTGAATGATCCAGTTTTTAGACAAATATTGCTTTTGGTGTGGGCATAATATGTTGAAGTTGACAACTTGTTTTGCCTGATTATTGTGATTGATTGACAACATTGGTGACAGGGCTCCAAGGGCAGCTACAATGATACTTAACCTCTCAACGGTTGATAATGGTTCCTCCCTCACCGTTTGATGTGTATACCCCTTGTATTAAGCTAGTCCAGGTGGGCCACCTACCCTTCCTAAAGCTCTTATTTACTAAGCTATGCCGTGATTTTTCTTTTTAAGCTGTAAGATTTAGAATTTTTATGTCTTCCACCTTTAATACTCCTGCCATCGTTGTAGCTTGATATATATATATATATCCATTTTGCAAACTCATTTTGAAAATTATAAGAGATATGATTCTTCTTATCACTTGATGATTTTCTTTTCATTCGTATGTGTTTCTTGTATAAAGCACGGATGTGTGTATAAAGCATCATTTTCTGGTTGCGAGTGTTTCTGTTGTTTTGAATTTTGTTTTTTTCAGATGAAAAATTTGTGAGGAGATGATGCTTTATATAAAACATTACTAGTGGCATATGCACCGTGCAAGGCACGGTGGTGCCCAATACAATCTACCACGTCTACAAATGATTATAGAATATTAACCAATCAATCATCGCAAGTTTTATGTTTTGGTTAAATATTAAATCTGATTTGAAGATCCAAACCAATAGGAATTTAGAAGGAAAAAAGCTACCCTCTTAAACTTTTCTATTGGATGATAATGCTTATATGGTGGTCCTGTTTCAATGTTTTTTTGGTCCAATTATGATCAAAATACAAATCGCCATTAGTAGCCTACACATGTTTTATGCTCTGTTTTGTAAGCAAAATACATTACAACTTTTCTTAAGAACCTTTAACTTGTTATAGAGGACATTATGTTTAAAAAATTAGTATAAGAAAATTCCGTAAATAATGGGTCAATATGCATTTTAAAAAGAAACTAAATCTTCTCAAAAAAAGAAAGAAAAAGAAACTAAATCAATCATTGTCGGCCGGGTCTCCTGTTTTGTTGCATAAAGGATAACACCAAAAGAATTCAACCGTCTATATCCTTTGATATAATGATATTTTATTGCCTTCTCAAACAAAAACATTCGGCCTACGGATAAAAAAGAAACATATCTCGGTGAATTAAAAACATTTTTCACTAAATAATTCTTGGGATTCTAAATTTTACTCCAAAATATTTCAGTCATACAAATAAGAATAAGAATAAGATTACGAAAGCTACATCATTCACTTTGTTCTCCTCCTTGTTTTTCTCTGTAAAATGACCAAGCATTGTGGCATGTCAACTCGAATTATACTGCTTTTCAAAACATTAGTGAGCTGGGGGAAGGTTTAAATTTACTCTTGCTGCACAATGACAATGGAATATTCATGAAGCTAATAATCCGCAAACCATGATATGCAGGACTTCTTTGGGTATTAATCAACTAAAGAAACCAATGTCCAGCTCCATTGTATAAATGATTCGAGAACCCTCACCCATTTAGACTATTCTCTTAAGTAGGCAAAGAAGTCAAAGTCATAATTTTGGTTAGAAGAAGCTGCAGAACAAAGAACGGACGGGAAATAACTCATATTTCATCTATACACTCCTTGAACAATAGAAATTATACATTTAACCATCATAGTAAACATTTTGAATTCAACTGGTAGATATATGGATGAAAATGCAATTGCAATTAGGCCGACAATTTTGGTATAGAGAACACATCATGTATTCAACATCTACAATTTGAAAATTGCTAAACAAACAAATGCAGTGAACAACCACCCGGTCACAGAACAGTTAAAAAAATCAAAGCAGAGATACCTAAGAAGAAGAAGAGACATGGAAAAAGAAGATGAAAGCATGATGCTGATCAAACAAGGTTCGGCTGCAATCCTATAAGAAAAGTTAAAGAGAATCCTGAAAACACTTTGTAGAGAGGAAGTAATTAAATGACGGGGGAGGGGGGTTGCAACTCCATATCTTATCTCAGAATTTTTAAGAATGTAAGACCAATATTATAAGCATAAACGTCATATATCATCTCATCTCTTTAAAAAAAAAGGAAAAAAATCACAGAAATCAATAAACACCTTAAAAGTAACCACCTGATTGAAAAATCCTCGGTTGCAATCCCAGAGCTAAGTTTCAAGGGTAAAGCGGAACTGGTGCACACACAAAAATAGAAGTAAAAGCCCAAATTGACCGAGGCTTGCTTTTGTAGACACGGTATGTAAAGGCCGGAACACCAATCTAAACATGCCTTCAGAAATGAATCCTTATTATTATTATACTCCTTAAGCTTCGATTTTGGCTCGGGTAACTGAGATTTTTCAACAGATTTCGATCGACTGCTAGCTGTAGAAGACATCAACAGTTTGATCGGCTTCTATCCAAATAAAGGGCTTTGCCTACGGTTTCGATATCGTTTAATAGCTTCCCTTCGCTTGAATCTTCACCTACTTTCTTCCTAGCATCCATAGCTATGCAAAGTTTTTAAATAACCAAGGCCAAGTCCCTGTATTCCTTTGTATAGATTCAAAGAGTTTGAAAATCGGATAACCGTATCTTAGACAACAAGAAAATATAAGAACAGTCTATTTGGAGCCTTCTAAACATTCAAGAATTTGGTTCAAGTAACACTAAAAGCAAGGCTAGCCAGCAGAACAATAATTCGGGGAACGAAGGACAAATTGATGGTTAAGTAACATGCTTTACCAGGCACAGTTATTCCATGGAGCCCAAAATCTCCCATGAGTTTCCATAAATTAACTTCCTGAGACAATAGCATATAGTCAATTCATGAATTTACAGAAATAATAGAAACATTTCCAACCTAAACAAAGGCAAAATTGAGGAGACCATTGTCTCAATTCAAATTTCACCAACATCACCAAATTCTCTATCGACCAATTTATCTACGTTCGATGTTTATAGAGTAGGGATTATCAATCTACCATGCACTGTCAAAACATTGCATAACTTCGGACAATATCAATATATTCAAAGGTTGTTTTGCAGAAGAAATGCATATTACCGAGGCGAAGCATGTTGAGCCCAAACTGGAAGGCTATGAACTTTTTCTTGTTTGCGAGTCCTGATGCTTCCACCGATTCAAAGAATCTCTAATGGCTAGAGGGCTTCAAAAACTCTCTCATGAAGCTTTCGCTTTGATCATGAATAATTCAGTAGAACATCCAATAATTACTGCTATAACTGCAATCTTCAAGTACCAATCCCATAACTTCATAATCTTCTTGCAAATTATTAATTTACAGCTGAATTGATTTGAGTGGATTGAAGAAAAAACAACTGAGATTTAGAGAAAATAGGATCTTCCAAATCCCCAATTCAACATCACTCGGATATTAGTGAAAACAAGAGAGCAAGATAATATTTCTAAATACGGAATAAATCGTAACAATTTCCTCCAATTTTTAGACCAAATCCAAGGACTCACCAGAATCCATCACCGCTAAATTGTTGGTTGTGTCTACCTTTGAATCAGCTGCTGCTTTTCAAATTCCTCCAAGGATCTTCATACATACAAACTAAAAGAGAGGTAAGCATCAGTAGTATATAATTCCAAGGAGGTGAAAAAGAGTTCCTACAAATACATACCATGTCCCTCCATACCTTAGATTTGAGCCTGAAACATGAATTCAAATGAATCTAATGATAATTTATGTGTAGATAAGTAAATGGAATCTCACATATGAAGCTTTGCCCGTAACATATCTCATTGAGGCAATGTGTTGAAATTAGCTTATGAAGCCATTTTGGAATGGAGTTTCGGGTTCTCGTTCTGAACCATCCGGCCATACCACTGTGAATTCAAATAAACCCAAACATCAATTCAACACGAAATTGCCAAGCAATGCGGAAAGAACAATCGAGAACAAAAACTATTTAAAATAAAACAGAACTAAATCAAATACCTAAATCAAATGGTGCTTGTAACAGTTGCTGGAGGGAAAGTAAAACAAACCATAATTGAGAGATTCATTAATTGCTTAGACAAAAACAATGCAGGGTCAAAATTGAGGAATCAAAAGGCGATGAAAGAGGAACAGGCGAAGCAAAAATCTCTTCCTGAACTCATCACTCGAGAGCTTCACCCTGTTTAACCCAAAAAAAGCAATGCGTATGAATGTAAATAAATAATTTTTCAGACTAAAATACAATGAGAAATTGAAAGAATGTATTACCTGATGACTGCCGGCGACGGAGGGCAGAGCGTAACTTTTTTCCACCAAGATCCATCATTTAATCTCTTTATCATCCCCTCCAAATCTACCATCGTGGTCACCAATTTCTCACCGGCTTTGACATCTCCTTGAGTTCTACACCAGATTCAACCGAAGATACAATGGAAACCGAAGAGCACCGGCTTTGTGACTATAACCGTCGACTTATGGCTTAGCTGACCGGAAGTGTAAAGGCGAAGGATGATTGATTGAGAATGATGTGTGTACTTGATGTGGTTTCATATCCTTTCTCGAGGTAATTCACAACTGTAATAGCTGTAATAATTTTTTTTATTTAATCTAACGTAAAATGATGGAATTTTTTTTTAAATATGGAATAATCTGACACGTGGCAATCCCACAGGTTGACACGTGTCAGGCAGGAAGGATACCAAAATTCAAGCAAAAGTAGACGTGGAAGCTTGTGGATGCTTGTGGGTCTCTTTTTATAGTATATAGATTTAGACATTTAGTGTAGACCTATTATTATTGGCCATTCATATCTTACTGTATGAAGTCACATTTTTCCTTGTAAAGCCAGAATCCTGAAAAGTGATGATGATAATTGTGATATGAATGTTTTGGTTTAGTTTAGATACATGTTTATCTCCAATTTTGTGTGCAGATATATCAACAAAAAAAAAAAAAAAAAATTTGTTTGTAGGGATGAAATGCATGAAATGAATTTTCACTGATCAAAATCATTGTGATGAAAAGAGAGAATGCATTGTATTTTGACTTTGAATTCCAAGCTCCGTTGGGACTCGAGCTCGAGAGATGTAGAATAGCTCTCGTGAAGAGAACATACTTAAGGATAGAAAGAGTAATAGAGACACTGTAAGAGCATTTGCATCAGTTTTTTATAACAGATTATCCATTTCACAGAGCCTAACATCAGTTTTTTCAATTTTACAGTCTCTATACATGATCAACTGCATCAGAATTTTTATCAATATTATATACAAAATTAAAATAACTACATATCATAATAAAAAGATATATTATCTTTCTTTCGCACATACATATATCCAAGAAATTTCTAAACACACATCAGAAATTTACACTCAAAATCGAGAAAGAAAAGACATCAAAACATGAAGCAAAGCTTATAATGAAAATAAAAATAAAAATATGAAGCATGTTACCATCTTCAAACGAAATAGAAAGGAAAAAAAAATTAACTATGAAAAGTCAAGAAAAAAACAATGCCGGAAGATAAAGCTATTGGTAGGAAGGAGGGAAAAAATTGCGGGTGCACACAAAGACGGTTCTCCTTTTATCTTGGAAGCAAAGAAAACCTAAAACTAAAGGGAAAAGGAATTTTTTTTTTTGAAAAGACTAAACTATCCTTAAAAAAGGTAAGAGATTTTACATATAACTATATTAAACAATCAAAAGAAAACATTCCTTTTTTAATGAACAGAGCAATTTTCTTTAAATAGAAAGAGAAAGAAAAAAAAAAATCAAAAGTTGTTTGGTGTCAAAATACGGACTCAATCGTATGGATATGTAAAATACAGGATTAGGAAAGGGATACTCAATTTCTCAATTTAAAGTGAGTAACAGAATTCCATACTCGATTTCATAGAGTGCATATATGAATTCTGGAAAAATTTGATTCGATGAAAGTTGTATGTGACGACTTGGAGAGATCTTTCATATCTTTCGAGATCCACCCTACAATATGGGGTCAAAAAGCCAAAATAAGTGATTTTAGCCCTTATAAAAAGAAAACTGATTCTTGAACCCCTTTCGCGTTGGTTGCTCACACCAAATTGGTGCAAAAGCGAGCAGTCCCTAGGGATAAAAAATTTCAATAAAATTCTCGGAGTAACGGTTACAAGGCGGTTTGCTCTTAGAAGAGGAAAAACTCATCCACGGTTTTCTTGCATAAACATATCCATCGTGTAGATAAACATTGTTCGAGAATTTAGGCGAATCACTACATTCTTAAGGAATTCGAATCGATGTAACCTATACCCATTCAGTTTGGGTGGTGTTGATTCGATTCGTATGAACTAATGCAACCAAAACATGAAGAGTCGCATCTAATTAAAAAAAATTTCCTACAAATTCTCTGCACTTGAATGAAAATTAGATGGACATTCATTCTTTCCATTTACAGAAACTCTGCAAAAAAAAAATTAAGGCACCAAACATTCCGATTCATGATATGTTTCTAAACTCAACATATTTTTCAAGTCTAAATGTTAAAAAGATTATAGACCAAACTCGGTTCACTGCTTCTGATTCCGTCAACCAAGATCGGTTACCTGTTTTTTTATTCCGTTAAATGTCAACCGAACATAAAGAAATGATTGTTGTATTTTGAAAGACAACTGCAATAATGTCAAATTTCAATACTCGAAATAAAAATTTATATTATTATTATTATTATTATTATTGGCATATCAGCTAGGCCTAGGCAATGCTTGCTCCCTGAATGAAATGACCAGACAAATGTTTACAAGCGAAAAACGGAGAAAAAACTACGCGCACCGTGATCCTAAAAGAAGATAAAATAGACACAAATATACCAGCTAAAAGAGAGGGTGTTGGTGGGCATACGATGATGGATTCCGACCACAGATTTCCTCCTTCAGATTTCGGGAGGGGTGAAAGCGCCCCAGATTTCGTAATGATTCTACTTGATACACACTTGTAACAACAAATTACAAGTCCAAGCGACCTTGTTTGCTTGCCGCCTGTGCAAATGTCGCCCCAAAACTACTTGTGCTGAACAATGTGTGGATATAGCCCTAAGACATGCTGAGGCATGAAATCATGCCTCGTCAATATTCCAACTACCGGCGGCCTCTGCACATATTTTTAAAGACATATAAGCAAGTGTTAGCTCTTCTGTTTGGACACACATAATTCATTTCTTAATTGTCATAAACTGAGAAGATAATTTTCAAAGAGAAAATCTTACACCGGGTGTTTTTGGGACGACGCACAAGTGTCTAAGACCCAACTCTCGGAACAACACAGCAGCTTTGGCCAGAGACATTGTCTCAACAACTGTATAAGGCGATGCGTTTGTGATCGGATGAAGATCCACGTACATCTCCATCTCCTCTTCATTGATATCAAGATCCTCTACTTTAAGCCCCTTTCCTAATCCTGGCTTAGCAAAATCAGATGCATGAAACCTCCTCAATATTTCCGATCCAGTCAATACCGGTTGCTTTGAAAAGTTCTTTCCTTTCAGAAGAACAAGCAAGTGAGACCTCAAAACTAATCCACACAATTCTGCTGCATCCTTAAAAGGTGGCTCATCTAACACAGGGAATCCATTATGCCTAGTTAATTTAAGGGCGTGGATTATATTACCGACTTTTTCCACTCCGGAGAAAGTTATTAAGGGACCGGTACATACATCTCCGGCAACCAAGCTCTTCATATAAGGCTCTGCATGTGCTTCCAAGTAGGGCAAACCCTTCATCTTAACAATTTGATCATATACACCCAAGTTGAAACTGTCGGCAACGGTTTTAGATATCAAGAGAACAAGCATCATCAATGGGAGCATTAACAGATCATTAGTTAGTTCAAGGAGTATGACACAGAGCGAGACTGTCATTCTCATTGTGCCACCAAGGAAAGATGCTGCACCAAGGAGAGCAAACAGACCAGCGTCAAGATTTGAGAAAGACCCCAATAAAGTTGCAACAAGACGTCCATATGAGGCTCCGGCCATAATCACTGGGATAAATAGCCCAGAAGGAACAGCAATTCCATAAGTAATAATTCCAAGTAAGTAAATAGAAGAAAAGAATATAACAAGTGAAGAGAAATGATATTCGACTTCAGTATTCGGGCTAAATAAATTGCGGATGGCATCATCATTGGTGTTAAGGAAAAGAGAAGCAAGGTCGTTGAAATGTCCTTCGGGACATTGGAAATTTTTGTAGTTTCCAGATCGGCCAAAGGTGGGGCAATCTTCTTTAATTCCTATGGGACAAGGCATGCACATAGCGAACCAAGGAAGTCCAAAAGTGCAACAAGAGGTCAGTATAGAAATGAACAGAACCAGTAAGATTTTGAACCAAGGACCTTTCCTGCAAATGAAAAAGCACAAATCAGTTCCATAATCAGTAGTATCACGATGTTCCATAACCTCTAAATCAGAACCGTATCTTTTATCTAACAGGGTCCTTCAAACCAAAATCAGAAGTGAGATATAGTAGAATTCAGCTTATCAACAAACTATTCCATATACCTATGAGAAAAGTTTAAGGACAATTTGAACAGTCTCGAACCAAGATTATTAGTAACAGATGCAAAAGACATGCTTTGATGTGAAAACATAGAATAGAAACAGGATATGGTGCTTATCTCAAACTCATATTCTCGTTGATATTATAAACACGCAAATGGTTATAAAAAAAATTGCAAATGATTATTATCATTATGAATTGACATGGTAAAGAGACATACTCATTGATGATGCTGTAAACTCTGAGCACCTTGTCGACAAGATAGTTGTAGAGGCTTCCCAAAAGACCTCCAAGAACTCCAAGCAACATTACAGCAAGTAGGTCTGGAGCAATATAACCCGGTACTGCAGCATTCACATCAAACATTATTAAACCACCTTGTCCAAAGAGACCACAATTTCCTCCACGACAAATGTTCATGAATGCTCTTAAGACCACAGCTACAACAGCAGTAGTGAAAAACGTCCTCCAGAGAAGTGCACTCCTCCACCTAAATTAACACATAGGTCAGACGCCTCAAAATAAGAATAAAATAAAGCATTTGGCAGTTACCCCCCTAACCCCCAAAACAAAAGCAAATAAAAAAACACTGGCATTTATATTTGCATGATATGTTTCACTAATTATGATGAAAACTAAATCTCTTGTTGCCATCATAAGAGCTTAATAAGTTCAACCAGAATTCAGAAAGGGTAGTCAAGCTCAGAATTTTCATAAATGTCTCGTTTCCTGAAGCATTTATTCTCCATGAAGACATGGATACCATTATCAAATGCTACCTAATGTATCACAAGTCTAATTCGATTACCTATCAGCTTGTTTTTTTTTCTTCTCCTTTAGTCAATATGTGAGCCATTAAAAATGATAATTAGCTCTAGGAATCTAACTGTTTAAGATTGTTAAGATCAAGCGCTTACCGTTGTACTGTTAAGATCAAGCACTTACCGTTGTACTAAAACCAATTGGTATTAGTAAATGTGCTACTATATTTCCTTATACATTTCAACACTCCCCCTCAAGTGTGGGCTCATATCAAGGCTATGCCAACTAGACACACAACTACCCCCCTCAAGTGTGGGCTCATATCAAGGCTATGCCAACTAGACACACAACTCCCCCTCAAGTGTGGGCTCATATCAAGGCTATGCCAACTAGACACACAACAAGCCTGAGACAACTAGGCTCACAAAGGCCAACTAGGTCAGCCCAGCACTTGCATAAAAAATGGGGGAAATTAATGTTTGCAGCGGGGTTTGAACCCAAGACCTTCCTCTCTGATACCATGTTAAGATAAAGCGCTTACCGTTGTACTAAAACCAATTGGTATTAATAAATGTGCTACTATATTTCCTTATACATTTCAACAAAGATGAACACAAACAAAAAATGGAGAGAGAGAGGGAGAGAGACCATGAGGCAGCTTCCTCAAGGGCGAAAAGGACTCCACCAACTGGGGCACGGAAAGCAGCGGCTACACCAGCTGCAGCCCCGCAAGTGATCAAGTCCCTTCGATCTCGATCGTTTTTAAAGAGTCTAAGACATTTCCATGTCAAATGATACTTTCGTGAGCCTCCCTGCCCAAGTAAGTTGGCAATGCAGGCACCAGTGTGTACCATGGGTCCTTCCTTGCCTACGACAAAGCCAGCAGCAACTCCAAAGATGGAACCAAATATCTGCCAAAAATTAAGTCTCCAAATTCATGCTCCCATGATAAACTCTTACATGTAACATTAACAAATGTGTGAAAGACACAAAATAGAGATAATTTTGCAGAGATCCAATCCAATAACTTTCTGCAGTGGATAACAAATCTTTTCCTTTGAATGATTATATCATACTGCCAGCTAATTTGCAACATACATTCAAGCATGATGCAAGAAACGTTAGGTCAGAAATAAGTAATAGGATAGAATATATTCAATTGTTTGCAGATATTATCTGCCAGGTAAGATAATTGTTAAAGTGATTTTGTTGAAGAAATGAATAATTTACATTTAGCAAAATCATCTGGCAGAAATTTTACTAAGAATATTCAACCTTGAGTCTAATATTGGAGTATTCCGATTCATAACGCTTATCAATCTAATCCAGCACAGGTAATATTACATGCAAATTGCAGTGTTTATGTTTCAATACGTATAATTCTAACCGATTACAATATCTAAACAGGATGCACAAAGAAAAATTGCATAATATGCTTGACAGGGAGTTAAGACATCCAATTACTGGAACATTTTGCTTGATGTTAGGTAGGGGAGTTAAGTGAGGTAAAAGAGTCGTTGAAAGGTTAACGTCTACCTTGACAAATAACGTGCTTGGAGCTAATATGGAATATGCGTCCACACCATTAAGATAGGCTTTCACCTCAGGTATACCAGACCCAGCAGCAGCAGGAGCAACAAATGCACATAGAACTGCAGCACAAAGTGCCAGAAGAATATTGCAACCTGCAAACGCCCCAAAGGCCTGAAAATACCTGCACTGGAATCAAATTTGCTTCATACTTACTACTTCAGAGCCGCAATCTAAGAAAAGATCAAAACAAGCCTAAAAGACTAAATTCCAATGACGAGTAACTAAATTGAATTCAGCACCATAGCAGGCACAGCCACCTATAGAATACAGACGTTCAGACTTATCAGTTAGAAGTTCCAGATTTTAGAAAAGGTGACCACTTAAACGTAATTTAATCAGATAGAGACAGTAAGAAAGGAAAAGTGTAACATTGTCAAAACAGGTTACATATTGCCTTTAACTAGCCTAAAGTAGCTCTACAAGAAAGATCTATAAATGAATGGAACTGGTCAATTAAGTTTTTCATTAAAGGTCATCATTTTGCAAAGACAGGGTTCTATAATGGAGAAAATGCAGGGAATTACGCCTACTTATCGTCAAGCATGAACTTGCTAGTAAGCATCAACTTGAAACCAGCAATGTTCTCCACCGCAAGGTTATTGAAGAAGCCCACCAAGCCTGTACTTAATCCGATGAGAAGAGCAAGAGTCCACTTGAGAAAAATATATTGATATATCTGAGGCCGTTTCCGTGACCTCCAATCCTGCTTAAAAAGTTCATTTTCAACAATCCTGCAAAATAAATTTCAACACGATTAATGTATAACAACAGAATCCAATCTCCTTAGGTTATTGTATTTAGTGTTATATGCTTAAAACCTTAGGGCAATCCAAAATACATATTCCTTGCTGTAAGTTTGACATAAATTCATGAAATTAGAGGTTAACATATTGCAGGAGACAGAAGTAATTTATTAAAAAGCCATCCATCATCAGCACTTATTTATGTCCCATGAAATCCAAATATAAACAAGCACCCTAAGGCAAGTCAGGATACATAACTCAAATTCGGCATGGAGGCAGGCCATTGTACTAAAAGAATTAAAATACAATTGTACTAGAAAATTTGCGTTTTTCTAGGTATGAAACAATGGCCATTAACCTTTACTTTGCCAAATCGCTATTAACGTTCTTGACTATTACTTCCCTTTAATCAAATGACTCAACAGGCATATCTGAAGGAATACATAACCTAACATACAAGATCCCTGTTCAGAAACACAAGCTAAAGTCAAATCAAACCTTTTACAAATAAAGAAAAGAGCTCTTAACATATACGATTTTGCTTAAAAATATGATGGGATTGCATCGAATGTATTGAATATTATTAGACGAGATAGATAATATTATCCTTATTAATTCCCCTCTGTAATATTCCCTATTTTACCCCTGTTTTAATCCTCTAATTAGCTAACAGCTAGTTGGGTAGCTGAAAGGTTCCTAGCCTTTGTTTCACATCTGTACTTACTTATGCAGTAGTTAAGTGTATGCCAATCCCTATGCATCCCTCTATATGTATTCTTGTACTTCACCTCTTCAATAATAAGAAATCCCTATGCACCCCTCTATACATATTCCAGTACTTCACCTATTCAGTACTCAATATTCTAACAATTGTAGTAGGTGTTGTATATTGTGGGGGAGAAAAGTGCGGGACGCAATATTACTTTTTTCAGATGACAAAAGTGGAGTAGAGGGGTAAAGGAATAATGTTGTCCAAACATATAGGAAATAACAAATATGGACTTTTGGAAGAACATATATTAGATGCAAGAGGATATTAAAGAACCACACAAAACAAAAATTAAAATAATTGAGTTCCAACTTCCAAGCAAGTTCATTTCAATGCTTTTGAAGTTTAAATATTTCCTTTTTAATCCCTCCTGACCTTCATTTTGAATTCTCAAACGCCAGAAACAACATCTGAATGTCCTAACTAACTACAAGACAAACAAACGCAGCATTTGTTCTGGACGCTAAAAAATTCATGGTGAAATAAGCTAACGTAGCAGAGAAGAATTTCAACCCATTCATTTATTTTTGCAACGGAGAAATGAATAAATACAGGAAACACACGTCCTTTCGATTGTAATGGTGCAATGAATTATGTGTAAGATTATTATAGCTCAATCATTCCAAAGTAGAAAAAAAAAACCAAAAGAAAAAAAAAAAAAGTCAAAAAGAAAACTACGAACTGTAAACAATCTACGGAACGAACAAATCGCATAAAAGAAAGGAAAGAAAAGAAAAAAAACCATACTCGTAATCAAGGCTTTCGATAGGGCAAACGTTGGCGCCAATAATGGCAATCTGAGAAGAGGTATTAACTCTGTTGTTAAGAAGTGGACGTCGGAGATCATTCCCAACAACGTCATCCCCTTCCTTTGCATACACCGGCGTGATTCTCCCAGTTTCCTCAGGGTCATACATCGGCCTAAATCCTTCGACTTCATTCTCAATATCTCCTTCGCCATCATGGTGATCCATCCTCTACCACACGCGTATGCACATCAATTAACATGTGATATGAAAATGCAGAAATTTTTAGCTAGGCGATAGAAATACAGAAGCAAATATGGAAAGGACTTATGGTGATGGCATGATTAATGGTAAATGATTAATCTACGTTTTGGACTCTGTAAAATAAATAAAAGGAAAAAAACGCGCAGCCACAAAAATAAAAACCTTTCATTTTCATTGAACGAAAAGCTGCACCAATTATGTTACTTGAGCAGCTTCCGGAGACATCGTGTACACACACACACAAAAAAAAAACTATGGCTATGTTTATTATTTGTGGGACGGTGAACGTGAGACGCCATAACGTGTCCATGATTTGTATATTCCAAAAATAATAAAAAATGTGTCGACTTTCCTTATCGATGAGACCGGTTGAACGGGAAGTTATCGGGTAGTATATTCGTTTGCGGTGGATGAGACCGACATGAGTGTTCAACATGAAACTTTCCTTATCGATGAGACCGGTTGAGCGGGAAGTTATTTCGGACTTTAGATAATAAATAAATACGATTCAATTCAATTTAGAGATAAAAGTCTACATTTATCGTATATATGGGTACACTTTCCGTATACGCGGACCTACCGATAACTTCCCGTTAAAACACATATTGTAAGGTGACAAAGAGGGTTCAGTGTTCTTATTGTGGTTTTAATGGTCACACTGTTAACAAATGTTATAAGAAACATAGTTAACCACCTGGATTCAAGTCTAGATCTAGGGCAAATATAGTGTATCAGAATGATGATCAAGATCTGTTGCAGAACTTGGAATTTCCATAAATTCAGAACCAAATTGCTTTTGACTTTGATCTGACTCATGATAATGTCGTAATTATCACAAACAAGTTTTAGCGGGTTTTTAGGTGGATATCTGGATTGATGTGTGTGTTTTGTTATGAAATGCTCAAGAAATATATGAAGAAATAATGAACATGCCAGATCAACAAGGCTGTCGACAAATTGGCAGAGTTTCTCCACGTTTTGTATTAACCATCCATTTGAAGGGTAATTAAAGCCGCTATATATAAGGGCTTAGAGTCGGTGGTTACAAGGCGGAAAATGAAATACAAGTAATGCATAAGTATAAAGCTGCGAGGCGAGCTTTGAATGTGTAAGTCGGCTTGTATTCCGGCCACTGCGGGCTTTTCACCTATAACTCTCGTAACTCCATTGCCTGGTTAAGCGGGCTGCGAGCTAAGAGGCGGGCCGGCCTGCCCCCAATGCTTCGTATCGTCCTTGAGGTGGCGAGTTTAAGGCTTTGTTGGTCGACGCCTGATGTCTGACCAATGATGAATATCATAATGGTGCGAGGCGGGCTGAATTATGCATGGCACAGGCCGGATTATAAAGGTGCTAAATGATTTGGCCAAGGACCCTATTCGTTGTCGAGCCTACATGAAGGCCCAACGTGAATCTGAGGGCTTCTTTACGGGTTTGGCGTATCAATGACCCCTTAATTATTGAGCTGTTCATTATACAAATGAAAGTCATGGAGTATAGTCACTGGCGCGTTGATTTACCGTATACGGGATGATTGCTATAGAGCGACCTGCTAAGTTAGCGTAAAGCTCGTGAGCATAGTCTAGTGCCGAGCTAGTGAGCGATCGGGATTGGTCAGCATTTGTGGCTTGAAAGTGTCTTGTTGAGAGGTGTTGTGCTAGTGAGTGAACGGCTTAGATGCGTCATGCTCAAAAGCGTAAGATCGCAAAGTGATGCGGTGAAGCTCGCGGGCCCATATGCGTCATGCTCGGAAGCATAAGATCGTAATGTGCCGGGCTGACGCGAGTTGGTTTACTTTGTCGACCTGCAAGACATGAGGACTGTTTGGCATAGTGCGGTTATGCGACCTAGCCGAATTCGCGCTGTCAAGGTCTTGAAATATGAAGCTGATGCGAGGTGGATCGCAATGAGTAGTGTGTCTGACTTGATGATCATGATATGACCTGGATGTCAGGTATATCGTGACGTAACCATCCACATATGTTATGTGTAGTGCCCGAAAGACAATTTCTGTAATTGTTTTTGACAGGATTTATAATTCATCTTAATATATGCATTTATGCTTATATTATACATTGCTGAAAACCCTAAGTATATCGGTATGTAATCACATAACTCAGTGTATGGCATACACACAAGGATTGAGTTAGTGATGATATGCTTAAAACTAGTTAGTCCGTGGTGAATTTAATCAAAGTATGGGTCTCATGATTAATATACCAATAATGCGCCCAGAACACTTAACGGTGTGACCGTCTTATCCGGACTGTCGGTATAGGGTACCTAGTGGGGCATTTATATATGATGTCTATCATATAGGACTGGACCGATTTGATTTGAATTCTCGATATAATTCCATGATCGAGAAATCTTATCGAATCACAAGATGATCATATATGGATTAATCTCAATCCTGATGTGATCACAGTCTACTGCTTGGTTTAAAGTAGGGTTTTATGTGTTAGTTAAGGATCACTTGGATACATGTGATCTGAACAATTCTCGTTGGCTCTATTCTGGAATGAGTGAGTAGTCTGTGACTTCACAGATATGGAATTCATTCCTTCCTGCGGGAAGTAGACAGACAGTTCCCTTATTTGTTAATCCTAAAAACTGATCGATGGGCCCAATTCATATTATATTAGTTATGAACTAATTGATCACTAGTAGGTTAATGGTAAATAAGGATAAGATGTTTTGATAAGGGTTTACAGAAATATCCCGAATCAAAACGAACAGTCTATGGAGGATTTATCCGTATGTAATGATTATATCAATGGACGCTTTTACTCAATGATTAGAGTGTAAGTATATATCTATAATCGATGAGTTCGATTTCCGGGTTTATGGTGGCGTAATCCCGGAATTAATAGATTGAATAAGAATTGTTCTGTTCGATGAATAATTTTATTTAATTTTTTGTAAGCTCTTGGGTTATAGGTCCATGGTCTCCGATGTGGCTCCTAACATGCATGTGTGTCTTGACGTTGGGCCTCAATAATAATTAAGTAGTTGGACTATTTAAATGATGTGCGATTTATTATTTATTGGACTAAATAATAAAATACATGGATAAGACATTTTTCGTGGACTCGGCCCATTATGTGAAATTTCGTGTTTTTCTAGTATTGGGGGCGTGTTTTGTGTCTTGATAATTATTGAGGAATTAGTTTTCTTGATAATTATAAGACATGTGATTAATTGTTTATTTGTTAAATAATTAATTAAGAAAAATATATTAGATTGATCCTTAAATATTCTTGATTTATTCTAGGAGTATCTTTTATGGAAAATGATTATTATAATTGATTTTGTATTAATTATTAAATAATTGGAGGACAATGATTTCTCTCCTATATAAGAGAGTTCTCCTAAGCCTTTTTCCATCAAGATAATGCGCATACATACACACAAAATAAGCTATGGAATTCGGCCAAAGCTTAGGGTTTTGAGTTGGGAAAATCTTCGGGATTTTCCGGATAGCATATCAAGGAGGTCAAGCATCAAGAATCGGCTTCCACCGGTTGTTGCTTGGAGATACACATCAGAAGATTATGGCTTCTCGATTCTCGGCTTATTCTTTGGATCTCGGCTTATTTTTTATTGGTAAGTAGATCTAACCTTCTTGTAGATCTTAAATTATGTGTTTTAATGTTATATTGATCGTGATCCTTATTATTCTGCTGCGTAATCGGGCGGATCTAGATCCGTCCGGCGATATTACATCCAACAAGTGGTATCAGATCCTCCAATCTATAAATTAAAGTATATAATTGATAGATCTTGGAGTGGATTTGCATGTTTAGATTGCATTGTTTTTCGTTTTTTTTAAATTCGAAAATTTTCATGATGATGAATGCTTTGATATGTTGTGGTTGAAGAGATGGATTGGGGTTGTATTTGTTTTTGCCGTTAGATCTATTGTAAACTCATATAAATTCTTTATATGAGTATAGGAAATTTTGTAATTAGTTTGGTGATGTAATTTTAAATTTTCTAGAAATAGATGTATTTTGTTGCTGTTCGTCTTTTCTGTTTTTCCTGTTGATTGAGCCGTTGAAACGACAATCCTCCGGTCAGAATAAAGATCAAAAGTTTCTGAAAAAGCCCTCAAAATTTGGTGTCGATCGGAGTCCATCTCGATATCGAGATCGCCGCAATAAAGTTCTTCTTGTATGTGAAGAAAAAGCACAAAGAGCCATAAAAACCTAGCTGTGAGTTCGTCGATTTTCTGGAAGAGTTTGGAATGTTGAAACATAGATCCGACCGTTCTGATTGACTAACATGGAGTTATGAACAAGCCCTAAAAATTTCAGGTCGATCGGGTTTTGTCTCGATGCCCGATCGGCCCCGGGAAGACACTGTTGCGCCGCAGTTATAAACAGATGCAGCAGTTGGATCGGCGGATTGCTGGAGAAAATTGGGCTATCGAAACTCGGATCTAACCGTCCATATTGAAGCAGGAGGAGTGCAGAACAGGTCCATAAAGTTTCGTGACAATCAGAGTTCGTTTGGATGCCCGATGATCGATGAAACGGATCAGCAGCAGATTGTATTAAAAACTTGTAAACACTAGTTAGGGTTTATTTATTTATTTTCTAATAGGTTAGATACGGGGGTGCCAACGGTCCATCTTGATGTTTATTTTCCGCACTAGTATGTATGCTTAGGATGTATGCGTAGAATCGGTAAATTGCCATGACATACATCATATCATGAATTCCACTCCATATGCATACATGTAGCTATTTAATTATGGATAATTAATTAGGCATGTATTCAACTCGATTAATTAGTTTAATATTTAATTAATTTTTGTGGGAATTAATTATTTTAAAAACTAAGTAAAGAACCGAGGAATCGGGTTTTATCAATCGTTAAGTTTTCGGTGATGGATTCTCGGTGAATCCCACCTTAAACCGGACGAAATTGCGGGTTTGTTCCGTAGTGTCTACGGGAAAGTTTGACAATTTAAGTAATCGGAAAATCATGATACATGGGTTCGGAAATGGTCTAACCATGGTTGGGTAAGTTCAACTGAGCTACGGCTCGATCGACTCACCCTCCACGTGTGACGATTGCACGGGGGTTCGGCAAGACTTAGCATATCCGACAAGCCTTTACGGCTAAACGGGGCTTCTCTTAGCCGGATCCGACCGACAGTCACATATGTTCCAACGAATAAGACGGGTAGGCTTGCCTACATCACCGACACCATTCGGGTACATGATTTGTTGTTTCTTAAAATATTGTCAAGTCCAAAACCGCAATCAGTAAACCCACCACTTTTTCAAAATATTGAGTGGGAGCGGGGAAGGCGACAGCCGACCCCACGGCCTCTACTATAGATACAAGCAAGTGAGAGAATGGAGACGCCTCGTGCCGTTTTGATTTCGGCCCCCTTCGGATGGTGTTCACCGCTATCAAAATTCAAGGCTTGGTCTCCGAAAGGATAGGATCTTGAGGACTCGCCGGAACATCGACCGCCTACTACGTAGGCATACTCGGGCGTGCTTAAAGGTCTGATATAGTAGGTCACACTCATCAGGATATTTTAGGAAATATCTTGGCTGAAAAAGGAAGGTAATCGACGATTAAAGTATGGGATGTACGATTCCCATGAGATGTTTGATTCTCAAAGTTTAATCATCGAGAGAGATTGTCTCAGTTTAACCGTCATCGTCTTTGATACCGACCCTTGGCGGCGATAACGATGTGAGTCAAATCATTGGAATGGTAGGATAGACTTTTACAGTTTATATATAATTCCTAAAATTTATCTAGTCGTGCATGTATGATTTTGTTTTGTCAATTTTGTTTACAACTATCATCTCTAGGCTACTAAACTGCTAGTGTAATGACTTCGTTAAAAGTGGAAAGTAACAAGAACGTTGAACTCATCGAAGAATGCAATTAAATTTCGGAAAAGATATTCCTCTTGAGCCTTTAAATCTTAAGTGACATAGTATAGGTATGTCACTGCTGTCACTCGTGTTGAACGAGAGGCGCACTTAGTTCAAAGATGATGTAGGACTATATGAAATTCTATTAGTGAATTTTAATTGTGTGAGTAATCAGACAAGAAATTTCTAATTGAAAAATTGGAAAATCATAAATAAAGTGTTGCTAGTTAGACGGTATTTGGAACCGATAAACTAGTGTGAGCTTTATTCTTATGATTTGTTGTTTTTCTGAGTCATTAGAAATGTGTAAGAGACTGCACAAGAGTTTTTCCATTCCTAGAAAAACATGAACAAAGCATTACTAGTTAGACGGTATTTGGAACCGATAAACTAGTGGGAGCTTAGTTCTAGTGATTTTCTAATCTCTGAAAAATCAAAAATAAAGCATTGCTAGTTAGACGGTATTTGGAACCGATAAACTAGTGGGAGCTTTAACCTTATGATTTGTTGATTTATTAGAAAAATCAAATAGTCCAAACGAGTAACACTATCATTAGACATCCCACAGTTCACGAGTAGTGTCTACTCAAATGAACTGCTAGTTCAAGACTGTTTCCATATAAGGAAAGTCAAGAATCGGAAAGAATGTCTATACGTGTTAGTTATCTAAACTAAGTAGTTTTAAGGCTAAACCGGAATATTAATAAATAGAAAATAAGAGGATAAGGAAGGTGATTTCGGATCACTGACCAATGCATCCTTAACGATTTCCTCGAAAGCTAAGTTCTTTGGAAGAACAAGGTAGCTATGCATTAAACGATAAATGAGTAGACAACGGGCGATTATTTCACTAGAATAGTGGGAGTGATATAAGGAAATGAATTTCGATTCAATCCTTGAATATCACGAAAAAATTTATTTTACGCTTTGGTTCGTTGGAACAAATGGATTCACTTTCAATTCGATAATTTGTTTGTCTTATAGAAAGTGAATATGACATTTGTAGCACGAATCCAAGACTCGGACTTTTGTTTGATAAAGTCAGAACCACTAAGAAATGCTGAAAAGGTATATGTAACACATCTTAAACTATTAAAGGCAAAAGGTTTCCGTATTTAGATAAACACTTCTTCATAATCTATTAATTAGTGCATATTTCCTAAAGAAAAGATCTGAAGACTGGCTTAGGGTGATTCCTATCTCCCAGTCAAGGAACACTGTCTCAAAAGGAACAATGACTAAGCTTCCTTTCAATCGGGAAAAGGGTAATAGATTTAAAGAAGTAACATAGCTTGTTCATAATGACCTTCGAGGTCTTGTGAAAGATACAAGTTAGAAGGAGCTTCTGAGTAGTGAAATCTCGTCAGACAACTACTCGAAACGCCATAGATAGAGTATTCCATGCTCAGTAATAGGCCATAGCATAGTCTTGGGAATGATGCTCGGCCTGCCTCCCAGTGGAATATATCCACTGAGGGATAACACCATAAATTTGCCTCATATAGTTATTAATGTGCTACAATACACCGCTTAACTCATTTAAGATATTGGTTGCGAAATAACGGTTTACACTATCATGTAAAACCGAGAAGTCTACCTAGAAGATGCTCACAAATTTGTGGATAAGGAGTGAATTCGGTTCACCCTACTTCCATCAATATAGGCATTTAACACTTAGTGCTTGAAGGTAGGACTGGAAATTTTGTGTACACGTTCAGATGATGACTGTTCGTGCAATATCTTATACGTTGAGTAAATGTTGGTTATAAGATTCTTAAGATCAGAAAGTGACGGTTATAGTGTCAAAACCCCTTTTGAAAGGGTCTATGAATAACAACCTAGGACTTTGGAGTACGGTTACTCAAGGTAGTTACTAACTGATTAGATCAGACCACGTCCAACATTAGTTGTTGGTGATAACACTGATAATTACTACTAGATCAGAATATCAATCCACCAAGAACGCAATGGGAGTATGGTTTAACCATTATCTATTGTGGTTTTCTGAAGACTTTGCAGTTTACAGAGGTGATTGATAACCGATGGTTCCTTGCGGGTTGTATAGGATTCTGATCATTAGAGGTTGGTTTAAAAGCCATAAACCTGTGAATGGAGTTTTGGTACTCCAGTTCTGTTCACACTCTAATAGAACCACCTGAGTGTCTCAGGCCCAGTGGGAGTAATTGGATCTACATGATAAGAGTCGAATGAATAGAAAGTTTAACTTTTGGTACAAAGCTGAGTGGTCTAGGGGTGATTCCCTAACAAGTAGAGAGTTAACCAGACCGTGAACTCTCTCACCACTCGGTCTTGTTTGATTCCGTTAGAAAGCAGAAAATAGGGGTGATTCCCTAAGACTTTCTTGCCGAACAAACGGAATCTGAATTCATTCGAACAGAAGGGTTTTAGCTAAGAATAAATGCATGATTTCATTAGAAAGCGGGAAATAGGGGTAACTCCACGAGACTTTCTTGCCAATCAAACGGAATCAATTGATTCAGAAACCAAGGCTTATATCCTCTGGGATCAAAGCAAACCTCTAGTCATTTAAAAGTCACATATTTCAAGTATGTGGACTTGACCGAGAATATTGATAAGTCTTTCATGATCTGGATGTCGATTATTGGTAAAGTAGTATATACATTAGTGTTCATGAATGGTAACACTGAAACAGTTGGAAACAACATGGGTGTGTTATCTGAAGTCGGAAACTGACATGCCAAGATTCTCTTTATGAAAGAATCGGATTATATTTTAAAGGATTTGATTCAGTCAAATTCCCGAGAATATGTGACTGTAATCCCATCTATCCTAATGGTTAAGATGATTTTGCATATTGGTATGCAACATTTAATGAAGTAGTCCTACCCTACCTCTCACGGAATGCTTCTCTAAACCTGAGGATGGATAGAAAATGGGATAGACTCTCTTTTGATAAGAGAAAGTCAGAAAATTACAATTTAATCGAATCTTGGATTCGAGTATTAAATAGCAAGTTTAGTACATCCTCAAGTATCTTTGGAGAACGAGGAATAATATGCTAGTATATTCGGGTGTGAACGTGAATATAAATGATTGCACTGATTCTGACTTTAAGTCAGATTAAGGATGATCGTTAAGTCGATCTCGGGCTCAGTGTTTACTCGTGTAATTCTGACTTTAAGTCAGATTGAGGATTTCCTTTCATATCTGGGAGTAATTCCAGATCTGGTAAGCCGATACCACTTCATAGTGAAAACAGTGGAGAGGTAGCTGATAAGGATCTTCGCAGTTACTAGAGGTAAAAAAAAGCATATTGGGAGAGTACCACCTGATTGGATGGACCGGCGACGTTTCGATCCTAAAGATCGTCTCGAGCTGACAACCTAACAGATCAGTATACTAAGTCGCATGGCATTTAGATGTTGCATACTCACCGAGTCACTGACCGACCCTGCGGCGGCACACTCGGAGTGTATTTTGACATCTAAATGGTTTGATGCACTTGGCGGGTAAAGAATTGAGGGATATATCTCATTTGCTTTTAGAGCAAGTGGGAGAATGTTGTGTATAAGGGGTATGCTCTAAACAATTAATCACTTGCCTTTCGTGCAAGTGGGAGATTGTTAGGTGTAGTGCCCGAAAGACAATTTTTGTAATTATTTTTGACAGGATTTATAATTCATCTTAATATATGCATTTATGCTTATATTATACACTGCTGAAAACCCTAAGTATATCGGTATGTAATCACATAACTCAGTGTATGGCATACACACGAGGATTGAGTTAGTGATGATATGCTTAAAACTAGTTAGTCTGTGGTAAATTTAATCAGAGTATGGGTCTCATGATTAATATACCAATAATGCGCCTGAACACTTAACGGTGTGACCGTTTTATCCGGACCGTCGGTATAGAATTTTTAGTGGGGCATTTATATATGATGTCTATCATATAGGACTAGACCGATTTGATTTGAATTCTCGATATAATTCCATGATCGAGAAATCTTATCGAATCACAAGATGATCATATATGGATTAATCTCAATCCTGATGTGATCACAGTCTACTGCTTGGTTCAAAGTAGGGTTTGATGTGTTAGTTAAGTATCACTTAGATACATGTGATCCGAACACTTCGTCGGCTCTATTCGGAATGAGTGAGTAGTCCGTGACTTCACGAGATATGGAATCCATTCCTTCCTCATGGGAAGTAGACAAACAGTTCCCTTATTTGTTAATCCTAGAAACTGATTGATGGGCCCAGTTCATATTATATTAGTTATGAACTAATTGATCACTAGGAGGTTAATGGTAAATAAGGATAAGATGTTTTGATAAGGGTTTACGGAAATATCCCAAATCAAAACGAACAGTCTATGGAGGATTTATCCATATGTAATGATTATATCAATGGACGCTTTTACTCAATGATTAGAGTGTAAGTATATATCTATAATCGATATAGTTCAGTTTCGGGTTTATGGTGGCGTAATCCCGGAATTAATAGATTGAATAAGAATTGTTACATTCGATGAATAATTTTATTTAATTTATTGTAGCTCTTGGTTATAGGTCCAAAGGTCCCCACGATGTGGCTCCTAACATGCATATGTTTCTTGACGTTGGGCCTCAATAATAATTAAGTAGTTGGACTATTTAATTGATGTGCGATTTATTATTTATTGGACTAAATAATAAAATAAATGGAAAAGACATTTTTAAATGGACTCTTCGGCCATTATGTGAAATTTCGTGTGTGAACCCTAATTTTCTAGTATTGGGGCGTGTTTTGTGTCTTAGTAATTATTAAGGAATTAGTTTTCTTGATAATTATAAGACATGTGATTAATTGTTTATTTGTTAAACTAGCGACAAACCCGTGCATAATTGACGGACTATTTCTAGACTAATATAATCCTTACAGCGCAAGTGCACGGGTCAAATTATAGTGCTAGTATGGTGAGTCGAGGTAATCCTCGAGAACGTGGTAATTCTTTTAAGTGTGGTTAAACACCAAACAGCTATTATTAACTCGATCTAAATCGCAGGTTAATCATACGAATCTATACTAATAAACAGAAAATAACTGCATAAATTAAAACTAAACTATTATAATATATATAAATACATAAATATATATAGTAATACATAAATAGTAATATATATATATATATATATATATATATATATATATATATATATATATATATATATATATATATATATATATATAGATACCAATATATTAAATACTAATAATTATTAAAGAACTAGCCAAGATATATGTAATTGGATTATTCAATCTTTTAGTTTAATGGATGTGCTCGTTCTTCCTTTTTATTAAGTCCAATTGAATATGTGAAGCAGTGCGATCATCACTCAACGATTCCTCTCACACGAGCGTACGAAACTGTCATATGTCTCATCAACTGTCCAATGTCATCCAAAAGATTGGGTACTCCGTTTTGTCATACGGTCAATGTTAAGGATCTTGATCAGAACGGGTGAATTAACGTAATTAGATCTAGAGTGCAGATAATTTCAAAAATGTTTCTCTTTTCAAAAGATAAAACAATTCTATCCCGGGTAGGAAATAGGATTCCGTTGTCACGTTTTCACTCGCCATTTTTACCCTCCGGTTTTTCTACCTTTTTCTCATATTCTAATTTCACCGTTTAGTTCGTCATTAGGTTATGGTGCTATTCATATTGGTTAATTACTTCAATACGGAATATTTTCAATACATTTCAAGTAGAAAAAGATTCATCAAATTCAATTTTAATCAATTTTAGTTATAGTCTTCATCCATTTTACCAAAAGATCGAAATATTTCAATTACATATCTTGGCTAGTTATAGATTTAGCCTACTAACATTATAAAGAAAAACATAAAAACAAACATAAAACTTTAGAATATTACCAGGTTACAATCTATTTGATTTAGAGGCCGTATTTTCCGGAAATTACAACAACTTCTTCAACATCGAACTCCCGATAACCGTCCAAGCATTACAACGATACTACGACTTCTACATTATTTATGGCGTAATGCCTACTAATATATACATTACTACTACTTAATTTAGGATATTAGAAGATATATATTGGTACCTCTATTCATCTGCAATCCTCACTGAATTTATAGACAAATTTTTTGAAATTTGGATCGATCCGAGGTGAAGCCGGATCGATCCGGGAATAAAATATTATCCCATCGGCTTATCCTCTGCTGCGAATCACATGCTAATCATCATTATTTTTCCTAATCGAAAGGCCGGATCGATCCGAGGTTAATCCGGATTGATCCGGGTAGCATTTTTCACATCTTGATCTGAAACTTGATAAAATCATAACTTGAGCTCTGGATCTCCAAATGTCATAATTCAAGAAGCGTTAGAAAGCTCTTCAAAAGATCTATAACTTTTATGAAGGACTCTTCTTCAGAAAATGCCTTTTTGATGGGCCATTTGTTCGTCGAAAATATAATTTGATAATAATACTACGAATTGATGATCCACTTGAATTTTAAATCTCGTGTCGACTATTACTTCCTTCCTTCAAAGATATGTTTTCCTTCAAAAGTGTCGTTACTGGGTCTTGGTTTACCTAAAAATCTGCAATAAAATACCAAAATTACCCAAATAAATCGACATGACACTCCGGTTACTAAACCGTGCGAATTTATACTTTTTATTACTTTGACTAGATTTTTATATTAATTAGATGTATTCATAACTATTAATATTTCATAATATTATCTTTATAATTTCTTATATTTTATATAGAAAAAGTTGATAAAATATATAAAATATCGTAATTTTTATCATATAAATGTTATACATCAATAATGCACGGGGTTTTCGAAACTAAACAATTATGAAAATGAGAACTTATGATATATTTAACGACAAAAAATTAGTTTTAATAAACAAAGCTAAATATTTATAAAATGCCACATTGATCATGCGACTAAGCAATTGTTATATTTTTTTTCATTGAAATCAAATATTCAGTCACGTGTCCTCAATTGTTACATCTCAAATGTTTAGAATTGGAAATTGACGCAAACATATATCCTTTTACAACAGAAAAAGAAGCAATTAACCAAAAAATATTGTGCAACATAAAATTTGCAAAAATAGTTAATATACATGCCGTCTTGTTTGCAGTGCGCACCTCACCATATATCGTCTGCTCTGCTCTGCCGGACGTCTTGTTGGAAGAGTTCGCACCTCACTGCAAATCCACGCCGTCTTTCCTTAAGTTTAGGAGCATCATATCTTAGACACGCGCATGTTCGTTACATAATTCTCCTAAGTACCGAAAATGTTTTCAAAATTATTATTAGATTGAAATCAATAATACATGCTGATGAGGCCTAGCTCAAGTGGCTAGAGCTGCGGTCATGAAACCAGAAGGTCTTAGATTCGAATCCGTCTCAGGTTCGAATCCCTATGGAGGCAATTTGAGAGTCCTACAGCACAGTTTCCTCTTATGAAAGTTATATCCACATTATGTAGTGTGTTTGTCCACTAATGTGGTGATAGATAATTGTAGTGTTTTTCCTTTAATTGTAATAAAATAAAATCAATAATACATGATTCGGAAGTGTACAAACACACCATCGCAGATTGAAAATGCACCGCCGGGAAAGCTCACTAATTCTATTTATGTTTTCCAAGGCTGGGTCAAATTAATAGACAAAGTACTACCACCGTCCCAAAATGTAAGTGTTTGAATAAAAAGTTATAATGCATTTCATCTATCTGGCTATTAGTGGTTTTCCATAGAAATTGTAGAGAGAAAACCATAGTCTACTCCTTTATATTCACGACCCTCCAGTTCTCCTGTTAATGGGAAAGTTCAATGCCATTCCTCTTATCCATCGGCATGAACGCATACGGGACACCATTAACGCTTGAATACAGTCGCAGTCGCAGGATGTAGGATACCATTAACCCTTAAATACAGTCGCAGACGCAGGGTACAACTTATAATTTTGTAGTATGTTATAAGTGGAATAACCTAAGCCACCCCACACCGAGTCATCACATCCCAACAATTTGCATCTACATAGTAACTAATCTAATGAAAACCCTTCATGAACCCATCAAGCTGTCATGTACTTATGATAACATCTTTGTAGGAATAAGACAACTAACTTTTTCCATTTCATGAATGTATATAAATATTTTAATCGAAACAAAGTTTGTAAAGTTTAAACTACCCAACATCAACTACCGAAATTTTTTCCTTCCCTTAAATTCAAGATAAATAAGGAAAAAAGAAAGGAAAAAAACAATATTCTGTGTAAGGGACTTTACACGTATAAAAAATAGATGCAGAACAAATAATTTATCAAAAGGGTGGATTTGTACGATTCTTCTTTTCATACCTCATCCAACTATACATCATTGTCCCTCTCTAACAACATCTAGATCTTTATGCTCCATCTATTCTTCACGAACTGGCCTTGATATTCAGCTCACACATAAAACGAAATAGAAAGATGAGCATTTATTACTCTTTCAATTTGTCCATTGTCTCAAGGTTTGTTGGTAGTCTTTCCTAAAATAGAAGAAATCATGGGTTAAATGAGAGGGACAACAACCTGTAAAATCTTATTCGACACCCTATCAAAAAAAATTGCAACAAAAAGAATACCAATGTTTTATGATTGTTCCGCAATAATATTCAAAATAAAAAAATAAAAGAGAAGTTTGCTGAAAAGAATTGAGAAACTTCTCATCCTCGAAAGAAAATTTATAGTGAGATAGCTTAAACAAAAAAATAATATAATTACCTTACTGTAAAATAAAAAAATAAAAAAAGAAGAAGAAGATAGAGAATACAATTACCAGAAACTATCAATGAAAATAATCCGATTATACACTACACACTAATGTGGTAGAGCAGGAATGCAGCTGATACATAACTCCATACTATCGGTCGAGATCGTGAAGATCTGAAAAGAAAAGAAAAAAGAAAAAAGAACCTTTTAAAACAAATATATGATGTTTGTTATAAACAATGACTAAACTAATTCCAAGGTTACAGTTACTCAAATACAAAATTTTATTATGTTACATTAGAATATGCGTAGTAGTCGATGAAATTAATACACTATGCAGTGTGAAATAATACGCTACAACTGCTAAACTCAAAGAATCAGATGAACATTAGGCTTAAACCTATGCTGGAGCCGAATAACAACAATACATGATATGCAACTTCTGAATGCAGTTCTATATATTGTGTCCATTCAACTCTCAAGCTCAGAACCTGGTTTATTTTTTAGCGTTAGCAACGGTGCTAATACATGCCTTTACTTTAGGCGGCTCTTGGATTGGCATTTTAGCAGCATCCAAAGCGCTGTTCCACACCAACTTTTCAGCCCAAATGGTAGAAACATATATATACCGCATGAAATGAGTGCAAATAATAGAAATGTGCTTTTTATTTCCCCCAATGTACACCTGCAGCCATGCCCTACAGATTCAACAAAGGCAACCACACAAAGTATTGCTGCTGAGGTGAGAGATGTTGATGACAAATACAATTGACCTCACCAAAAAACTCTTACGTACACCTCAAACCTTCATTATAATTAGTAGTTTTCACTTCTTCAGCCGTTCTATCCATCACTCCGGATATCCTTTGCCATTGGTCGGGAACATCCGTAAGGAACTCCACCATGAAGCATCACGAACGACTCACAGATAATCATCATACATTTTTAGAAACACCATCCGGCGTCCCTTCACGACGTATAATGTTCGTAGTTGTAACAATGTTGAAGGAACAGACACAAAAAGACACTATTCATATCAAAGGCCTAGCGGGGCATCAATATCAAGGTGCACCTTCTCATTCTTGTATCTAAAGTGAAAATCCGCCTAAGTGGTCGTACAGTCACCCGTCATCTAAATTATTATGAATAAGAAATCAGTCGTAATTGCAATCTCTAACCATTTAACCGATGACTGTTCACATTGGACTTTTACAATCACCAGAACGCACACATCGATCATTTGACAAATTTAAAAGAACTAAGGAAAAAAATTTAATCTGCACAAAAAGTATGCAGAGATCGAAAGAAATGCAATTGCGCAACCGTGGTCCAATTACTCTGCGGCTACTTTGGAATTAATTCAGGTCGCCCAAATGCAAAGACCTGCATCAAATCGGCAAAGTGTAACAAAAAATTATAAAATTATATTCATGTATAAAGAAAACACATCATAAGAAGATTAATATCCTACCAATAAAAAAAATGAATGATGAAAAGATCGAAACATGACCTGCATACACATTGCTATGAACAACAACCTTTAAAGTGTATAAATTATACATAAAAATAATAGAACTTTTTCTTGCTCACATACAATGGTTTATGGTTCTCTTGTTGATTCGGCGACATAGTTGATAAGTACAATTGATGACATTGTATGTGATTCAATCGAATTTCCTGTCAAAAAAAAACTATAAACAAAAAAATCAATTTCAAATGAAACTGAATCAATACCAAGACAAAGCCCCATCTAAGCAACACGTGAAGAATAAAAGTGAAGAAACAGAAAGAGCTTTCTGAATAAAATCAAATTGTGGATAGGTTTGTGAAGCAACTTTTTTGAAGATATAACAGAGGGGCCGATATTTGTGACATTAGGTAAAAGATGAAACACAAAACAGAACTTCTCAGATTTGTGTTATGGTGTTTAAATTCTGTGTGTTACTCCGGGTCGGATGAGAAATCAAATCCGGTATTCAATGCTACCCAAGATTTCTATTTAAGCAACAAATCAGCAATTTAGGATAGGAATTTCATTATCCATCCACCAAATCCACTTGATTTCTGGATGTGAAATCATCAGTTTTCTAATCAATGGCAGCTAAGCCCAGAATCCAAATAACGCATCATCCAAATCAGTTGTATTCATGATCTCAATATCATGTATTCGACAAAAATTTCTTATCCGCAAGCTATGTGAATCTCCTTTACAGTTGCTTCGCAGGCGAATTCCTAAAGCAAATTGCAAAAATCGAATAGTGTGTGGAAAACTGATCACCAAATTGGCTGTGATTCATTAACATCATACCTAAATCGGACCAAATCTCAAATAATTCCTAAATCGGAAAGAATCTCATAAATAAAGATGCTTTTTAAAAATTATTCTCCACTCTTGGCTTCTTCTCCATTGCACTATTCACAACCGGCTTCGATTTCGATACCATTATAAAACCTTTCAAGAAAAGGAAACACACATGAAAATGGGACTGCGTCAGAATTTGGAAATATGAAAATGATATTGAATACAAAATCGATGCTTCTCCAAAATGGGTAATTATTCCGTAACATCATACCTGAATCCCAAAGAATCGTTCGGTTTCTTTCTGTTCGTAGTTGGCTTGGTATCATTGTATTAAACGATTCGAGGAGTTTGTGGATGGGTTTGTTAGGATATAAAACAAAAAGTATGGGTTGTTATAGACGATCAGCTGGCGTAGTGGTCTTGAGGATTAGGTGGCTTTTGAAGACAAAATTTAGAGGCGGAACCCTAATGACAAAGGAGTGAATATGTTTGTTGAGATTTTTCGGAAAAAGCACTGATAATACTCTGCATTTTAATGCATGCGGCTGGTTTTTAAGGGTTTTTTTGTTTTCTTACCGGGTTTGGGTCGGGTGATTGAAGGAAACGGGCTAAATCCCATCCCTTATATATTATATATAGATAATTAATTAAGGAAAATATATTAGATTGATCCTTAAATATTCTAGATTTATTCTAGGAGTATCTTTTATGGAAAAGGATTATTATAATTGATTTTGTATTAATTATTAAATCATTGGAGGACAATGATTTCTCTCCTATATAAAGAGAGTTCTCCTAAGCCTTTTCCATCAAGATAATGTGCATACATACACACAAAATAAGCTAAGGAATTCGGCCAAAGCTTAGGGTTTTGAGTTGGGAAAATCTTGGGATTTTAGGATGGTAACTATCGAGGAGGTCAAACATCAAGAATCGGCTTCCACCGGTTGTTCTTGGAGATCTGCATCGGAAGACTATGAGCTTCTCGATTCTCGAGATCTCGGCTTATTCTTTGGATCTTGGCTTATTTTTGATTGGTAAGTAGATCTAACCTTCTTGTAGGTAGATCTTAAATTATGTATATATTGATCGTGATCCTTATTATTCCACTGCGTAATCGGGCGGATCTAGACCCGTCCGGCGATATTACATCCAACAACATCATCGTAGCAATTAACTATTGACCCACATTCTTTGAGTAACGGCACGCCTTGATAACTACTGCCATAATTGCCTCGGGCTGTCCACGTCTATCCAATGTTTGAATTTGAAATTTGAATCTAACCGTTATTGGATTTTTCTGAATATTCACCTGAATACATCCTTACAGCGTGTCAGTGTCCTTCTGACAAACAGTCTGTCAACCAATAATTTTCTCCATTTGATTTGGCTCTGATTGCATTACTTTCCCTATTGTTTTTATGATTATTTTGCCGAATGTGATGCATGTGTTGCACAAATGAGTAGTGGCTACGATATTTTTTAGCCCCTGCATTAGTTATCTACATGAACTCAAGAAGAGTCTGATATACAAAAGTACGATCTAGTGACATTCTAGCAGATTTGTTCATTAAGATCAAACCTACATCAGTTTAGGAAGAAATGCATTTATAGTACTAGAATACATACATTTGAAAGATTGTTGTCGTTACGAAGAGAGACAACTTCAAAAAATTTGTGAGGATTTGGTCCTAAGAATCAATGATTGTACTATTTTTCCCTTTAACTGAGTATTTTGCCCTCATGCCTTTCTTTGTTAAATGTTTTTAACGAAACAGTCAGTTCAACACATAAAAACGCATATGGCATTAACTATTTACCTTGTCTCGTTTTTTCTCACTGGGTTTTTTTCCTAGCAAAGTTAACTGTAGATAACATATATATTATGCAACTCCGATCGAGAAAATCATTTTATTCATTTATTCATTGTGACATTGTCTATTTAAGAAAGAAAACCAGTCAATTGTATTGAAGACAATGCATCTTGCATATGCCAATTGAAAATGAAGTTATATTAATGAGGATAAAACAAAACATATTTCAGCTAAGTTATTATTTAATCGTGATTTATAAAAGAGTGGAGAGATTAATGTACAAAGATCCAGTCAACAGACAATCTGGTAGATTTATTTACCAAGACATTGCCGACTGCGACATTTGAAATACTGGTGAAGAGAATTGAGATACGGCGCTTGAAAAATCCAAATTGATGCTTTATTTTGGGGAAGTAAATCAAACACAGATAAATAAGTACTATTTTTCTTTAACTAATATTTTTTTCACTGGGGTTTTCTTAGTAAGATTTTGATGATACATATCATATCTGTTGTATGTTGAATAATAGATATCCGGGGGAGTGTTATGAAATAATATCATTGATGAACTATCTATTATTCTTATTGATTTACGTAGATTTCGGATTCAAACAAATTATGGGGTCCACTCTACTATAAATACACTTTTATTAATGATGAAATAATACAATCATTTTCCCTTCTGCTCAGTACTTTGTCTTTTCTTCTATTCTTTCTTTGTCATTTTATTAGTTTAATAACAAATACCAATTAATTTACGTGTAACCCGATTCCATACTGGATTCCATACTGAGCCAAGTATTGATAGTTTGAAATCAGACTTGTTTTGCTCATGGGTTCGTTCATCATCGTTCGTTTGTAAAATGAACAAAAAATTATGTTTATGATCGGCTTGTTTAAAAGATTAACTGTTTTAGCTCGTATTTGAATTCGTCTCGTTAAACATATTTTTGCCTTCCAACTCGAGTTCGACTCGATTTTGACTCGTTAAAATATAAAATACGAAATACAAATACAAAATCAACTAAATTATAGATGATACAACAACAAGTATTAGAAGAATTTCTAAACATTATATAAAATGTTTGTGCTCGTCTAACGAACAAACTATGAACAATATAATTGAATTGATTTCCATTGATTGAGTGTGTATTACAAGGATTCTTTAAATAGTTGATACACCATTACTACTAGACTACAATCAAGGAGTAATACAATCAAGAAGTTATTAAAAAATATTGCGGAATATTCTAAAATTATGTGGAGTCATTACTCCTTGATTTACTCTGTCAATATAAACGATTACGAATACTAATGAGTTAACACTATGTTTTTTTATTACAATTAAAAAGAAGAAACTTTAAATATTTACAACCACAATAACGGACTAACACAACACATAATGTGAGAATAACTTTTCTAAAGAGGAAAAGCTATACTGAAAGACAAATATCGCCTCTAAAAAGATTTTAACCTTCCGGTCTTAAAACCTTAGTTCTAGCCAATTTAAAATAAGTCTCATCGACAATAAGAGTTTATTTAAAAACGAATTTTATTCGCTTAAAAGGACTTGGTGCACAAGAATAGTGGGATACTTGTCTTTAATTTTTTTTTTAAAAATAAAAATTGGGAACCTAGGAGTATTCATTAAAGAGAGTGGGACGTGTAGAAAAATGATTAAATTACGAGTGGAGAACAATGACGAAGAACACGATTATGATGTGACCATGGCTCGGAACTTCGGATCCACTTTTTAAGTATATATATCTCCCTCTTATTTGCGCCGTCAAATTCTAAAAACTTTCAATTCAGTAATTGATTGTTATTAACAAGTTTACTTCTAGTAGTAGTAATTAAACTGAGAATTCATAAAATTCCCCGTCCAACTTTCGGAAATCCGACTGTTGCCATTCAAAATGGCAGCTTTTCTGCATAGCAATTGCATACCCTTTTGATCCCATCGCTGTCTCAAGCTAAAATCATCCATGATCCGGCCTGTTGAGTTTTTCATTTAGAAACCAGAATAATAAGAAAGAAAAAAGAGAGGATTTTTAGGGAAAAAAAAAAAAAAAAAAGATGGCGACACAGAGGAGCAGAGGGGAAAAAGATGAAGCGGAGAACAAGCTTTCAATACCAGCAAAAGATTCATCAGTAAGCCTCTTGCAGGTTCTTATAATATTGATTGTGTTTGTAGTTGGTGTAGTAATTGGGCTGGCTTCAAGTTCTCACATAGATAGGTACCTTTTCCAATCTGGGCAGTTTTACACAGATCGTACTATTATATTTGATGATGAGAATTGCACAATTTTAGTTAATCAATGTGATAAAGAGGATTGTTGGAGCTTTAGCAATTTTGTTAGTCCCAAGAATTTGACTCATGGATTAGAGGATGAACAGTTGTTTTGGAGGGCTTCAATGGTTCCTAAAAAGGATGAATTTCCATTTGATAGAGTACCAAAAGTTTCATTCATGTTTTTAACTAGAGGGCCATTGCCCCTGTTGCCACTGTGGGAGAGGTTCTTTGATGGACAGGACAGTAAAAAGTACTCCATTTATGTTCATGCTCTACCCGGTTTCGAGCTCAATGTGACCAATACGTCCGTCTTTTACAGGCGACAGATTCCCAGTCAGGTTGGATCTTGTTTTGATGATAATTTACCGTGTAATTAATTATATTTTGTTTTTGGCTTATGAATTGTGTGGTTGTGTGTTATGCCTTTTCACATTGGTTTGCAGATCAAAACGACCATCTTAAGCATTTTTAGCTTTGTTCAGTACACTCAGATAGAAGAGGTGGTTTCAATTTTAAGAGAATATTGTTTTGTTTGCGAATATCAAGAACGATGCTCAACTTAGACATTTTTTTTTAAAGTTTTAAAGAATTATATATGTAGGATGTGCTGCTATTTGAGCATTCTTTAGATGATTGAATTGGGAATGAAGAATTTAACTTAAGCTGTATACTAGTCTAGGCTTAGCCTTTCACAGTAGAACAAGCTCCAGTAGAAGTATATATATTGAGCATATTTACTTTCATTTCAGTGATTTAACGTTTTTTTTTTTAAGAAATACGGGGTTGAACCTTAAAGAAAAACCTAAGGTTGATAATTGATAATTCTTGAGGGTGAATCTCAGGAGATGGGCATTTCTCTATTAAGATATATATAATTCAGGTAAAGGTCAGTGTGTTCCAATAGATACTGTTCTGCAAAACTTCAAGTTGCTCTACAGTTCTTGACTGATAAAGGTTTTGATATGGTTATACCCTAAGATTAAAAGATTTTGTATCATCTGGAGAGTTTTTCTTTTTACATTTGGAGGGTCAAAATGAAATTAAGAGTTTTTCATTATGTTTAGGGTTCTAACACCATTTCAACTACAAGTTAATTGTATCCATTAGGTTTCTTTTTATTGCGTAAGGACAAACTTGCTTTGTTTTCTGCTTTTTGTGGTTTCACAACATTGTACTAACACCTGATATTGCTAACCACTCTTTTGTTTTACTAATTTTAAGGAAAGTTTATGATTGTTTGCTTTTGATGAAAAGCCTAACTTTTTATCATTGCTTTGGTTTTATGGTGTATTATATGCTTATGGTTTTTTTTTTTTTTTAAGGTAACAACATATGTTGAAAAATCTACAGTAGAGAGAATTAATGTTCTTAGTCTTTTTGTGTGAAATTGCTGTACTGGGTACTGGGGACTGGGGAGATTCTTAGGCCTTTTCAACCTCGGGTGGCTGGAAGCGTTAAACAGGCTAAAAAAAAAATCCTATCAGGTTTCTTGTAGAGTCTTATATAGAATAATTGACTCTTTTTTTTCTCTCATTTCAGCATGTTGAATGGGGAACAGTATCCCTAGTAGATGCAGAAAAGCGGCTTTTAGCTAATGCCCTGCTGGACCATTCGAATGAACGTTTTGTTCTTCTTTCAGAAAGCTGCATCCCTATCTATAATTTCCCAACTGTTTACAAATACCTCATTCAATCCGATAACAGTTATGTGGAATCATACGACGATCCCTCCCGGTATGGTCGTGGTCGTTACAGCCGACGGATGAAACCCGATATTAGACTTCAAGATTGGAGAAAAGGGTCTCAATGGTTTGAGCTTAATCGGTATTTAGCTACTATTATAGTCGGGGAGACAAAATACTACAAACTATTCAAGAGATATTGTACACCGGCTTGTTATCCAGACGAGCATTATCTTCCCACGTTTCTTCACATGTTATACGGTACTAACAACTCGAACCGAACAGTAACGTATGTTGATTGGTCACTCGGTGGGCCACATCCAGCTACGTTCGATGCAGTCAACATCACAGAGGATTTTGTCCAATCATTAAGGAACAATGGCACCTCGTGTTCATACAACTCGAGGCGGACAACTATGTGTTATCTCTTTGCAAGAAAGTTTGCTCCCACTTCTCTGGAACCTCTACTTGCACTTTCTTCAAAGGTGATGAAGTTTTGATCTTCAGACAAGGTTTTCTGAGGTACTAGGTATTCTGTAACCCCCTTTCACACTTGATTGTGTTAGTACTAAGTAGTTACTTTGTTCTTGTTTTGATTATATTATATATACACATCAGATTATATCTTGTCTGATTTTTTGCCAGAAAGCATTGCTTGTAGCTTTTGTATTGTAAATTGGAAAGATTGAGATGAAGGCAGCCATTTTTGTAGGGAAAGAGTATTTTGGAACTTTTAAGGATTATTAAGCAATGCAAGTTGAAGTTATTAAACTTCATCCTCCTCCTCTAATTTCTCACTTTTACTCTTATTTATTGTCAAGTGAGATACTTATACTAAATTAAGATTGCATTAATTGACACTGAAAGATTTTTCTTTTAGTCTGTTCATTGATATTTATCAAGGCTATTGTTAATTTTTGATGTAAGTAAAAGCTTATCAATACTCCTTCCGTTCTAATTTTTACGGCAGTTGCCAAAATCACGCATATTAAGGAGGTAAGTTAATGCATTAACTTTTACAATAAAATGACTAAAATGTTTTTGAATATAATTAATGTGACATTTATTTTTATATCTCTTAGTGTAATAAATAAGAGTAAATCAAGTAAAAACACAATAAATATTGCATTGAAAATTATACTGATGGAACAAACCATTTTGGTAACTGCTTCAGTTATTGTGGAACGGAGGGAGTATTGATGATGATATTTACAGGAAGTTCTTGTGTAGTGAGGGAATATACCTTGATGTGACCCGTGGGTTGATCGAGTCACTCGGTTTCCAACCAGGATAGAAACTGTATGGTTTCGATCAATCCACGGATCACTTCGGTGCATATTGAGATACCACAAGAAGTTTCTGATATTTACAGGCGTTTGTTACATTTATGAGAATGACATTTGCGTACTTTGCCTGAAAGTGGGCAGTTTGTTGATTTTATGATAATGACGCATATATACAAAGAATTCTTTCTCTCTCACATTGGAAACGTTTCGGAACGACAAGTTTTGATGGATATCGATAAACTAATCGACGGTGAAATCAAAATCGCAAATTTGAATAATTCGTTTGAATTAAAAGGTTTGCCACATTGTGATTCCGCATATGGTGGGTACACCAATAATTTCTCGGGGGAGTGGTTTAAAAGGAAAAAAAAACAGGGGGAAAATAGGAATCAAGATGTGAAAAATATAAATTGGGTGATAAAAATAAATCTCATCGTTCATAACCTCAAATCATCAAGCCACGCAGCGATGGAACCCGACGATAAATATAATATTTCACTATCACAGTAGACTAAGGATATGTCTTTTTTTACCTAAAAAAATATTCCACTATCCTCTTTACATATTTCTATATTCAAATTGTCATTTTTTGACAATAAACCCTAATTTCCCTTCTAGACATCTTACGAGTGGTACAATTTCCCCTAGTAGTAGTAATGAATTTTCGAGTATGGATTCATCAAAAAGGCATTATTATTTTACAATTATTACATTATACTTAAAATTTATTACATTCTTTTAACTTTTTTAAATAAATTGTATAACAACCTCCAAATAATTACTGCAATAATTTGGGAAATTTTAAGGATTAAAAGGGATATAAGAAGTAATACATTGAGTTTAATTTCAATCACGTCACTCTCAGATCTAAATGATGTGATTAAAAGAATAAAAATATCAATAAATATAGGGGTTCTATTTGGACTCCCCTTATTACTACTTGCACCCTCTTACTTCTGGCACCCTCAAATTATACTCTTGACACCACGGTTAATATTTTTATTATTTCCATACTTCATACACCACAAACTCTACTACTTTCACCACAACTTTTGAAAAATTCAAAGTAGTCCTTCCAAAAATTCACCCCTCATTTTTTCCGGCGACCGCCGCCACCCCCACCCCCTCAATTTACAACATCTCCACCTTCAAGCCTTCATCTTCTTCCCTGCTCAAGCCTTCATCTCCACCTTCAAGCCTTCAAGCCTTTATCTTCTTCCCTCAGCCTCCCTCAACCATCTCCCTCCGCCATCTCCTATCTCCAAACCCTTTCCCCCATTTTTTCCGATGACCTCCCCCCAAACCATTTCTCCAAATTTCCAAATCATTTTTTTTTTTTTTTTTTTTCGATGACACCCCCCAATTTACATTTCCCAATCACAAAAAAAGTGGTCCCGACGCTCCATCTCCTCCTCCCCTTTAACACCGCCGGAAAGGGCTCCAATGCAACACCATTTTTTTGGAAGCCCACTCAGAAATCGACACGCCTCGTCCCATGGATGAATGCGTGATGGTTGGGACCTGAGCAGATCTGTTGGGTGGCGGGGTGGTGTGGGTGGCGGATTTGTTGGGTGAGGAGAAAAAGCAAAGCAGAGAGAGGGAAATGGTGGTAGCTATGGGTGGTTTGGGAGGCACGCTGAAAACGGGTCGCGGAATTATGCGAAGAAGAAGAAGAGAACTGCGATTTTTTTTAATTTTTATTTTAGGGTTTGCGTATTGAAGGGGGAGGCGGCTGAAGATAAATTAGGGGGTGGCGGCTGGAAGGGGGAGGCGGCTGGAAGGGGTGGCGGCTGAAGATAAATTAGGGTTTGGTTTAGGATAAATTAGTGTTTTGTATAATTTTAGGGACTAAAGTGTAGTTGTTAAATTTTTGTTATTTTTATGTTGTGTAGGTAGTAATTACGTGGTGTGCAAAAAAAAAAATAAAAATTCATTAATGTTGTGCAAGTAGTAAATAGGGGGGGTCCAAATAGAACCCCCTAAATATATTGTTTTTACATTAAACACGTTAATACATTATAAATGCTCCAAAAACACATCAAAAACAAATTTTCGGAATTTCGAACTACAGTAAACTCTCGATAAATAAATATCCGTTAAAGTAATATCCTCACTAAGATAATAATTTCTTCCGGTCCCGACTTGGGCATGTGTACTAAAGTAATAATTTATTAAAATCGTTAAGTAATGAAAAGAAATTGCATACAATGCAAACCTAATGAAATAAACCTAATACAAAGATAAAATAATAAATGCTAATTCCAGGTTTCGAAATTTATATAAAAAAAAAAAAAAAAAGCATTATAAAAATATAAAATAATAAATGCATAATTCCAGTTAGAAATTTATATATTAAACTTATATATTTTCGAAATTTCACATTTCACTTCATATTTTCTGAAAATATGCATCTAGAGTAACTTGTTTCTTCTTAGTGACTAAACCAAATTCGATCTCATCTTTAACTTTTTGTAGAGCATACACAACTTCAGGAATATTTTATTCATGTTGTAGCAAATAGTTCTGTAAGGTGATAGTTGCTTGAAAGGCTTCTTTCGATGAAACATTAGGTAAAACCGAACTATTGTCCGGTTCAGGATCATTCGTATAATCTTTCTAGCTTTCCAAGCATTTTAATTAATATCTGTCTCTTCATTTTACAGATTAGATGCATAATATTAATTATTTTTTTGTAAAGTAATAAATATTAATTTATCGATAAACAAATAAACTCGTTAAAGTAATAATTTTGATCGGTTCCAAAAGTATGCATTTATCGCGAGTTTACGGTAACAACAAGTTGTCTCTTGTCATCTGACAACTCCTTGCGGTTTCTATCAATTCGGGTTGCACTTGCACCCATTCATGCCGAATACTTCAGAATTAGGCCAAACCTCTTTTTATTCATTTTCTATTCTACATACTCTCAAACATTCATCTTCAAATTCTCTCTTTTCCTTGTGAAATTCTAGAGCATTGTTCCCAAAAATTCAAGAGCAGATCATCATCTTAATTTTCAATTCTAAAAGTAAGTCAATTAATCCTTGTTTTTCCAATTCTAAGCATGCTCAATTCTTAGATAAATAAGAATTATTGTCTTAAATCTTTGAATAAACTCCAATGCATGTTTGTTGGAGTGGGATTCTTTTTAATTAGTGGAAGAAGATTATATATGCAGATTCTTTTTAATGTAGTAGAAATCATGCGGCCTTGAGGTCGACCCTGCTGTATAGTCAACATCTGCAGACTATGTTTTCATAAGTAACCGTAAAATGTGAGAAATGGTCATGTTCTGATACTAATGTTTCCTTACCGAGCTCCATAGCCCACTCCTTCGTTTTAACACCTAGCAAATGAACAACTTTTACGTGAGGAGATTCAGGATGATCCGTAGAGGGTCAATGTTAACCCTATTCTTCCCCCTGTCAATGATGTGTACCAGTCTCATCCGCCCCTCTAGTTTCACCTCCTGTTGTGAATGCTCTTGATGTGTAGGTTCCTGTGGGCCTGTGGCCCCCACATCTATGCCGGTCACTGTGGACTTTTCAAATAGATTAAGAAAACTGTAGTTAATGCTTTAAATTTTTATGAAATTACACCATTTAAGTAGTTGTTGGAGCATTCATTATAAACATTTTTTATTGTTAGCCACATTATATGTTCTGAAGATAAGAAGGAAAAAACTGTCAGAAAGATGGGCCAGTTGCAAAGGAAATATTAATATTATAAAATACAAATTGCAGAGAGCTCAACATAGCTTTTCTCTTTGTTTCTCTCTGTAAGAATCTTAAAGTATCATCAACAAACCATTGAGCAAAAACACACAGTATATTCTTCATGTAGATATGAATGAGTAACTGAACAATGATTGATGTCGCTTGCAACTACATATGTTCTTTCTCTCTCTCTTGATTGATTTCAAATGCATAAGGAAAAAAATTACTAGTGCTATTTATATCAAATCAGAAAATTAGCATCCCAAAAAAAAAAAAACCCATCTCATAAAACTTATTTCGAGTATGATCTCTGCCACGGCATCTGAGAAGATCCTTCTTCTTTATCTTTGGCATCTAGAGGGCTCTCCCATGTTTGAGAAGACACTTCTCCTTGCTGGCTAGGACTTCGAGGAGTTCCCCGCCATTCTGTTTGAGGAGCCGGTGATTGCATTTGAGATGGTGTTGTTGATGTTGGCTGCCATGAAGTATGAGAAGAAGATGCTGATGTTGGTGGTTGTGGTTGTGTCGAAGATTGAACAGACCCTGGCCAAGTATTATAAGGCGATCCTGATGCACGTCCTTGTGGGGAAGCAGATCCATTCCAACTAAGTTGTTGGTTAGACACATTCATTCGGGGAACATTTGAATTCCAGTTAGGTTGTTGGTTGTAAGCATTGGTTTTGGGCTCATTTGAATTCCAGCTAGCTTGTTGGTTGGACGCATTCGTTTGGCGTACATTATTTGAATTCCAGCTAGCTTGTTGGTTGTAGGCATTTGTTTTGGGCTGATTTGAATTCCAGCTAACTTGTTGGTTGGATGCATTCGTCGTTTGGGCAACATTTGAATTCCAGTTACGTTGTTGGTTGTAGGCATTTGTTTTGGGCTCATTTGAATTCCAGCTAAGTTGTTGGTTGGACGCATTCGTTTGGCGTAGATTTGAATTCCAGCTAGCTTGTTGGTCGGAGGCATTTGTTTGGGCAAGATTCGATTCCAGCTAGCTTGTTGGTTGGACGCATTCGTCTGGGGAACATTTGGACTCCAACTACCTTGTTGGTTGGACGCATTCGTTTGGGGAACATTCGAATTCCAGCTACCATGTTGGTTGTTGGACGCATTTGTTTGGGGCACATTCGAATTCCAGCTAGCATGTTGGTTGTTGGACGCATTCGTTTGGGGCACATTTGAATTCCAGCTAGCATGTTGGTTGTTGGACGCATTCGTTTGGGGCACATTTGAATTCCAGCTAGCTTGTTGGTTGGACGCATTCATTTGGGGCACATTTGAGTTCCAGCTAGGTTGTTGGTTGGAGGCACTCATTTGGGGAAATGACTGATGAGGAGATGTCTGCCATGTCACGTTTTGAGGTGTTTCAGGTGAGGACTGAAGGGGAACTGACGACTGCCATGACATTTCAGAAGCACCTGGTGATGATGGCTGCCATGTTGATGCTGCTGGTTTTCATTGGAAAGCAGGAAAAAGTTCATAAATATCACATGTAGAACAATGATTTCAATCCCCATATACATTTCACAGAGTGATAAACTGAAAATTAGAGAATCAAGTTACCCCCCCTCCCCCCCAAACACACACACACACACACACACACAAAAAAAAACACAGAATCAAGTTTGCGAGTTAACATACACCTTTGTGGTGGTGTTGCTAACTCCTTATACTGTTCCCATAAGCTAATGAACCACCATTACATATATATATATATATATACAATGGATAGAGCTACTATATATACAATGGACAGAGCTACTCTGCCACCGCTAATACATATACCCTGAATCATTTGAATATGAATTTTTCCCTACCATCATAATGAATTTTTTTGACGGATATTTTATTCAAGAACTTGGACTCAATCAGACAGACTAGCCTGAACAAAGCATCCGTGCCAAAGAAAATTTGAAGTGGAAAACACTACAGCAAAACCAGCTAGCTTATAAGCACGATTTTAATGAAGTGGTGAGTGATAGGGAATCTACATGTACATTTTTAACGAGCTACTACGCTCCTTAATTCAGTGTTGGCATATAATATAAATTTCTAAATCACTTGCCATATTTGTCAGCTACATGTAAAAATTAAACAAGTCAAAGTTCAGTTTTTTTAAAGTTTTTTGTTCAGAATTTCTAATCCAATGAAACACAGCATAAGCACCAACATGAAATGCAATGAAAAATTAAAATCAACAAGTACATTCAGTCTTGACATTTTTAGGAAGCACACCTGGTGATGATGTTGTTTGTGCTGGAAACGGAGAAGTAGACTGCTGGGATGTTGATGACGCCTGTGACGGCGTCTGAGGGGAAGGAGATGGCATCCATGGCTTGTGAGTCTGTTGAACTGATGGGCGTGGGGGAGCATATAATGGAAATCTAGCATTAACAATTCTCTCAATTTCACCACGCCGCCCTTCTTTCTCAAAAACGTCAAACAGATACTCTTTAAGAGGAGCAGTGACACCAACACCAACAGCAATCATCTGACCCACTACATCACGACAGTTATCAAGATCACCGACATCACACAGGCCCTTAATCACAACATCATAGGTTGTAAAATCAGGTTTAGGCTCCCTTTCAGCCATCTTAGTCAAAATTGGAACACATTCTGTAACCTTCCCTTTTTCAATCAAGAAACCAAACCATTGATTGGCATAAGATGGAATAACACGTAACCCCGCCTCCACCATTTTCAAATACTTGTCCAGAGCTTCCTCCACTTTATCTGCCCTAATGTAAGCATCAATCAAAGTCCTGTAACTGGTAACATCAGGTGAAAGTGACTTGCTTTGCAATTGTGCTAAATAATCCTCAGCCTCCTGAGTCATATCAAGTTCACAAAATCTTATGATCATATTGTTAAATCCAGCCACATCCATAGCAAAAGGCCTCGACTTTACAGCCTTGCCCACCTTCTTAAAGGTCTCTACTGCCTGTGAAATATTCCCCAACCTGAAACACTCATTTACCATAGTATTAAAAGTATCTGAATTCACAGCCTGAAATGTTGGGGGAGTATGATTATCCAACATATTATCAAACAATTCCCACGCCTCTTTTTCCTTTCCGTGCCTCAACAAAACCTCTAAAAGAACATTACAAGTGGCGGGCACCATCCTAAACTGTTTATCCATCAAATACCTGTATGCATCCATGGCTTCTTTCTCCCTTCCCTGCTTAAAATACCAGTCCATAAACGTCGCACTCACAACCCCATCATATACAGTACACCTCTCCTGCAACTCGTCGAAAAATTCTTTTGCCTTATCCAAATTCCCAAGCTCCAAAAAGCCAGAAATTAAGTTATTATACACCAAAGAATCCGCACCTTGGCCTTTATTCAACATTTCACGAAGCAAATCCACAGCATCCTGAATTCGTCCAGCATCAATCAAACCCTTTGTGAGGTACCGGTAGGTGAAATGTGAGGGACTGAAAGGAGCTTCTTCAAGTATGCGATGGTAAACTTTCATAGCTTCATCCACATCACCTGACCCGCAGTGAGCTTGAATCAAACTATTATAGGAAACAATGTTCGGAATAATATCAGATTGATTGAAAAAATACTGAAAAAGGATTTTAGAATCGTGATAGCGTCCGGCGCGGAACATGGCTGCAATAATAGCATTGCAGGTGAAGACAGTGGGTCGGACATTGGAAAAAACAGCGTGCCGAGCAATGGCTGCGCCGGAGTCAAGGTCACCGGCTCGAATAAGAGACTGCACACGGTTGTGGATGTTGAGACGAGGTCCAACCAGAGCAGAAGTGGAATCCGGGAGTCGGGGGCCAGTTTGATTATTCCGATTGGGTGGTGGGCTAGAAGGATCACGTCGAAGGGCAAACATCGGAGGTTCGATGCGGAGTCGACGCTTTCTCCGTCGGCGTTCGGCAGCTGCCTCCTCGGCGGAACTAAAAGCATAATAACGGGGAGAGAGGAGGTAATTAGGATTATGTGGTAAATGGTGGGGGTAGTGATTGTTGACCAGTGTAACAGGGACAGTGCCGGAGGTGGAACGTCGGAGGTGGCGGAGGATTGTACGGTACATGGTGATGAATTAGGTGGTCGACTGAGAGAGGCCGCGAGGTGAAATGCAGGGACTCTGCTTGAACCCTAGTGAGGTTTATGGGGTATGAAGACGACGAGATATTAACTTCACATTTCTTTTTCAGTTTTTCTTTATTTTTGTTGCTAACGAGTCGAGTCGAGTCGAGCCGAATATATGTAGTTTAAACTTGTGTTGGTTAGGTCACGAGATTATTCGTGATCGTTTGTTTAATAAACAAAAATAAAAATATGTTCGAGCTTGGTTTTTAAGATCGCGAGTTTGTTTACGATCGTTAGTTTAATAAACGAACAAAACATATATTCAAGTTCGGCTCATCTATAAAGAAAAATTGTTCAAATTAACACAAGTTTGGTTTGCGACACGTATTTTTTCCTTCCACCTCCAACTCGTTTCGAGTTTGGCACGTTAAGATATAAAAGAATCATGTTTAAATACATAAATACAAAGTTGTTAGGGACCGACACACACTTGGTATAATACCCCTATCACTATTGCATAATACTACATCCGTCCTAAAATGTAAGTTCATTTAACTTTTTATTTTGTCCTATAATATAAATTCGTTTAGAAAACTAATAAAGTATTTATTATATTTTTCATCCTTTATCCATCATTTATTATTTAATGCCCCATACTCCGTGCCTTATATTCGCAAAGATAATGAGGCGGGGAGTAAAATTGTTGGCGAGCATGATGTACCGCGGCCCTAAGAAATCCGTAAGAGGTGTTTGATGCCGATTATGATAGTATCGGGCTTAAATCGGCGGCTATGGTGTAAACGACTTGCCACGTAATGATGTGCTTTGAAGCGGACATGCATTGGAACCGCACTATAAAGCGGACGGGTTTAGGCAACTTTTATGGAATAAAGCGACTCGTTGCGACGTGTTGTGCTATGAAGCGGGCAGACTTGAACGCTGCACTATTAAGCGGACAGACTTGAATGCTGCGCTATCAAGCGGACATGTTGTAACTGTGAGCAACCATATTTGAGGCGTAACCTCAATTCCGTATATGATGTGACGGTTGATATGACTGACCGCGACCTCTGATTGGCGGGAAATACTTTGATAACTGCTTAACAGCTATTATATTTGAATTTTGAATTTACGGACGTGACGTTTCACCTTCCGGCTTGCTTATATAAGAGGGTATCTCTTCTCACCTTTAAACACTTTCGGCATTTCCGATTTGCCTTTAGCAAAAATTTTTCCGGTGAGCTTTGAAAAAACTGTGCATTTTAAGAAGGTTCTGGCGGTGTAGTAGCAGAATCCGACAAGATCAAGCAACTTCCGGCGGACTTTTGAGTTTTCCGGCCGACCTTAAGCCATTTTTCCAGAAAATCACCAAACTTTCAGGTAAAGTTTCTATTTTCTTCACTTTCTATTTGTTGATTGTTTACTGTTTAGTGCCTTAAACGTGAAGCAGATACGGAAATCATATCATTTTACAGAGATTTAAGCATGTTTTGTTGTTTACTTTGAAATTGAGCCGTCGTTTGTTTAGTACCCCAAATTGTTGTATCTCTCCATAAAATATTTGCATTTGTCTTTGAATCTGGTCTAACTGCATAGGGATTTCATGCTATTTGCTCAGTTTTTCTGGAAATTAGGATTAGATCATGCCTCTTCATCTCCTTTTGATATGAAACTAGCGTTTTAGCTTTTTTTTTTTGACGGTAAAATGGAGAGGCGAGGTGTCAAATTGGGCGGACCCGCTCACTTCGGCCTGACTTCCAAGCTTGGGTGATTGACTATCCGCCTCGCCCTTGTGTTTTTCATGATGTCCTCTAAACGAACCCCTAGCGATGATGGTGACCGAGAGGCCATGAAGTACGGACACGACGAGGCATAATCCGGCGATCATGGGATGTACGAGTTTTCCGAACAACTTGAGGACAAGTTGGTTGAGGTTGAAGTTCCGGGTACCTCTCAGGGCAAGATCTAGACGAGCAAGCTGAGGCTACCATGAGAGAGAACGCAGCCAGGTCAAAAGGGTGAGAACAAAACAAAGAGAAAAATCTGCGGCCCCCTAAGCAGTATACTGAGGAAGGACGTGTTGTGATTGCATGTCAGAAAGCCTTTGACAAGGAGGTTGCCAAACAATGGAAAAGGTTTTGGCTCACCGCTGACTATACCCGCTCTTTGGTCGCTTACGATATCTCTCCTGATTATCGGTTCGTGGCTTTTGAGAAGAACAAAGGCCAAGAAAATGTTTTGTTGCCGGTCTCCCAAAGACTATGTCTTCCTTCACTATGACCATTTTGTGGTCGGTTCCGACCACCATTCGATCCATTCCTTGTAAAGTTTATGACAATTACCCGACTTTACCCTGCGATCTTGGTAAACTAAATAGGTCTAATTATCTCTTGTGGAAATCTATAGTGTTGCCTATCATTCGAGGACATAGATTATAAGTCCATATTCTTGGAGATAATGTGTCAAACAGATGAACTCCTCTCCTTTTTTATTTCACCTTCACCTTATCAAAGACCTCAAACTGTTGAAGAGTGGAATCTCTCATACCAGCTTTTAATCGGGTGGTTTCTAGGATCTATGATATAACATGTCTTACAAGAACTGGTTGGTTGCAACACAATTAAATAAATTTGGGTTACACTAGAAACCCTGTTCAATAGCCAAGCTGAAGGATGCTAGAGTACAAAAGTGCCTTGACTAGGGCTACCAAGGGTTCTAAGTCTTTGCCAGATTATCTTGCTCAAATGAAGTCCTATGCAGATAATCTTGCTGCTGCAAGTTATCCCATATCCAAATCTGAATTGATACTAGCTACCCTAAAATATGAAGTTGTTTTGTGAATTTAACAGCTAGGGTTGGAGCCATGACTTGGCAAGAGGTTCAATCTTAGCTTTTGATACATGAGAGCCTGTTGGCAAGGTTTAATAACCCTACTAGTGATGTCCTGAATGGCCCTTCTGTCCAATTTGCTAGTAACTTCAGTCAAAGATCTAATTCACCTGGATCCAGATCTTTTAACCAACAAGGTTCCAATAACAGGGGTAGAGGAGGCATGAGCAATAAGGGAAGATGAGGTGGTAGAAACACATGCAATAACACTAATAAACTCGTGTGCCAGCTGTGTGGTAAGACAGATCACATTGTGACAGCATGTTGGCACAGGTTTGAGCAAGATTTTGTCCCCATAGTGCTAGTAATGGTAATGGATTCAAACAACAAGCCTCTGCTATGATTGTTGGGCCTCAAACTCCTGGAGATCCTACCTGAACATGATAGTGGGGCAACTAACCATGTGACTTCATATATCAACAACCCTCACTTGACTGGAGACTACACTGTCTCAGACAATCTTGCTGTTGGTAATGGTGAGCTTCTTCCAATCTCTAACTCTGGAACATGTGTTCTTCCCACAAATAGCACACTCTTACACTTAAAAAACTCTCTTCTTATTCCTAGCATGAAAAAAAATCTAGTTAGTGTTTCCCAGTTAACTAATGATTATTCTGTTGTCATTGAGTTTGATAATAACTATGTTTATGTTAAGGACAAGGGCACAAGGAATCTGCTGCAAGTAGAGCTCTTAGGTATGGATTGTATCATATTCTAGTCATCAAGAGTTAAAGTTATCAGACCTCCCTTCAATCCAAGACATCTTCTCTTTCTATAATAACTTATGTACTGCCTTTGTGTTAAGAAATCTACGCGGGAACACAACGGAATTTAAAATTTTATTTCCTTTTAACCAGGATCTACTTCGTTTAAGCAATAAACAAATAAGTAGTAGACGGTGAATACCTTGCTTGATCTAAAAGATTAACGCTTTGACTGTCTAAGGAGAGTAGTGGTGAACGGAGCCACCCAAGCGTTCGGCCTCTGCCGCTAGTCCACACGAACAACCCACCGGAATCCACCATTGGATTGCTACTAGAAAAACTCGGTTGCTAGACCGATCTTTTCTCTCTCTCAAATCTCTCTCTAAAAAGCTATCTTATTTTTCACAAGAATTATTAACTCTTGGAATTGTGATGTACAAAAAGTGCTAGCCAACCTCCTCTTAAATAGAGGTGTGGTGCGCCCCCTTCATTCCTATTCCAAATAATAGCTTCTGTGTAGATTAACGAGAAAGAAAACATTTTACTAGTAAAATAAGGAAAATATCTTTGATTGATTTATCTCATTTAATTTAATATCTCATATTAAATATTTCCAAGATATTGTCAATATTTAATATTGACTATCTTTTTCTTATTATCATAAATATATTAATATATGGTAATACCATTAATTAAATTGTACAATCCAAGTGTATCTTATACACTTAAAATATGCGTCCCATATTGCCATAAATTGGCATCCGGAATTTCTTTTAATTAATATAATACTATGATTAATTAATTTGCACAATACATGTATATCATATATACATATTTTTGACACACATATACATCGTATGTATATTTAATTAATCAACATAATTAATATATTGTATTATATTTATTCATAATAAATAAATACCACCATATTAATTTATCACTATAACACTTTATAGTCGAGATAAAATTTTCTTATTTGGTTATCGCTATAACCGCATTTTATTATGTGTGTGACCCGACATGCTTCCGAATATGTTGGCCGTAGGCACAAAGTGTATTTACTAAAATACCCATCATACCTAACGATCACGGAATAGCGTCTAGCAACACACCATGACCCCTAATCATCGGAAGAGTCAAATGCAATGACTACTACATTTCATGTGAAACAGTTACCGTGTAAATAGAATTCTATAGCTATTACAATATCCATACGGTCGTACGTCGAGTGTCAAACATCAACGACCGTATCTTATAATCTGGATATTATGCTCTCTCGAAGTAACTCATTTACTTCCACTTTGGAAAGATTCACGAGAGTAAGATATTCCTTATAATAAGGCCCTTTTGGATATTTACTCCTAATCATAGGATATGCGATTTCCGGACGAGCAACATGAATCCTACGCATGCTTCAGTATCACACTCAATAATTACCTCATGATCGCCCCATGGTTAGGGGAAACCTCAACAGTGTCAAAGTATGACAATCCACACCGTGATGTCATGAAGACTCCGGTCTCAGGATAATTACATGATGGCCAAAATAATGACGGTCCAACTTTAATCGGCAGTGTACCGAGTCGGATGCGCTATAGTGGAGAGCAAGGTCGTATCCCACGAGGAATAAATCGAATACCAAAGTCGTTTTCGTACTTAGTTTAGGTCAATCAAATGTTTGTTCATGGTAATTTATACTAAAACGATATTTAAACGAGAGATAAAGAGAGAAAGAGACATAGCCAAACCATGATCCAATTGATTACTTTCACCCCTCCAAATCGATTAGCTCGGGAATGGGATTAACCAACCTACCAACCTCTACTTATATCGACTCGTTCATGGGTGCAAACTCCTAAGCTAGTGTAAGATGCCATGCAACAATCAAACACCCTTTGCCCGGTTCAACAGTCCGCCTTTAAGGATTTAACTGACCAAAACAAGATTAACGCGCTAGAGTTGCCCGATTTCACAACCGATTGAACTCACTCTCCTAATCATTCTAAACAACTCGAGTTGATTATAAGGAATGATCTTAAAACCCCTTTTCCCACACCCCTTCGCAACATACATTTATAAAAGTGGTGTGTGAGTTCATGAACTAGGTGATCAAGCTAATTCAAGCATTAAGAACAAGTTTTAAGATATGAATTCATCAATATAACAACAATTAAACACTACACATTCCCAATTTCATCCATTAGAGGGTGATTTCTTCAATTTTCACATAATTTGGCTATGAAAAGTTTAGCTACTCATCATAAAGCAAGAAATAACAATCAAAGAAAGGATTAAAGCCATAAAAGAGAAAGAGGAATGAAATTAATTACCAAAAACGCAGGAAATTGAAGTTGAGTCAATCTTCATCCAAACCCATTGTCACTTGGGGAAGAAGACTTCAAAAACACCAACAAGGAGGAGAGAATCTATGCTAAATTGTGTTTAATCTAAGGGAAAGAGTGAAAGAAGAGCTAATCTAAGGGAGAAAAGGGAAGAAAATCGACCTAAGGGTGTCCTAATTAAGTCTATGTATGAGTTCTTGTGAAATGGGGGCTGAAAAATCTATTTAAAAAGGCCAAAAAAAACGTGCAGATAAAGCAGTTTTGGCGTGTCCCAAAGTCTTCGGCGCGCGCCAAAACTGTTCTGTGATTCTGGGAGCTCTCTGTTCTACTTTGGCACGCGCCAAAGTCTTCAGCGCGCGCCAAAAATTCCTGGACTGATACACCTTCAGTAATCTGGCAATATCTTTGCGTGTAGAGCTCCGATTTGAGTGATTCAAAGTGCGTTGGAAAGCTCATTAAATTTTCTACAACTTTCATAAAGACTGAAAGTCCTGAAAATGCTTGTATATGGGATAAAATGGCTGATGAAGTGCACATATGGTGAAAGCATCAACTATTTTTGATCAATTTCCATTCCCGGGCTTCGGTTTCGTCTTTATAAACCTCGTGCCTTAACTTCCGGGCTCATAACTCACCTAGATCCTACATCACAACATTCAGACACATACCGAGCATAACTCCGCAAGATAACTAGGGCTCGAAAAGGGTCAAAATACCGTAAAATGGTGAGTTTTTCCATCTATGTGACGGTTTACCTCAAAGTGAGTGCTCAATGCGATTTTGCCCTATAAACGGTCTAAAACTACCCAAAATAAGCCGAAAGTGTCATGAATGGGGTTTAAAACATGCACCGAAGCATAGTAAAGTTGACTCTCATCAACCACCCCCCACTTAGCGTTTGCTCGCCCTCGAGCAAAATAAGCGTTTTAAAAGAATCCAAAGAGTCAACGTTACATGCGTAGGTCAAGCCAATCACATATCAAAGATAACCGACAAGTAAATGAGTAAATGAATGCAACTTAACCATACCTTATCAAGCAAATGGGATGTGTGTGTGTGTGTGTGAATAGCTTCTCCTCGCATTTACCACGGTATACCGGTTTGGATTATGGATGCTAGGTTAAACGACTACACCATAGGCTCATACTTCATAAGCATCTCCACTAATCGGGGCCAACCGAGGCTAAGTAAGGTCAAGTAGGACTTGCCCGGTTGTAACGTTAGGCTAGGGACGGGGCTGACCGAAGGGAATTTCTGGGGAATAAATAACAAAGAGATAAACACGAGCAAGCTTAATCTTGGGGTGTACCAATACAAAACGTAGCTAGCTCTCCCCTTCTCTAGCTCAAAATAAAGCTCGAAACATGATCCAAGAAGTAAAATGCCATATCACACTATGTCTCAAGTGTAACGAGGCAAAAATGTATAAGAAATCATGTTTCTTCACTAAAAACTCTTCCCAAACACCAACATCATATACAAATCAATAACACGAGTCTTAAAACACTTGGCTTTCTTTGACTCAACCTTTTATTACACTTTTATTGACTTTTATTGCAAGCTTTCTTTGATTCATTTCATTTCCTTTTGACTTTTCTTTTCTTTTTCTTTTTCTTTTCTTTTTCTTTTTCTTTTTTTTTGAACTTAGGAAGCTGCATTATACAAATTAAATAGGTTTGAGTCAAAGGACATCACGTACATACTAAATCAAAATGAGCTCATACCCTCCAAATCGTGAAATAGCTCGTAAAAACCAACTCCTTTATACATACGTACTCTCTGCCACCCCACACTTGCTTTAGCAAGTGTGCTCTAAAATGAAAAGATTAAGCTTGACTCGTAGGGTGTCCAAGGAACGTAGACCACAAATAAGGCTCAAGGGTCGTAATTACGGGCTAAATAACGAAGGCTAAGTGTCGGATGGGGTCTAACCATCCTACCAAGGCTTAGAGGTTTCTTGTGGAATATGTCACGGGATGGCTATTTGGCTCTAGTTAGGATCAAAGAAATGCCATAACTGCTGTCCCCAAACTCTACCAAGGTCGGCCTTTCTATTTCGTCTCTCGGTTAATGGTATGAGTTCTAGGTAGCCGAATTGTGCCTATGTCAACCATAATCGGTCACCGATTACCATGGTTTATGAAATTGAAGCTATACGTGCATGAAATCCCATCTCCAAGATAAGGTAGTAAGCCAAGTAACATGCATTCAAACATTCACTAAACCGTTTATCCTATCAATATGAAGGCTCAACAAACGAATGCAAAATCAAAACTGTGGAAAATTTTAAAAAATGCTCAAATTTTACTAAAGAGGCGACCAAACGATAAGCATACAACACTTTGGCCAGAAAAACAATGAAGCACATATCAAAGCTAAGCCTACCACCCCCCACTTTAAATGAAACACTATCCTCAGTGTATGAATGATAAAGGAAAGAAGACTTAGCTTAACCCAGGAGAAAGGCGCAAATGAGTGCATATGACATATTCACGAAGCTCCATCTCATACACCTAAAGCCATGAAACCAAGAAACACGAAAACGCATGCACGGGGAACAACCACCGTGCCAAAAGCAGGCAATAGATAACGAGATATAAGCAAAAGAATCAATGTCACATACACTGTCATAACGAAACCAAAAGTACCAAAATTGGATCACATGAGATGAAAAGTTAATAACAAGAGAAGCGTCATCCATGCATAAAATATGTGCCAAAATGATAACAATCCAAGTATGGTATGGGAATGGAAAGGAAGTATTCACCCAAGAGTTCTTTTCCTAGGCCAAAATTCTCCACTCTTTTACCAATGACTCACTCCTACTACTCCCAAAGAAAGAAAAGGTGGGTTGCCTCCCACAAGCGCCTTTGTTTTACGTCATTGGCTTGACTTATTAAGAAACTAAAAGAAAAGAAAATAAGCACGAGTGGAATGAAAGAAAAAAATTGCACATCTTTTGCTCAATAGCCTCAAGAACATGGCAATTAAAAAAAACTTTCATCTACTTTTATTTTTTAACAACAATAAAAACATATATCTAACACATTCTAAGTTTAAAGTCCTTAGTTCGACTTTCTACCCCCAACAATACTAAGGATAGTTATACCAAAGGAGAGCAAACCGTTGCGTCTCCCTACACACATCATAAGAATTGAGCACACCTTTAAAATAGAGCAAGAAAAACAAGGGGCTCAATCCCCACCACCATGATTGGTTCAAGAAATTTACCATGCAACATATTGAATTCAATTTCCCCGAATGAGAGCATATGCCAAGTAACAAAGATTCAAACACCAAGCAATAACATTTAGGCTCAACCACACCATCAACATATTCTATGTGATCCACCACCATAATTTTTTCAATAAGGTTCAAAGAAGAAGGAATAAATGATTCACTAGTAGCATGTTTCATACCTTCTTCATAACATTCGTGATGGGTGATTATCTCAAGAGTCGTCGGTTGAGCAAATGAAATTTCATCATTTTTAGCACTTATCTCAAGCTTCCTCTTCTCATTCAATTGCTCTACCCGGTTCTCCAAGTTCTTTATTGCCGATTGAAGAGTAGTAAATGTGTTGTTGGAACTAGTCCGAAGATCCCTCAACTCACGACCTTGCTCTTCTATCTCACGGCCTTGCTCTTGCAAAGTCTTGTTGATTTGCTCCAATAACACTTCAGTCGTACTCTTTTGCACTGGAGAAGCTATTTGTGGAGGTTGAGCATATTGCAAATAGGCATTGGTGTATTGAAATTGAGAACTTTGAGGACTCCCCCACTCATTGTTGTATGGTGAAGTGTATGGGTTGAACTGATAATATGGTTGGAATCCAAAACTCATACCACCAAAATTGAAGCCTCCAAATGAGTGGGGAAGAGAGCCATCATAGCTATACGGATCCATACACTGCGATTCAAGGGAACAACAAGAACACAATCACGGTACCGAGTCACCACCACTACCGTAAGAGGTGGTGTGACTTTTCAACAAATATCCAACATAAAAAAAAAGAAAAGAAAAAAACAACCTAAGCCTAAGTATTCAAACGAATTATGAGATATCGATTAATTCCCCGGCAACGGCGCCAGAAAATCTTGATGGCCAAAATAATGACGGTCCAACTTTAATCGGCAGTGTACCGAGTCGGATGCACTTATATGGTGAGAGCAAGGTCGTATCCCACGAGGAATAAATCGAATACCAAAGTCGTTTCATTACTTAGTTTAGGTCAATCAAATGTTTGTTCATGGTAATTTATACTAAAACGATATTTAAACGAGAGATAAAGAGAGAAAGAGACATAGCCAAACCATGATCCAATTGATTACTTTCACCCCTCCAAATCGATTAGCTCGGGAATGGGATTAACCAACCTACCAACCTCTACTTATATCGACTCGTTCATGGGTGCAAACTCCTAAGCTAGTGTAAGATGCCATGCAACAATCAAACACCCTTTGCCCGGTTCAACAAATCCGCTTTAAGGATTTAACTGACCAAAACAAGATTAACGCGCTAGAGTTGCCCGATTTCACAACCGATTGAACCTCACTCCCTAATCATTCTAAACAACTCAGTTGATTATAAGGAATGATCTTAAAACCATTTTTCCCACACCCCTTCGCAACATACATTAATAAAAGTGGTGTGTGAGTTCATGAACTAGGTGATCAAGCTAATTCAAGCATTAAGAACAAGTTTTAAGACATGAATTCGTCAATATAACAACAATTTAACACTACACATTCCCAATTTCATCCATTAGAGGGTGATTTCTTCAATTTTCACATAATTTGGCTATGAAAAGTTTAGCTACTCATCATAAAGCAAGAAATAACAATCAAAGAAAGGATTAAAGCCATAAAAGAGAAAGAGGAATGAAATTAATTACCAAAAACGCAGGAAATTGAAGTTGAATCAATCTTCATCCAAACCCATTGTCACTTGGGGAAGAAGACTTCAAAAACACCAACAAGGAGGAGAGAATCTATGCTAAATTGTGTTTAATCTAAGGGAAAGAGTGAAAGAAGAGCTAATCTAAGGGAGAAAAGGGAAGAAAATCGACCTAAGGGTGTCCTAATTAAGTCTATGTATGAGTTCTTGTGAAATGAGGGCTGAAAAATCTATTTAAAAAGGCCAAAAAAAAACGTGCAGATAAAGCAGTTTTGGCGTGTCCGAAAGTCTTCGGCGCGCGCCAAAATCTGATGCAGTCGTGATTCTGGGAGCTCTGTTTCTACTTTGGCGCGCCAAAGTCTTGACCACGCGCCAAAAATTCCTGGACTGATACACCTTCGATGAATCTGGCAATATCTTTGCGTGTAGAGCTCCGATTTGAGTGATTCAAAGTGCGTTGGAAAGCTCATTAAATTTTCTACAACTTTCATGAAGACTGAAAGTCCAGAAAATGCTTGTATATGGGATAAAATGGCTGATGAAGTGCACATATGGTGAAAGCATCAACTATTTTTGATCAATTTCCATTCCCGGGCTTCGGTTTCGTCTTTATAAACCTCGTGCCTTAACTTCCAGGCTCATAACTCACCTAGATCCTACATCACAACATTCAAACACATACCGAGCATAACTCCGCAAGATAACTAGGGCTCGAAAAGGGTCAAAATACCGTAAAATGGTGAGTTTTTCCATCTATGTGACGGTTTACCTCAAAGTGAGTGCTCAATGCGATTTTGCCCTATAAACGGTCTAAAACTACCCAAAATAAGCCGAAAGTGTCATGAATGGGGCTTAAAACATGCACCGAAGCATAGTAAAGTTGACTCTCATCATTACACAGCCGCCATATAGTGCGACACTTAATAAAGTAAGTGGGTCAGTCTAATGTACGCATTCTCTAATACACGTCCACGTACACTCCAAGTGTCCCTACACTTTGATAGACAAGATCTATCCCTATATTCAATAAGATAGAAGACATCCAATACGTGCTAGTCTAATTGTACTATCAATGTCCTATTTAATAGTACATACGACCAGATACTTTTAAGTATCAAACTTATTAAAGTGATTAGAGATCTTGTTAAAGGAATAAAGCTGCGCATTTGATAAAGATAAGAAAATAAAGTAGCACATTTACTTCCACCAATTGGTTTTACAACGGTAAGCGCTTGATCCTAATATGGTATCGGAGCGGGAGGTCATAGGATCAATCCTTGCTACCAACATTGTTTCCCCTATTATATTGTGCAAGTGTTGGGTCTCTTTGTTGGCCTTGTATGCCCTTTATATGCCTTTGTGTGCCATGTTGGCCCAGGCTTGTTATAGGCCCACACTTGAGGGGCATGTTAAAAGTGACATAAGGAAAAATAGTAGCGCCTTTACTAACACAAATTGGTTGTAGTAGATTGGTAAGCGCTTGATCCTGAAATGCTATCAAAGCCAGAGGTCATGAGATCGAACCCTGGTATGAACAATATATTCCCCCATTTATATTGTCAAGTGTTTGGCTGGCCTAGTTGGTCTTTGTGAGACTAGTTGGCTCAGTCTTGTTGTGTGCCTAGTTGACATAGCCTTTATATGAGCCCACACTTGAGGGGGCGTGCTAAAGATAAGGAAATAAAGTAGCACATTTACTTCCACCAATTGGTTTTAGTACGTTAAAGTATCCCACATTGGGAACTTGTGATTGTGTAACCCACCATATTAAGAGATGGACTTCCCTCACCTCACAACCTAGGTTTTGGGGATGAGACCCCTCTTCTTATATGGGTTTGGGCCAATGTTTCTACATGGTATCAGAGACACCCCATTATTGTGCAAGTGTTGGGCCTCTTTGTTGGCCTTGAGAGTGCCCAGACCCACACTTGTATTAGGAAATCTACGTGGGAACGCAGCGGAATTTAAAATTTTATTTCCTTTTAACCAGGATCGACTTCGTTTAAGCAATAAACAAATAAGCTAAAGACGGTGGTTACCTTGGTTGATCTATAAGATCGACGCTTTGACCGTCTAAGAGAGTAGTAGTTCTGCATAGAGCCGCCCAGTGTTCGGCCTCTACCGCTAGTCCACACGAACACCCACTGAATCCCATCATGGATTGCTATTGGAAAACTCCGGTTGCTAGACCGGCCTTTTTCCCTCTCTCTCCACTCTCATAGGATGCTTCTCTATTTTACACAAGAAATATTAGTTCTTGGAATTGTGATGATCAAAAGAGCTTGACACCCACCTCCTATTTATAATGGAAGTGGCGCCTCTTAGCAGAGTGGAGGAGAAGAAAACATTTCTCCAATAAAATAAGGAAAATATAATTGATTGATTTATCTCATTTATTACAATATCTCATATTAAATAAATCTAGGATATTGTCAATATCTCATATTGAATATTCCCAAGATATTGTCAATATCTAATATTGACTATCTTTATTTTATTATCATAAATCAATTTACACATGTGTATATATCACATATATATTATTACACAAAATAAATCTATTTATATATACATTACATACATTGGTGCGCATCATGCAAATCACCAATTTGCAAATGTGTACACACGCATGTATTCATATTTATAAATATTAATATCTAATATTAATATATGGTAATACCATTAATTAAATTGCACAATCCAAGTGTATCTTATACACTCCAAAATTGCGCCACCTTTAGCCAATAAATTGGTATCCGGAATATTCTTTAATTAATCAATATTATTAATATCTTATATTTAATTTATTCATAATAAATAAATACCACCATATTAATTTACCACTATAACCTTTATAGTCTCGAGATAAACTTTCATTATTTGGTTATCATCTATAACCACATTTTAATCCGCTAGATGTTTATTTGTGTGTGACCCGATAGGCTTCCGAATATGTTGGCCGTAGACACAAAGTGCAAATTACTTAAAATGCCCTTCATACCTAACGATCACGGGATAGCGTCTGCAACACACCGTGACCCCAATCATCGGAAGAGTCAAATGCAATGACTACTACTGCTCGGTAAAACGAGTTTTACAATTTATAACCGAAACACCCCAGTATAAGGATCGTAGTATAGGGTGTTTACGGGTCGCCCTAAGCGGAGTGGAATGTTTATCGGATTCAAATATAAATCTATATCAATTATGTCACAATTATCTATCTAAACTAAAGTTGAAACTAACTAAAACCTAAACCTAAGAATTAAAACTAAAACAGAATAAAAACAAGCGTAAAAATAATAAAACAGAAAAAGCGGACGGCGCTCACTAAAGTGAACGAGCGCCTGAAACTAAACTCTATCGGACGGGCGTTACTTAGTGCGGACGAACGTCCCAATCTGAATCGAACAGAAAATATGCAGAAAATCGGCAAGAACTAGGGTTCTAAAACTTAACTAATGATTCGATTAAGAAACGATAAAGGAAAATACAAATGAGGCGATCGATTCCACCCATCAACCAACAACTCAACTAGATGATGATTTAGAACATAGTTTTTAGTAGTGATTTTTCACGGATTCAATTAGATATCTCTAACTAAAATCTAGGGTTTCGTTTATCTTTTCAAATAAACTAAACATGCAATCAAAACGAAATCACGAGATCGTTTCCAAACTCTTACTCAACTAAACATGCCTAATCTCTTATAACATGATTAGATGCATTACTTTGAATAAAAGAGAACTTAAATAAACATACTTTCATAAATTTATTCAAGCATAAATTAAACATAGATCGTTTCATCAAACCTTAATTCAATAAAACTTAAGCAATACAAAACAGATCCAAAGTAATGAAAAACTATGAAATAAACTCACTAAACTTAAGCATCGAACTCTCTAGTTGGTTTGTGTTGTTGATAGGCTTCCTCCGTCGACTCACTGCAAGGCTTTTAGCCAACAATCATGTTGGAGATGATTGTTGGGTTGGAGAAGTTCATCTCTGTGTAAAAAGGCTTGTGGCCGCAGCTTTTTGGTGTAAAATTGCGATCTCAATTATGTGGTATCAATTAGGGTTGGGGCTGCCGCTTTATTTATAGGAATTTGATGTCGGCTAGGGTTAAGTCGGCAACAGACGCTCGTCTGGTCTTGTGGACGCACGTCCAGAATGCCTGGACGCTGAGTAAACGCTCGTTCATCCTCCGTCTGAACTCTCTCGAATGTAAAATACGATTACGACGCCGCATGGACGCCAGCCACTTCGACGCCTTTCGTTTAAGATCGATGAGACGCCCGCTTGAATCTTTGAGGATCGGATCTCTTCATCTTTATCCAATTTCTTCAAGCCAATTCCAACTCTATCTCTTATAATTCGACTTGAGCTTCATTTATCCTCATTATATGCACGAAAATTAACTCCTACATGATAAATAAACAACGCAAAAACGTAATAAAATCCAAATAATAATAATTCCATTAAATCAACACTTAAAATCATCAATTTTGCATACAACCCTCTTAAAATCATCTTTATTAAATAATTACACTTAAACCCTTAATTCTCATGCAAATTACGCAAATGTGGGGAAAATAATAATGAAATAACCCTTTAATAATCATATAAATATGGCCTTAACAACACCCCCACACTTAACTTTTTGTACGTCCTCGGACAAAACAATCAAAACTATAGCTCAACTTTATAAATAATCCACATAGATCTTTAACTCTCGTAACAAAAGATACAACAACTATAGCAAATAATACCAACACAGAGATAGATTCGGTGTAAGTGTGACAAGCCATTCTCAATCTTAACAAGCCTTTCAAAGAAATATCCTCTCAAAGATTCCAATGACTACCCTAGGTACAGACAGTAATAGCTCCACTCCAAGCCTTCCCACGCACTGATGAGAGATAAATTTATGATCGTTTTATGACATTTCGCCCCATTTCTGATACCATTTTGAGCATTATTGTATCAAATCAAGTCAAAATTACTAAGTTTTATTCAAATGTATAAGTAGTAGTTATTATATAAATTATTGTATTTTTATAAGTTTTTATTAGTTTTTGTACCGTTTAGTAACCGGTGTCGTGTCGGATTTACGTTTGGTATTTTGGTGGTTCATTGCGTGATTATATATTGACCAAGATTCCACGTAATTACATGTTTTGAGTCTAAAAGATGTGTTTAGAGGATTAGAAGAAGGTGCCACAAGTTTATAAGTTCAACGGAGCAAATTTTCTAAGTACTTAAATCGTTACATATTTTCGACGGAGATTTGACCCAGCTTAGAGGCATTTTCAGGGGATGACTTATTAATGAAAGTTGTAGATCTTCACATAAGCTTTCCAACGCACTTTGAATCACGTCAATTGGAGTTCTACAACTCAAGTTATGGTCAATTGACTAATCAATTCGGATTAGTAGAAATCCCGTAAAAGACTCGACATACGAATGGCTCATCAAAACGACATTTTATGAATAAGTTTCCTTCATAAAAGTTTTATATCTTCAAGAAAGCTTTCCAATGGATTTTGAATCAAGTCAATCGGACTTCTACAACTCAAATGGTGGTCAAGTGGCTAATTGATTTGTATTAAGGAAAATGTCGCAAAACGACGCGTAATGGGAATGGCCCATCAAAAAGGCGTTTTCTGAAGAAGAGTCCTTCATGAAAGTTGAAGAATTTTCCGAGAGCTTAATTTTGACGTTTGAATCATAATTTTTGGAGGTCTACAACTCAAGATATGAATTTTATAAGTTTTGGAAGGATCTAGAATTATCACCACCGGATCGATCCGGCCCTTTCCCGGATCGATCCGGCACTTCAATTTGGCTATATATTCAGAGCATCAAGAACAGAATGAAGCCGCCCCTTTCTTTCTTTCTTTCTGTTCTTTCTCGTCCATCTTCTTTCTTTTTTATTTTTTTGTTTTGATGATCATATATATATATACATATATGATATATATATATATATATACACACACCTCTTCATGTATATATATATATTCTATATATGAATATATATATATGTGATAGATCTATCTATATATATATATATATCTAGATCTAGATCTCGTTTTTAAATCTCGTTTTTCTTTTAAATTTTCTTTTCTACTCCGTATATACATATATATATGTCCATCGTATGTATGTATATATGTTTTTCACATATATAAATAAAATGGTTATAGTATCGTTGTAATGGCGGAATAATTATCGAAGATTGTTAAAATCGAAGCTTTGGCATGTTAGATCCGTGGAAACGACCCGATTCGATAGTCATAACCGTAAATATATTCTAAAATTGTTATGTTTATTATTTCTATTTCTATTTATATACGATATTAAACTAAAAATATATCTAAGCCAAGATATGAATCAATTAGTTAATCTTTTGGTAAAATGAATGATCGACTCGTAATAATGATTAAAATCAATTATGATGAATCTCTTTCTTTCTCTGCGCTTAATGAAACGTTAAAATTGAAAGACCGGAGGGTAAAATTGGCCGAGTGAAAGCGTGACAACGGAACCCGCTTTCCTACCCGGGCGATTTGTCCTAAAAGATGAATCTTATTGAAATTTGTACTCGAGATCGTAATAATGTTAAATCATCGCTTTAATTGAAACTTAAACCGGAAAGTTGAATCGTCCGGCTTTGACAACCGGAACCTTTTAAATAAAATTGACCGTTTGACGAACGGAATGACTCCTTTTATCTAAAGGTAGATTTGTACTTCGGGACTGCTCGTAAAAACCGTATGATTGTGGACCTTGGACTGATGCAATGGACATATGACAATTTCATACGCTCGTGTGAGGAGGAGTTGTCTAGCTTAGGAGTACACCGATTCATACATAATTTACACCTTGAATAAAGGAAGATCTGTCTCATTTATTTCTACTAAAAGATATTGATTCAGTAAAGTATTCTTGGCTAGATCCAAAAATATATATTATATTAGTATTTATTTGTTTTATTTTCTGTTTTACTAACATCTAACTCTAACATTACTAACTAATCTAACTGATCTAACATAATCTAACCCAGGAAAATGATAAAACTGCGACTTAGATCGAGTTAATAATAGCTTCTTGGTGTTTAACCCCACTTAAAAGAGTTACCATGTTTTCCCTGAGGAATACGACCGACTCACCGACTAGCACTACAATTTGACCCGGTACACCGCCGGTTAGGATCTGTATAGCCTAGGTAATGTCCGTCGCCTTTCTGGCGCCGTTTCCAAGGTTAGGTTTAGCGCGCGTCAAGATTTTGGCGCCGTTGCCGGGAAAACGTCGCTAATTTCTTTCTTTGTGTCTAGGCGTTACTACTTGTATTAGCTCAAAATTCTCGAGGATAAGTCAACACTCTTCTTATCACATTTCTATTTTTATTTTCCGTTGGTATCTACCTTCTTTTAGTTACCAATTTTCTTCTTCTATTAAATTCGAGTTATTTTCTATTTTCGATAGTAGAAAGTAAACGCGATAGTCATAATAAATTATGAGGATAAGTCAATACATTTCTCAATCTCATTTGTATTTTTATTTTCATTGGTACCTACCTATTTAGTAAGATATCAATTTTTTTATAAAAATACTCGATAAATACCGAGTGGCTTCGTAATTACCGAGAGAGAGAGAAAAAAACCGAAAAAAAAAAAAAAAAAAAAACTACTCGGTAAATATCGAGTGGATTCGGTAAGTACTGAGGAAAAAAAAGTGGTTTTTTTTATCGATTTTGTGTTATTTTCTATTCGATATTTTCTATTCCACAAGAATTGTCAAATCGAGTTACTTAAAATGGCCGAAACCGTTAGGTGAAACACTGAACAAGGGATTGCTCATGCTCAAGGTATGGCCAAAACCTTAATCGAATTTACCTCAACCTAATAACCGTAATCGAATAATAGAAATAATCGAATCGGAATAAGCATAATCGTAATAATCAAAACCACTTTTAACCCGAGACCTATATGTGATCGGACCGTAAGAAGGTACCAGATTAATAATCCAATTCGTTTACCCAATAAAGGAGCAAATAATTTGAAATAAAATCTCATCTTTTGGTTTAATTGACACAAGAGCCCAATTTCTAGGAGAGGATGATGAGGATCCACATCATCACCTCTATCTTTTCAAGAATTGTGTAATACAAACCAAAAGTCATGGTGCTCATCGGGAATTAACGAGGATGTCTATGTTTCCTTTTTTTTAAAAGGAAGAGCACGAGATTGGTTTTTGTCACTTCCACATCATTCACTGACTAGTTGGGAGGATATTCAAACCGAGTTTTTGAAGCAATATTTTACTCCTGGTAGAAAATTGGAATTAATAGTCGAAATTGCCAACTTTAGACAAGGATCTGAAGAAACGCTTGGAATGCTTGGGAAGATTTAAAAGCTACTAAGAGCTTGTCCCGATCATGGTTATTCCTTAGATATGCAAATTCAAATTTTCGTCAGAAATTAAGAAAAGACTCACGTGCAGATGTAGATCATGCATGTGGTGGTTCGTTAATGATGAGTGAAGCTCAGATAGCTTACGATGCTATAGAAAAGATTTCCAAAAATAACAGAATGTGGGAAACCGGTTCTAGCACAAGAAAAGTAGCATTTGCAGGAGAATATACATCGAATACGGAAGTTCTAGCACACTTGGAGAATTTGAGTAGAAATTTGACGGCTTATTAGCCAAGAAAAATGTAAACTCGTAAAATATCTTACCAAATGAATACTCAAATCATGATAATGTGTCATTAGGGATGGAAGAACCAGAAGGTTATTCAAGGGAAAAGGTGAGTTTTTTACAGCATAGGAATTTGAACAACACGTATTCAAACTCGTTTAATGCTTTTAGAAGAGATCACCCTACTTTTCATTGGTCCTGAAACCCTAGTAAGCAAGGACAACCGTCAGTATCGATTCAATATAAGAATCCAAATCTAGTTTATCAAGGAGATACCTCGAATCAGAATCTACAATCATTACCTAGATCGTATCCACAACATACCACTCAAAGCATACCAGTCACCCAAAGTTCAACCAAACCTGAAGGAGTTGATAAATGGGAGAAATTAATCGAAAATCTGATAGGTATGATATCTACTCAAGCTCAAAATATGGAAATTATGATAACTTCTATAGGTACAGTCACTAAGGATATGAGTACGTTGAAAACATATATGAGTGGACATGATACCAGAATAAGAATTATAGAAGCTTCATTGAGGAATCTGGAATATCACTTGAGTAGAGAAGTAGAACGTAAAAACAGTAAACCCTCAGAAGGATTGCCAAGTAATATCGAAAGAAATCTGAGTGGGGTAAATCTTTACATTACCGTAAGTGGAGGATCTCAGGAAGTAATGGATTAGAAAAATTCGGGAATAATGAAGTAGATGATGATTTAGATGGTAAATATAAGAAGAATATGGAATCTAAAGGGCCATTTCAAAACGAACCTTATCCGGCTCACCCAAAATTCATCTCGATTCAATCTGATAGGGCATCACCACATCCACTGCATATTTTGAAGAAAAAGGTACTGAATGATGACACACAATGTCCTCAAAAGGCACAATCATTCAAGGAAGCTTTACCATCTTCGTTTAACGATGAGAAGTATGCATGTTTTCTTGACACTTTTCGGCACTTAAATATTAATACTCCTTTCATCGATGTTTGTAAGGGAGAGCTTAGTTTGGGAGTGAATGATGAGCGCGTTATCTTCAATATTTACAATTCATTGAAATATCCATACATTACACTAGAATCTAGTTCTTGTGTAGACACTTTGTGTTCCCTTGTTGTGGATCGTACTAACACGCAGGTAATTGAAGAAGATGACTCCAGCAATAATGTGAAAGCTCGTAAACCGAAAACTCGAGAATTAAAGGAAAAGGTCAAGAATCGTTTGGATTGGTGGAAAATGTCTAACCTCTGTTGGAGACCGGTGTTAAAGAAGGATGCGGTGCGTGAGGATGACCCACCACCAGTGCCTTAAAAACTGAAGCACGGTAAAGTCTGGCTATAGACTATAAATGTAGTCAATGACGGGTACTATCCTTCCTTTTTACTCCTTAAGCATTTATTTTTAGTGGATTATGTGCTTAATTGTTACGTGCTTTTGTGAGTAATTGTTAGAAGTATCCCGTTTTGTTTAGTATATTATATTAGTTAATCATTATCATTTTGGTCGAGCAAACGACGTTAACTAAAAGCGCTACCGGAGGCAGCCGTAAAATGTTAAATATAATAATTACTCATACTTTGGATGATACTTTGCTAATACTTAGGATTGATTTTCATTTTGTTTCACCAAGTCTTAGGATGAATGTTTGAATGTCATTAAAACGGGAACGATTAGGTGGTTATCCGAAAATCCCGATGGAAATCAAAGAAAAAATTCAAATGCATCATTTCTTGGACTTAGGTTGATAGAACAATTTGAAATAACCCTTGAGGATCCAGGGTATAAAAGACTCGAGTTAATACTTTGTCGCATATTTCATATCATGATCTAGTCTGCTTTTAAATTTCAAATAATGTGTGACATGTATTAGTTCAACTATCATGGAATATTGTGTGTTTTAAATCAATAAAAGTTTATGTGGTGTGTTTATCTACCCTTTTGCATTACAATCACACACTCCACATACTTTTATTTTATTTGCACACACAATGGTCATAACTTTAACCCACCCACCCACCCTTTTTATCATCCGAGTATTTGTTTTGACTTGTTTTAGTGCACCATTGCTTTCCCAACAACTTATTTACACTCACTTTACATTGGAGACAATGTAAGTTCGTTAGTAGTAGGGGTGTAGAGTCGTTGTTGGTCTAGCAATGGTATTAATGCTTATTTTGTATCGAGAAAAACACTTAGTTTTTTATTTTTTTCGAGCATTATTTAGTTGATTAAAATAAATCATATAAGGTATATATTTCATGGATTTGAAGATATAATGATCAATTTGGATGTGTATAACCAATGTGAACCGTAAGTGCATTGTAATTCCAAATATATTTGTGTAACATGAATTCATTGTTCACGTAAGCCTTTGATATTGAAACGAAAATTTTAAAATCTGTATCCATTCAAGATATCCTGTGGTTTCTATGATAGATAATAACAAAACTTAGTACCTAACTTTTGAACGTGTACTGTGAATATCTGAAGGTTTGAATGTGATAGAAAGGATATAAGTTAAGCTTTTGAAAAAAAAAAAAAGAAAAAAAATAAAAAAAATAAATAAATAAAGATGAACTATCTATATGTCGGTTGTAGCTACCAATGATTTGAGTGCAGTAGGGTGTTATCACGAAACGTCCTATATCACTATGAGGTTTAAAAGCTCCCGACTGCCTGATGATAGTAGTCCAGCTAGGGTGTTATCACGAAATGTCCTATTGCTGGGAATGAAGGCATATGCTACACATGTGAAATTAAGTTCATCAAAAGAAAAAGAAAAAAAAATGACAATATGGAAATATGGTTGAAAACTTAGTTATCTTCCTCGACTATCCCCAGATAAAAGAATGATATGCTTTAGGGATTATCCTAATAAGTACACAGAGAACTTTGTGTGGAATCATATCGATATACCAAGGAAAGTCATTAGGACTGTCTGAATGGATATTTGTGCGTTTGCTTGAATTATTCAAGAGAGGATAGTGGAAATTGAAAAGGCTTGTCACACACACACTGCTATACATTTATATTGAGGTTAAAGCACAGTTATAATTCTAAAGGTTGTATTATCTGGTTGTTCCTTATACCTTCTATCTTCATGAATTTATCTCTTATTCATTTTGTTTTATCGCTTGTTTTGATCGAGGACGACCAAAAGCTAAGTAGGGGTTGTGATGAGAGATAAATTTATGATCGCTTTATGACATTTCGCCCCATTTCTCGATACCATTTTGAGCATTATTGTATCAAATCAAGTCAAAATTACTAAGTTTTATTCAAATGTATAAGTAGTAGTTATTATATAAATTATTGTATTTTTATAAGTTTTTATTAGTTTTTGTACGGTTTAGTAACCGAGTGTGTCGTGTCGGATTTACGTTTGGTATTTTGGTGGTTCATTGCGGGATTATATATTGACCAAGATTCCACGTAACGACATGTTTTGAGTCTAAAAGATGTGTTTAGAGGATTAGAAGAAGGTGCCACAAGTTTATAAGTTCAACGGAGCAAATTTTCTAAGTACTTAAATCGTTACATATTTTCGACGGAGATTTGACCCAGCTTAGAGGCATTTTCAGGGATGACTTATTAATGAAAGTTGTAGATCTTCACATAAGCTTTCCAACGCACTTTGAATCACGTCAATTGGAGTTCTACAACTCAAGTTATGGTCAATTGACTAATCAATTCGGATTAGTAGAAATCCCGTAAAAGACTCGACATACGAATGGCTCATCAAAACGACATTTTATGAATAAGTTTCCTTCATAAAAGTTTTATATCTTCAAGAAAGCTTTCCAATGGATTTTGAATCAAGTCAATCGGACTTCTACAACTCAAATAGTGGTCAAGTGGCTAATTGATTTGTATTAAGGAAAATGTCGCAAAACGACGCGTAATGGGAATGGCCCATCAAAAAGGCGTTTTCTGAAGAAGAGTCCTTCATGAAAGTTGAAGAATTTTCCGAGAGCTTAATTTTGACGTTTGAATCATAATTTTGGAGGTCTACAACTCAAGATATGAATTTTATAAGTTTTGGAAGGATCTAGAATTATCACCACCGGATCGATCCGGCCCTTTCCCGGATCGATCCGGCACTTCAATTTGGCTATATATTCAGAGCATCAAGAACAGAATGAAGCCGCCCCTTTCTTTCTTTCTTTCTGTTCTTTCTCGTCCATCTTCTTTCTTTTTTATTTTTTTGTTTTGATGATCATATATATATATACATATATGATATATATATATATATATACACACACCCTTCATGTATATATATATATTCTATATATGAATATATATATATGTGATAGATCTATCTATATATATATATATAGATCTAGATCTAGATCTCGTTTTTCATCTCGTTTTTCTTTTAAATTTTCTTTTCGGGGCCCGTATATACATATATATGTCCACGTATGTATGTATATATGTTTTTCACATATATAAATAAAATGGTTATAGTATCGTTGTAATGGCGGAATAATTATCGAAGATTGTTAAAATCGAAGCTTTGGCATGTTAGATCCGGTGGAAACGACCCCGATTCGATAGTCATAACCGGTAATATATTCTAAAATTGTTATGTTTATTATTTCTATTTCTATTTATATACGATATTAAACTAAAAATATATCTAGCCAAGATATGAATCTGAATTAGTTAATCTTTTGGTAAAATGAATGATCGACTCTGGTAATAATGATTAAAATCAATTATGATGAATCTCTTTCTTTCTGCGCTTAATGAAACGTTAAAATTGAAAGACCGGAGGGTAAAATTGGCCGAGTGAAAACGTGACAACGGAACCCGCTTTCCTACCCGAGGCGATTTGTCCTAAAAGATGAATCTTATTGAAATTTGTACTCGAGATCGTAATAATGTTAAATCATCGCTTTAATTGAAACTTAAACCGGAAAGTTGAATCGTCCGGCTTTGACAACCGGAGCATTTTAAATAAAATTGACCGTTTGACGAACGGAATGACTCCTTTTATCTAAAGGTAGATTTGTACTTTCGGGACCTGCTCGTAAAAACCGTAATGATTGTGGACCTTGGGTGATGCAATGGACATATGACAATTTCATACGCTTCGTGTGAGGAGGAGTTGTCTAGCTTAGAGTACACCGATTCATACATAATTTACACCTTGAATAAAGGAAGATCTGTCTCTCATTTATTTCTACTAAAAGATATTGATTCATAAAGTATTCTTGGCTAGATCCAAAAATATATATTATATTAGTATTTATTTGTTTTATTTTTCTGCTTTACTAACATCTAACTCTAACATTACTAACTAATCTAACTGATCTAACATAATCTAACCCAGAAAATGATAAAACTGCGACTTAGATCGAGTTAATAATAGCTTCTTGGTGTTTAACCCCACTTAAAAGAGTTACCATGTTTTCCTCGAGGAATACGACTGACTCACCGGACTAGCACTACAATTTGACCCGGTACACTTTGCCGGTTAGGATCTGTATAGCCTAGGTAATGTCCGTCGACTTTACGCGCCGTTTCCAAGGTTAGGTTTAGTGTCATCACGCACTCATGATGAGATAATCCCTACAACATATCATGCGGTTCTCTTTGGGTATAAGATCCATGATAACAAAGACTTTACTTTATTCTTACTCATCATTTTTCAAAATTTTCAAATTTGACGCATATCAGAATGAGCTCTTACCCATCATAGTAGAATAGGACATTTCATGATAATCCCCTACCTACTCAAATCATAAGGTAGCTATAAACTGACTATCGTGAGCTTTTGGTCATCATAGTGGTATAGGACATACGAGGTATACCCTACCGCACTCAAATCATTAACCAGCTTCCGACAAACGTATTTATTAATAATTGCTCACTCACTTTATTCATTCACTTTTCAAAGTCATAAGTTACATCTCACTTATCACATTCAAACTTTATGATATTCACGATTACACGGTCTAACTTAGGTGTAACTATCTTGACCTTTCCTAAGATAAATCATTAAAAATAATGAAAGGATATAATTCAAAAGTCATGCTTCAAAATCAAAGGCTTTCGTGAGTGAAAAACGAATACTATCTCCATAAAAGTAAAACATGCTATAATTATCTCACTAAGTCACATACTATCATCGTTAGAAAACTACAACTAGCAAGCATCTAGTTCCAATCATATGCTCGAGATTCACAAAAATTTTAAATTTCGCAGAAATTCATTCATATTTCAAAGGATATAGCATAAAAACATACCCAAACACCCCCCCACACTTAAATCACATTATGTCCTCGAATGTGCGTAATAAAAGAAAAAGAAAACTTAGTTGGTTTCAACAAAGGTGGTTGTCGGATGAAAGTTAGCGGAGGTCGGGCCGGAGCATGAATGTACCACCGCAACTCGAATAGACAACACTGGACATAAAAGCTTGTGAACTCGCTCAAAGTATCCGCCACACTCGACATACCATATAATCTCGGGTACACGGGGTATATGAGCAACACATAACACAAAACACTTACAATGAACGTAGGAGGAATAACCATCAACACAAAAGCAACTAAAGTATTATTTCTAAACAATAAAACAACCTAAGAATGAAAAAAAACAAATAACTAGGTTGCCTCCTAGGAGCGCTCTTTTAATGTCAATAGCTTGACAGATTCCAAAAGATCAACCCGGATCGGGTCACTTTGGTTTGACTACCGCCACCTCGATGATCGAATCAGAACATTGGGGCGGAAATGATTTTCACCACAACAACAAGTCAAGTGTGCTATAAGATCATTAAACTTTTCTCTCAAACTACACCGACTCTCTTCTTCTTGTTCTTGCGGATGATAGGCATAGACATAGTGGTATGATCGAAGTCTCAACGAAAGGTACCTTACGGGTGGATATAGGAACGCATCATCATCATCGACTCAAAGAAATAAGATGGAATCTCCTCACAAATCGGGACATCTGTACTTCTCATCTCTTCTTTGGAAATAAAGAATCTCAGGCTTTTCCTTTGGTTGCCCAAAATATTTCTTAAGTCGATGGCCATTCACTTTAAAAGCTTGATTACCATACCCGTTCAAAGTAATTACTCCACTGGGATTAACCTCGAGAATCTCAAACGGACCGGCACCATCTAGACTTTAGCTTACCAGAAACAAATGAAGTCCGGTATTATAGAGTAAAGCCATTTCACCAACTTTGAATTCTCGGTCCTTGATCTTAGCGTCATGGAGCATCTTCGTTCTTTCCTTGCTAAGCTTAGCATTCTCGTGACGCTCTGAGTCCGAATTGCCGAGCTCGTTCAATCAGAATAACAACCGTTTCTCCCCACAGAGTGGCTATCAAAATTTAAGAATTTAATTGCCCGAGCTCTGTGCTCAAGTTCGACAGTAAATGACAAGCTTTGCCATAGACCATTTGGAAGGGTGACGTGCCCATCGGGTCTTGAATGCGATCGATAGGCCCACAATGCGTCATCCAACTTAAGACTCCAATTAGATCGATTATTGTTCACGGTCTTCTAAAAATTCTTTTCAAGCTCAAGTTGCTTACCTCGACTTGGCCACTAGTTTGAGGATGATATGGTGTACCAATCTTATGTTTGACACCATACTTCTCAAGGATCTTGTCAAGCGGCGCATTGCAAAAGTGAGTACCTTCATCACTAATGAGTGCTCTCGACACCAAAATCTAGTAAAGATATTCTTTTGCAAGAATTTCTTCACGACTTTATGATCATTAGTTTGAGTAGTTATGGCCTCGACCCACTTTGAAACATAATCCACGCAGACGAGGATATACTTATTACCACATGAGGATGGAAAGGGTCCCATAAAATCTATGCCCCATACATCGAAAACTTCGCATTCAAGAATGGGCTTAAGTGGCATTTCCATCCTACTACTCTGCCGTCCGAGTTCTCGGCACCTATCACAACCTTTACAAAAGGCTTCGCATCCTTAAGCAGTCGGCGGTAGAATCCAACTTGAAGGATCTTTGCAACCGTCTTGGTGTTCCATAGTGACCTCCGGTGGACCATTTATGGCATTGTTCTAGGATATCCCACCGATCATGCTCAGGAACACACCGTCGAAGCAACCCGTCTTTGAGACTACGAACAAATAAGGATCTTCCCATACGAGATATTTGAGATCGAGAAAGAACTTCTTCCTCTCCTCGATACGTCATATCCTCTAAATGACCACTCGCTAAATAGTTGGCGTAGTCGACATACCACGACCTAACCGTTTCAAAGCTTCATCAATTGCTCGGTCCGGAAAATCAATGCCTATATCATTGTGATTCTCTCGCACCCTCATTTACTAAGCGAGATAAATGATCACCTACAATATTCTCACTACCTTTCTTATCTTTAATCACAAGGTCAAACTCTTGTAAAATCGAATCCATCGAAGTAACCTTGGTTTTGCATCCGCTTTGTCCATAAGGTAGCGTGAGGTTTGCATGATCGGTCCATACAATCACTTGAGACCCTAGAAGATAACTTCTAAACTTGTCAATGGCAAAAACAACAAACTAAGAATTCCTTCTCGATTCGTAGTATAATTGCATTGAGCCGGGTTCAAGGTGACTCGCATAATCTCGAACCTTTTATCAACTCTTTGACCTAAAACTGCGCTTTCTACGGCATAATTAGAGGCATCACACATCAATTCGAAAGGCTTGGTCCAACAAAAGCTACTAAAATAGGGGCACTGATAAGCTTGTCTTTCAGACAATTGAAAGCTTCCTTGCACTTCGCATCGAACAAGAAATCGACATCTTCTTTCAAGAGATTTGATAAAGGCTTGGCAATCGTAGAAAAGTCTCTAATGAAACGCCGGTAGAAGCCAACATGACCTAGAAAACCTCGTACCTCTTTCACTGTCTTAGGGTACGTCATCCTTTCAATGGCTTCGACCTTAGCCTTATCAACTTGAATACCAGCATTGGACACCTTATGTCCCAAAACGATTCCTTCATCAACTAGAAAATGACATTTCTCGATTAAGCACCAGATTCTTCTCAACGCAACGTTGGAGTACCATATCTAGGTTCTCTAAAATTTCATCAAAACTATCGCCGTAGACTGAGAAGTCGTCCATGAAGACCTCCATGCATTTCTCAACAAGTCCATCAAAAATGGCCAACATACACCGTTGAAAAGTCGCGGGTGCATTGCATAGACCGAATGGCATTCTACGAAAAGCAAAAGTACCAGATGGACATGTAAACGTGGTCTTCTCTTGGTCATTGGGGTCAATGGCTATCTGGAAGTAACCAGAGTATCCATCAAGGAAACAATAATACTTATGACCACTCAGTCGTTCAATAAGCTGGTCAATGAAGGGTAGGGGAAAGTGGTCCTTGCGCAAACCTCATTAAGTCTACGATAGCCATCAATACAGACTCAGAGCTTCGTCACGAGTCGTAAGGCAACTTCCTCCCTTTTTTCATTCTTTTATTTGTGATTCCGCCTTCTTTGGCACAACTTGAGTAGGGTGACCCACTCGCCATCGGCGATTGCATAGATGATTCCCATGTCGAGCCACTTTATCACTTCTTTCTTGACAACCTCCTGCATATGCGGATTCGATCTTCTCTGAGGTTGTCTAACCTTTTAGCTCCCTCCTCCGTTCGGATTTTATGCATGCATATGTCCAGGCCGATCCTCGGATATCACCCACTTGCCAACTAACGCGAGGATGTTTTTCTTAAGCACTTCTATCACCAGTGCTTCTTGATCTTAGTCGAGTTTCAAGAAATGATCAAAGGCAATTTATCTCCATCCTTAAGAAAGATATACTTAAGGTGTTTGGAGCGGTTTGAGCTCTAAATCGATGGTGGTTGCTCAATGCTAGACTTTAATGGGCCACCTTTTTCTTTATGAGCTTGGAGTGGTTGTGATGAGAACACCTCATCTTCCCGAGGCTCAACCCCGAAAAGGTCTTTGGATCAAATCATCCATCGGAATCCTCCGGTCAACACTTGCTTCCTTTTCTTGTGATCGATCATTTTCCTTAACTCTTCATCTTTAAGCTCTTCCGCCACTCTTCTTCCCAATCATCTACTTCCCAATGAGTAGCTTCTCTCCAAAACTCTACCTCGTCCCAACTACCCATCGAGCTTCTTCTTCACCAGGGATGAAGTCTTCCCCGACTCGATTCTTTGAAATCATCGTTTGTCATTTGGGCATCTCCATGCTTCTAACTCAATAACAGGCTCGGTATGAGCGAGTGAAGATGACTTCGTCAATGCCTACGGCTTGAAATGAATTAGAAGATGGTCCGCGATCGGCCGGATCCTCAATGTCCATGACTTCAAAAACACCTATCTCTGTAAGCTCCATTGCATCTTCATAATAGGCATCTCCTCCGTCCTCATATATGGCTTCCGACAAACGATATTTCATCAATTACGCTCTTTCGGGATGTGTCCTCGTGTGAAGGTGACAGATGTGTCACCGACTCTAAAATGTCTGTCGCTTGCGAAGTCGATGAGAGCGTTAGAAGTGTCTAAAAGGTTCGGCCTAGAATTAGAGGCATTTCCTTATCAGGTGGATAATCTAGGATAACCCGATCGGTAGGGAAGACCAAATGTTCAACTTGAAGGAGCACATTAGCTACACAACCGGCTGCGCTTCGCTAGATTTATCTACCATCCAAGAGAAATCGGGCGTTCTCGCATTCTTTTGTCTAGCCCGAGCTTCTTGCATACATTTAATGGCATCACATTAATAGAGGCCCTGAGTCGCATAAGACATTTTGAACAAATGGCCTTCAATCTCGCGAGGATATTGAAGGTCCGCGAGAATCACCTCGCTAACGATGATTTTCTGTGAAACCATCGCGCAATCCTCGCGAAACACTTCTTCAGCCATCCCCTGAAGCTTTCTCTTGCTCCCACAGAATTCTTTAAGATACTTAGTACATTTAGGCATTTCAGACAATACCTCAGCTAAGGGCATACTCACTTTAGTGTCCCTAAGTATCCTCCTCACCCCATCATCTTTGCTTGTCTTTGGCGAGGCTCTCTCCTTGCTCTTCTTCGTGGATAAGGAAGGGCTTTATCATTCTTCGTGGCCTGATTCTTTATCGCCTCATCCTCCCTATCCTTCCATCTCACAAACTTTTCTTCCTTATTCTTAGTCAGGGGTACAACCTCCTGACTCTCCTTCCTTTCCTCATCATCAGAATTATTTTCATCCTCCGAAGAATTGTCACTAAGCTCCTCATCGTTGCTTTCTTCGGCATGTGGTTTCTGATTTCCCCCTCCTGAACTCATGGCGTCGGGAGGGGGCTACTCGCTTCCCGACATCTTGCCGGGTCGGCTGTTTACCACTTCTTCTCAATGTTACTTCATTCAACTCCTCTTCTTGTCCATACTCCCATTGTGGTGTAATGGCAGTGCAAACATTCACATCGACTTTTGGGTTTTCTCGGTATAACTCGGGAGTTTACCGTGAGGTCTCGCTTGCTTGCCGGGTCCGCCATCCGACCAACTTGTCTCTCAATAGCTTTAACACTAGTAGACGAGTCTTCACCATGTCTACCACTTCATCGAATTTGTGTTGAGGACACATGAGGTGGTATGATTATTGTTCGAGTTTGATTCCACCACCTTGAGGCCTTTGGGAGTTACAACGGCCTTTGATAGTTCGAGTTGAAAGAATTCGAATTTGAAGGGCCAGTGGTAACTTGGCTTGATTGAAGTTTTGTCTTTGAAATCTGAATAGTTAGTTCTGTTCGGTTGAAGTTTCGGAAGGGTTGGTTTTGATTATCCATTAAGTTTACCTCCTCCGTCATCTCGGTCCACGCTGTGTTTCAAGATAATTTGAATTAGAAGGTCTGCATCGAAGATTGGCCACCGCTTGCTTATCAATTCCATCCGAGCAACCAACAGCTTGTGTATCGGGATTGCTTGCGTGCCTTCTTTCTTAACAATATTGGTCTTCTTAGAGTCGACCACATATTGTTCTTGGCGATGGTCTCACCACTCTGTGGCGATCTCATCACCTCCCCTAAGAAGGATCCATGAGTGTGGAGTCAAGATAGTCTCTATTAGGTTGAGAGACACCTCGTAGAATAGTTCCAACAACTCATGTCTATCATATCCGTGATTGGGGCACTTCCTCATCAACATTTAATCTCTCCCAAGCCTTGCCAACAGCCTCATCCTCCAACCAAGCTCAAACGTAGCTATTTTCCGTTTCATCTCCATAATCTTGCTGGTGAAACCCACTTAAGAGCGAAGGCTCTTTTGACATCATTCCATGTATGGAGGGAATGATGTGCTAACGACTTAAACCATCTCGCTTGCTTCACCTTTTAAAGCAAAAGGAAATAGCTTCAACTTTACGATCTCGGAATCAACACCAGGATAATGGCACCTTCCGCAGATTTGTGCGAATGTGGACAAGAAGTCGTGTGGATCTTCCCGAAAGCGATACCATGGAAAGAGCTATTACGAACTAGAGCAACTACTCCGTTCTTTAGATCAAAGTTCACTCCTCCCATGTCGGGAGGACGAATAGAATCTATGCCCCTCGAGAAAATCTTGATTTAGATATGGAGTGTAGGGGTCTGGTTCAACCGATTAAAATTTGGTTTTGGCGGAATTGTTGAAGTTGTTGATTTATGCCACTTGCTGATTCTCTGCTTTATTCTTTGCTGAGCTTGCATTTGTTGAAGGAGTAAATTTAAGCGAGCTTGGGGATCGGATTTGGAATTGGTGGATCTTGATCCGCCATTTTGTCCAAATCGTGGAGAAGCCTTCTTCTAAGGATAGATCGTTCGTGGCTCGGGATCAAAGATCGAAGTCCTTCTTACTTCTCGTTTGCATAAACCAAGAAGAAAGAAAAAGGAAGAAATCAACCCTTTGGGGTTGATTAGAAACAGTTTAGAAAAGATTAGATGGTTTAGAGGAGAGAAGAAAAGAGAAGAAAGAAAAGAAGTGATGATTGAACAGATCGAATCAAGGCGTCGGTGTTAGTGGGCGTTCGTTGAATCGAACGCTCGTTCGATTGAATGAACGTTCGTTCAGAGAACAGAATTGAGGTGGACGGGCGTTCAAGTTGTTGAACGCTCGTACAACTACGAAAACCTAAAAACTAAGGTTACCAGAAATTAAAAACGAGATAAAAAATAAAAGCAGAAAAGACTTATGGAAATAAAATCAAACAAATCTATAATTACGGAAACAGATCTAAGCTATAAAAAAAAAGTAAGGAAAATAATTGAAAGAAAATCAAATAAAATAAAACAAGAATAAATGTAATCCTAAAATTAAACGAAGCTGAAAAGAAACCTACCTACGAAAAGTTTAAAAACAAGAAAAACACTAAGGCGGTAAAAAAAAAAAACGTGTTTGAAACCTTCTAGGGCCAAAATGGAGGGAAAACAGTGGATTTTGACCTCGAAAACGCACTGAACGGCCTATGGCCGTTCACCACGTCGTCGGCGTCGGGCGAGCTTTCGAATTGGGGTCCTGCGTTCCAAACGGACACTCGAGCGAAAGTTACGGCCAAAATACTCATCGCGTGCTAAAAGCGACCCCTTTTGACTCGAAGAAAATTGTCCTAAATAGAATCCGACAACAACGTTACGAGTCCCGGCAACGGCGCCAAAACTTGTTCGGTAAAAACGAGGTTTTACAATTTATAACCGAAACACCCCAAGTATAAGGATCGTAGTATAGGGTGTTTACGGGTCGCCCTGAGGAGTGGAATGTTTATCGGTTCAAATATAAATCTATATCAATTATGTCACAATTATCTATCTAAACTAAAGTTTGAAACTAACTAAAACCTAAACCTAAGAATTAAAACTAAAACAGGAATAAAAACAAGCAGAAAATAATAAAACAGAAAAACGGACGAGCGTTCACTAAAGTGAACGAGCGTCTGGAAACTAAACCTATCGGACGGGCGTTCGCTAGTGCGGACGAACGTCTGAATACGAACTGGAACAGAAAATATGCAGAAAATCAGCAAGAACTAGGGTTCTAAAACTTAACTAATGATTCGATTAAGAAACGATAAAGGGAAAACACAAATGAGGCGATCGATTCCACCCATCAACCAACAACTCAACTAGATGATGATTTAGAACATAGTTTTTAGTAGTGATTTTTCACGGATTCAATTAGATATCTCTAACCAAAATCTAGGGTTTCGTTTATCTTTTCAAATAAACTAAACATGCAATCAAAACGAAATCACGAGATCGTTTCCAAACTCTTACTCAACTAAACATGCCTAATCTCTTATAACATGATTAGATGCATTACTTTGAATAAAAGAGAACTTAAATAAACATACTTTCATAAATTTATTCAAGCATAAATTAAACATAGATCGTTTCATCAAACCTTAATTCAATAAAACTTAAGCAATACAAAACAGATCCAAAGTAATGAAAAACTATGAAATAAACTCACTAAACTTAAGCATCGAACTCTCTAGTTGGTTTGTGTTGTTGATAGGCTTCCTCCGTCGACTCACTGCAAGGCTTTTAGCCAACAATCATGTTGGAGATGATTGTTGGGTTGGAAAGTTCATCTCTGTGTAAAAGGCTTGTGGCATGCAGCTTTTTGGTGTAAAATTGCGATCTCAATTATGTGGTATCAATTAGGGTTGGGGCTGCCGCTTTATTTATAGGAATTTGATGTCGGCTAGGGTTAAAGTCGGCAACGGACGCTAAATGCTGGTCTCGTGGGCGCACGTCCGAATGCCTGGACGCCGAGTAAACGCTTCGTTCATCCTCCGTCTCAACTCTCTCGAATGTAAAATCGATTACGGGCGCCGCATGGGCGCCGATTCACTACGGGCCTTTCGTTTAAGATCGATGAGCGCCCGTTTGAACTGCTGAGGATCGGATCTCTTCATCTTTATCCAATTTCTTCAAGCCAATTCCAACTCTATCTCTTATAATTCGACTTGAGCTTCATTTATCCTCATTATATGCACGAAAATTAACTCCTACATGATAAATAAACAACAATAAAAAGCGTAATAAAATCCAAATAATAATAATTCCATTAAATCAACACTTAAAATCATCAATTTTGCATACAACCCTCTTAAAATCATCTTTATTAAATAATTACACTTAAACCCTTAATTCTCATGCAAATTACGCAAAAATGTGGAAAATAATAATAATGAAATAACCCTTTAATAATCATATAAATATGGCCTTAACAACTACCTTTCATGTGAAAGCGATTTACCGTGTAATTTACAATCCTATCATTTGTAATAATATCCTTACGGTCGTTAGTCGAGTGTCAAAACATCAACGACCGTATCTTATAATCTGGATATCATGCTCTCTCAAAAGTAACTCGTTTACTCCCACTTTGCAAAGATTCACGAGTAGTAAGACATTCCTTATAAGAAGGCCATTTCGGATATTCGATCCCAATCATAGGATCACGCAATTCCCGGACGACCAATCATGTATACTCCGCATGCTTGATGTCATACCCAATCACTACCGCATGATCGCCCGTGGTTGGGAAACCTCAATAGTGTCAAAGCATGACAATCCACACCGTGATGCCATGAAGACTCGGTCCTGAGGATAATTACACAACCGCCACATAGTGTGACACTTATCCGTGTAAATGGGTCGATCCTAACGTCGCGCGTTCTCTAATACACGTCCACGTCACGGTCCAAGTGTCTCTACACTTCGATGAGCGAGATCTATCCTCGCCTAAAAGGCAGAAGACATCTAATACGTGCTAGTCTGTTTATACTATCAATGCCCTGTTTGATAGTAGGTATGGATCAATATATGACACACCTGGCTTAGATGCTGCTGGGTTTCTTCATGGCCCAATTTAGGAGGGTGAATATCTTGAGACATTTAAGTATCAAACTTATTAAAGTGATTAGAGATCTCATCAACCATAATCGCCTATCATGGTTTCTCTATCACAGTTTAATACTAAGGACGTTATCATATAACAATTCATAATTGGTTCTTTAAAAGAACATATATATGACAACATAAAAGCCATTTAATATATGTATAAACACAAAGAAATAGTAGAAATGATCCGACCCGGTCGGATCCGGTCCAACCGATTGGGTTTAGAACACTATTTCAAAAATCTCCCACTTGGCCTAAAACCAATCACTCGCACACACACAGACCAAAGTTGAAACACAAGAATCTCACGCAATAATACTACAACCAGCCACTAGCCATAAGCGGATCGCTATCCGTGGGGACTCGAACTATCTTCATATCACGTTCCAAATGACCAAGTCAAAGGAACCGCCTCAACACACACACGAATCTCTGACGAGACCACGGTCCTTGCTTGAAGCAATGAATCCACTTACTATATCAACTATATAGAAAGGTGGAAGAACCGTACAAGGTTCAGGAATGAACCTCATAGACTCATGTACTGCTCCCGCTGCGCCTCTAAGGCTCTACTGTGTTTTGGCCTAGTTGTAGAATTTACAATGACCCATCGCTAAGAACATTTTTCAGCTCACTGTATCACTTAATCAAAGTGACTGCAAACCCAGACAGTAGCTCCCACTCGCCTTCATAAGTCTCAGGATATACGTGCAGTATCTATCTACGTTTATTTGTTCAATTCCAAGTTTCGATAAACTAGGAAATCGTCCTTAACTTGTTTAAGGATAATCTCGACATTCACCAGATTTACTTTCATACTTGCTCATGACAGTTCATGGACTATGAACATCTGGCATTACCTTTATGATGGTTTCTATCGTAGTAGTGAAGGAAACCTTCCATAAGCATCATCTTTCACCTTATCTTTAGGACCAACGTCCTAACATAGATAGATCATGCGATCTATGCTAAACTTCTTTTAGCATCACAGTTATATAGGTAAACAATAATCTAACAGCAGTTAAATCTATCACTATAGATTCTCATTTCTAAAATAAGAACTGCTAATCCAAGTGCTTTCGTAAAGACCTTGAACTACCAAACATTAATTGACTGTGACATGGGGTGACAATTCTCGAGAGAGATATATAATACCTTACTCAAAAATCGTAACACACTCCCACTATCCAACTTGCACATTGGGCATATCCTTCTTTTGACTAAATCAAACTCCTTTGATTATCAAACAAAGAAATTGTCTAGAGAAACTTGTTTGAGTCCATAAATGGATCTCGTGGGCTTACATATCATGTTATTGTCTATGAACATCAAGTTTACATGCGCTTAACGTCTTCAACACTATCATATAGCCATGATACGAAGTTACAACAAGCATAGTCTCGAATAGAGCCTGGGCTCGACCTTACAGGACATTCCTCTAGGTAAGGCAATTTGGGTTCATAACTTTGGTTGTCACCGATAGAATCTAATTCGGATATTATGGCTCCTGCCATATCTTTCAATCTTGCCTTTCAAACATTCTTTCATAAGTCGTGAGATATTCATTCTTCAAGATGAACATACCGAAGAACCTTTTCAGGCTTGAGGTTATCCACGGACTTACTGGAACTTTGTGTGCACTTGAGCGATGTTATACACCTCATCGCTATCGGCGATACCTTCATGTTCCATTGGTTGAATATATCTTTGTGGTTCCCAAACTCTTTTGAGATCTGATTCACTCCTTTGTTTCTTTTGGAAGAAACATTTCCTCTGAGGACAAAGATGTTTGGAGACAAACATTTTGCTCCATGGACAAGTAAACAATATCAAGCGTACTGCTAAGATATTCCACTAAGTTGCATATATGTCGTACTAGGCTCCAAGCCTTTACGACTTTGCCTATGACAACTTCAAATCATCGGTTAAGATAGATTCGACATTATCCTCTTCCATATCTAATATGGAATTTATTCAACCTTTATTCTTTGGAACTCGGTTAAGTATAAGGGCACTATCCCGAAGCGGGTAAGGGATACTTTGCATGGCTTGCGTCACACCTTTATCATATAAAGTGTTGTTTCCATTTTGGGAACACAATCTAATTCGTATCCCAAAGATAGTATCCTTCAAGGAGAATCTTATTCCTTTTAGGCGACTTACGAAACACCCTTCGGTATTAATTACTTCAATCCAATTGAAGATTAATTCCTAAGTAGCTCATCAATCTCATATTAAATCTTGGCTCGAACTTTTGGGCTTTCAGATTATGCACTTCATTTGAGTACACTTGACTATTTCTAAAAATAGTCGTAGAGATTAATAAACAATTATTTATGGCATTAATTGTCACAAGCCAACAAACATCGGTATGTTCAGGCTTTAGACAATTTTTTTTTAGATTTTACAACCTTTTTCATAAAAGGGTATTTTAGTCATCTTTGTTTAAGATACGTATAACCCACATGATTCATAATCATATGGTTCAACATCATCAGAATGACGTTTAATTACACGCTTCCCTCCCAGAGAGACTATGTCTAGAACAACTATAAATATCAAGGATAACAGCCATTCAAATATTTAGTTGAGATCTCATCACACATATCAACTATATAGTGACTTCAATCTAGTATGTTAGATTCAGTGACCTTCCAACTTTATCGGAATAACATTTATTCTTTACAATTGAATATGTCTACTAAATCCTAACAAATAACTGAAAGTATGTTCTTCATAAGAACCGGAACATAATAACATTTATTTAGTTCCCTTATCAGTTTACTAGATCCAGAATGTGGTAAGTGTCACAACGTTTGCTTCACCTTCCATATCTGTTTTAACCTTTCTAATTTAATCAGACTCGTAAGATATCATATATCTTAGAGTTGACTTTGAACTTAGACAGATTTATCTCAACTCACTTGCCTAGAATAGAAACTTCAATAAGCTCTATATTTAAGCACATGCCCTAACTTTCCCTTTTAATCCTTTAAGCACTTGAGAAATGTTTCTTATTGTAGTCTTCATAAGACTTAAGAAAGATCACAAGAGCTATGTTCTCAATTTCCTTTAATAAGGAAAATCTAAAGTTTATTAAATAGTTTATTTAACCTTTTGAATCGTATTCAAAACATTGACTATTTAATTAACCTTTAAGCAATGATAGAATTAAGTCGATACTTAAATCTTACAATTTTGAAAACAACCTTTCCAAAATTAGACGTAGTCATTCTTATCCAACGTTTGAATTAATTGTCATCGTATGACTGAATGATCATCTTGGATCGTATCCAATATATCACTAATTCGTTGAAACTTATTTCAAATGATTTAATCATATCATGAGCTTCCGCTTTCATTAATAATTAAAGTCTCGAACCTTTGCATCAATTATGTAATCTCCTTGTCTCTAACTACTATAACGGGATGGCTCATGTCATTGCTTATTTTAAAAGGATTAAAATTACTTAACCATATTTGAGAACGTTTCTCAAAATTAATGATCATAATTTGGTTTTACTAATCGAGAATTAAACATAAATATAAAGTTTGCTAAAACTACAACATAAAAATGAAAATAAATGAGTGTTGTTGTTTATACATAAAATCAAAAATGGTCTTTTGGTTTATGATTTTGCTCCCACTAGTCAACTACTTCCAATTGACTTTCAAGAATTATTAATTTCTTTAGTGGACAAGATCCCACTAAACTACCCCGACCCCGCTTTGGTGGTGGGCCGAAAATAGCATAATAGGTAGACAACATCCTTTTGTCAATCGTATCATATACGACTCTTGTTGTTTGACTAGTCAACTCTTTGACAATTTTCATCTTATGAAGTAGTCAAACCCTTTCCTCTAAAATCCAAACGACCCGCTTTGGTGGGTGGCGAGAGAATTCTTAGTCAAGTCATAACCCCAATATTCGTGAGATCTCATACGATCATATCTCGATAATGACGATATACCCGAGGTAGGTCAACCCCTGCTTTGGTGATGAGTTGGATCCGAACAAGGGCTCTTCACCGTCATTATAATATGGGAGAGCAATTTCAACTTGATTCTTTTGAGGTGGAAGTATTTATGTAAATTAATTCACTTAATTAATTTTTAATCATGGTCTCATCATAAATATGTCTCTCTATAAACATACATCCTACACATTTATCTAGATCGTGCCTAGTCATGCATCTATCGTATCATATAAAATAAATACAAGCACAAAATAAATAAATCGTAAAGTAACCGGTATGATCATGGATTTTTCCTAGTGCGGTTTGAATACAAATCGAGCGAAACCGCGGGTCACAATCTAAGGGTAGGCTACAACCGCCAATAGGATCTTTAATGCTCCATTCTCCAATGGGATCTTTATTTTCGTCTTTCTCTTTGGTCTCCATCTTCGCTTCCATTCTTGTTACATTTAATTCTATCGAATAAAATAAATACACCCGCCGCACACGGGGAGGGAGCTAACGGAATGGGATAAATGCGAAAAATAAACTAGGTCACGTTCTTCATAACGGCCTGGGACAATTTTTAAACCAACGAAAAATTAAATCATTCACATCTATCCTATCGGTTGAGTCAATGATCAATCGGGTCCATATAATCATATTATATCTACTATATCTAATCCATACAATAAAATCTTATGAAAAAGATAAAATTAAAATTTAACTATTTAAGTCTTAATTAATCAATTAACATTTACTCTATAAATAATTTTATCCAATCAATTAACTAATTAACATTTAATTAATTAAATGATTTTAATCGAAATAAAATTAACGATTAATTTTAAACCGATTTTAATTTTAATTTTAATTAATTAGAACTATTCCAAAATAAATCAAAATTAAAATTATTTCTCTTTTGTTTCTTTCATTTTGATTCGTAATCAAAGGGATGCTTTTGTTTCTAAACCAAATTTGGCTTAGCGCAGCCACTTTCCAAAATCAAAATTTTGGAAGTGGCTTGCCAGCTAAAGCTTTTACAAATCAAATATTTGGAAAGGCTGCAAAAGCTATTCCAAATCAAATATTTGGAAATGCCAAATAATTTTAGTTTAGGCTCAGCCACTTTCCAAAATCAAAATTTTGGAAGTGGCTTGAAGCTAGTGCCTTTCTAAATCAAATATTTGGAAAGGCTTGGCTCATTCCAAAAAAGTTTGGAAAGGCCATTCTTATTTTAATCGCATGTGGCATCCCAATGGCGCCAAACTATTTGAACCATTGGTTAGCATACGACACAACTAAACAAAAGAAAATTAGCAATCACAACTATGAACCATATTGAATCACAAAATACACAAAACAAAATTGGGGACCACCGATCACACCAAAAGAACGCCCGGCGGAGAGGAGCCGCCGCGCGCCGGCGATCACACGATGGTGGTGCCGCCGCCCGATCGACCGAGCACCACCGTTGCCGCCCCACTTTTTTTTTTTTTGTATCAATTTTGCAAATAAAAATCTTTCATCTTTTAATTACGTGATTTAAACGATAAAATTAACTACGCATAATAACATGCTTATTGCTTAAGCTCGAAGCTCGCTCTGATACCACTGTTAGGAAATCTACGTGGGAACGCAGCGGAATTTAAAATTTTATTTCCTTTTAACCAGGATCGACTTCGTTTAAGCAATAAACAAATAAGCTAAAGACGGTGGTTACCTTGGTTGATCTATAAGATCGACGCTTTGACCGTCTAAGGAGAGTAGTTCTGCATAGAGCCGCCCAGTGTGTTCGGCCTCTACCGCTAGTCCACACGAATGACCCGCTTGGAATCCCATCATGGATTGCTATTGGAAAACTCCGGTTGCTTTAGGCGGCCTTTTCCCCTCTCTCCAACTCTCTATAGGATGCTCTCTATTTTACACAAGAACTATTAGTTCTTGGAATTGTGATGATCAAAAGAGCTTGACACCCACCTCCTATTTATAATGGAAGTGGCGCCTCTTAGCAGAGTGGAGGAGAAGAAAACCTTTCTCCAATAAAATAAGGAAAATATAATTGATTGATTTATCTCATTTATTATAATATCTCATATTAAATAAATCTAGGATATTAATATATCTCATATTGAATATTCCCAAGATATTGTCAATATCTAATATTGACTATCTTTATTTTATTACCATAAATCAATTTACACATGTGTATATATCACATATATATTATTACACAAAATAAATCTATTTATATATACATTACATACATTGGTGCGCATCATGCAAATCACCAATTTGCAAATGTGTACACACGCATGTATTCATATTTATAAATATTAATATCTAATATTAATATATGGTAATACCATTAATTAAATTGCACAATCCAAGTGTATCTTATACACTCCAAAATTGCGCCACCTTTAGCCAATAAATTGGCATCCGGAATATTCTTTAATTAATCAATATTATTAATATCTTGTATTTAATTTATTCATAATAAATAAATACCACCATATTAATTTACCACTATAACCTTTATAGTCTCGAGATAAACTTTCCTTATTTGGTTATCATCTATAACCACATTTTAATCCGGCTAGATGTTTATTTGTGTGTGACCCGATAGGCTTCCGAATATGTTGGCCGTAGACACAAAGTGCAAATTACGAAAATGCCCTTCATACCTAACGATCACGGGATAGCGTCTAGCAACACACCGTGACCCCCAATCATCGGAAGAGTCAAATGCAATGACTACTACCTTTCATGTGAAAGCGATTACCGTGTAACTTACAATCCTATCATTTGTAATAATATCCATACGGTCGTTAGTCGAGTGTCAAAACATCAACGACCGTATCTTATAATCTGGATATCATGCTCTCTCGAAATAACTCGTTTACTCCCACTTTGCAAAGATTCACGAGAGTAAGACATTCCTTATAAGAAGGCCATTTCGGATATTCGATCCCAATCATAGGATACGCGATTCCCGGACGACCAATCATGTATACTCCGCGTGCTTGATGATCATACCCAATCACTACCGTATGATCGCCCGTGGTTAGGAAACCTCAATAGTGTCAAAGCATAACAATCCACACCGTGATGCCATGAAGACTCGGTCCTAAGGATAATTACACAACCGCCACATAGTGTGACACTTATCCGTGTAAGTGGGTCGATCTAACGTCGCGCATTCTCAATACACGCCCACGTCACATACCCAAGTGTCTCTACACTTCGATAGACGAGATCTATCCCACCTACTAAGAGCAGAAGACATCTAATACGTGCTGATCTGCTTTATACTATCATTGCCCTGTTTGATAGTACATCGACTAGAGACATTTAAGTATCAAACTTATTAAAGTGATTAGAGATCTCATCAACCATAATCGCTTATCATCGTTTCTCTATCACAGTTTAATACTAAGGACGTTATCATATAACAATTCATAATTGGTTCTTTAAAAGAACATATATATGACAACATAAAAGCCATTTAATATATGTATAAACACAAAGAAATAGTAGAAATGATCCGACCCGGTCGGATCCGGTCCAACCCGATTGGGTTTAGGACACTATTTCAACAACTTGAGGGGGCGTGTTAAAGTATCCCACATTGGGAACTTGTGATTGTGTAACCAATTGGTGTTAGTAAATGCGCAATTATATTTCTTATCATTTAATAGTGTGGGCAATTTGTCCCAACACCCCTCCTCAAGTGTTAGCAATCTGTCTATCACTTGCACAATTTTTATTTTATTTTAATAATGTTCCAACCAGGGTTCGATCTCATGACCTCTGGCTCCGATACCATGTTAGGATCAAGCGCTTACCGTTGTACTAAAACCAATTGGTGTTAGTAAAGGCGCAACTATATTTCTTATCATTTAATAGTGTGGGCAATCTGTCCCAACAGATCTCATCAACCATAATCACTATCATGGTTTCTCTATCACAGTTTAATACTAAGGACTTTATCTTCTAACAATATCGTAATTGGTTCGTTGAACGAACAAATATATAATAACAGAAAATCCATTTAATATATGTATAAACACAAAGAAATAGTAGAAATGATCCGACCCAGTCAAATCCGGTCCAACCCGATTGGGTTTAGGACTCTATTTCAACACTTTGTCTGTTCTTCTAGTATAAGGAAAGACTTGAATATTTGGCATAGAAGGCTTGGTCATCCTTCTCAAGTTGTTTTGAAATCTGTTATGAATCATTGTAAAGTTCCTTTCTCTAATGACATTATTGATTTCTGTGATGCATGTAAGTTTGGAAAAATGCATGTGTTGCCTTATGCTAGGTCTTCTTTTCATGCTGCATCTGTCCTGGATCTTGTTCACACTGATTTGTCGGGCCCTGCCCTTGTGGTTACCAATTCTGGATATCAGTACTACATTCACTTTATTGATGATCACTCTAGTTACACCTGGATTTACACCCTAAAACATAAGTCTGAAGCCTTATCTGCCTTTGTCACTTTTTAACAACTTGTTGAAAATCAGTTTAAAACCACTATTAAGTGTGTCCAATCTGATTGAGGAGGTGTGTATAGAGTTTTTGAGTCCTATTTAAAACAACATGGCATAACCTTTAGGCACCCTTGGCCTCATGCCCATGGTCAACATGGTAGGGCAGAGAGAAATCATAGACACATAGTAGAAATGGGCCTCACTATTCTTGCTCAGTCTTCCATGCCCCTAAAATTCTGCTATGATAGTTTTGAGCAGGCTGTCCATATCATCAATGACTTACCTACTCATGTACTTGATAATCTTACACCATCACAAGTCCTCTTGAATGTCCAACCTAATTATACTAGGTATGAAGTGTTTGGGTGCACTTGCTATCCTAACCTTTGACCATTTCAGAGTAATAAATTCAGTTACCACTCTTCCAAGTGTGTTAATTTGGGTTTCAGTAATCATAACAAAGGATATAAGTGTCTAGACTCTAGTGGGAGAATCTACATGAGTAGATATGTGGTTTTTAATGAGAGAGAATTTCCTTTCAAAGATGGTTTTTTACAAGGTCCCCATAAAAGTGTTGTTCTTGACCCTACCCTCACTGACGCCTTCTATTTACCTATCTTTGATGGTAAATCCGCCCCTGCTGAATAGCCATACACAAGTATCCAGTCCTCTCCACATTCTAGTACTGCTACTCCTTCTCACAATGTGCCTATTAGTCCTATGCATGATTCTCCTAGTTCATTTTCATCTTCATCTTCACCTAGCTCTATTTCATCTTCAACCGCTAGCCCTGTTCTTGAGATAAAAAACTCCCTCCTCCATACTGAACCTGAATCTGTGTCACCCATTCCTACACCTTTAACACCTGTAAACCACCCTATGCAAACCAGATCCAAGAGTGGGATCTTTAAATCTAAAGTCTATCACACCTCTATCACTCAATCCAATGTCCAAGCTCACCTTACTGAACCAGTGATAGTGTCTGATGCCTTGGAGTGTCTAGAATGGAGAGCAGCTATGGTTGAGGAATTTTATGCTCTACAACAGAACCATACTTGGACACCGGTACTGATGAAGTTTGTAGAATTACAAACACAAAATAAAATGTGGAATTATTATTGATGAAGTAAAAGTTACAAGTTAAGTTTACAATGTAGCTGATCATGGGATATTTATAACTTCATACACCTCATGAATCAGTTAGAAGTTAGTTACATACGGTTACTACATACTACAACTGAATAACCATTTTCTAGATTACATCATACTGAATTGATCGACAAAGTTTCTTTGTCCTCGTCTCTGTCGATAGTTCAAAGAGTCTTTGTCCTTATCTTGTCGGCCAGAGTGGTGCACTCAATATTCTCTTCATCCTGCATACTGTAACACCCCCATCAAGCTGAGAGTGGTACATGAACAACTTGCACTCAGCATTCCCTTCAGCTACTTGAACTATGGAAGATCTTTAAAATTCTCAACTTGTCTAGTAGATGGGAGAAAATAGGTGCATCCAAGCCTTAGTAAGAATGCCAGCTATTTGTTCCTTTGTGTTGACTGGAAGAAGTTTTACAAGTCCTGATTTGACTTTGTCTCTCACAACATAGCAGTCAATTTCAATATGTTTTGTTCTTTCATGAAAAACTGGATTGTGAGCAATGTGCATTGCACTGGCATTTTCACAAAATAAGATAGCAGGCAACTGAACTGGAACATGCAAATCTTGGAGTATGTAAGTCAGCCATTGAATTTCACAAACTGCATTTGCCATAACATTGTATTCAGCCTCATATGAGCTTCTAGCTATAGTTGTTTGTTTCTTGGCCTTTCAAGAGATTGGAGCATCTCCTAGAAACATCATATAACATGATACTGATCTTCTTGTTTCAGGACAACCAACCCAATCACTGTCTGTAAAACCTTTGAGTACAAGGTTGTTGTCTGCTGGGAATATGATGCCTTGACCAGGGTTAGTCTTCAAATTCCTCAGCAGTCTGTAAGCTGACTTCATATGATTTTCAGTAGGGGTGTCCAGATATTGACTTAGTTGTTGTACTTCAAAAGCAATATCTGGTCTGGTAAAAGTGAGGTAAATCAATTTTCCCACTAGTGATATGTATGCAGTGTTGTCTTCTAGAAGTGGTGAATCACCATGTTGTAAAGTCTGCTTGGACTCCATAGGTGTCTTAGCAGGTTTGGCTCCCAAAAATTCATACTCTTTAAGGAGGTTAAGGGTGTGTTTCTTTGTGAAATGGATATACCTTTTGGACATCTAGTAGCCTCAATGCCTAGGAAATTTCTCAATTTTCCAAGATCTTTGATGGTGAACTGCCGATGTAGAGCATCTTTGAATTGCTGAATTAACTCTTCACTAGGGCTAGCAGCTATGATGTCATCCACATCTACCAATAAGGCAATGAAATATTGTCCTGATCCTTTTGTGAAGAGGTTGTGATCATTTTTGGATTGAATGAATCCTTGAGCTTCCAAAGATTCAGTCAGCTTGCAGTTCCATTTCCTGTTGGCTTGCTTGAGGCCATATAATGACTTGGTAAATCTGCAAACTTGATTTGGTTTGGTTGCTGCACAACCTGGGGGTAACTGCATACATACTTCTTCATGTACATCTCCATGCAGAAAGACAGTGTTGACATCCATTTGATGTAGATGCCAATTGTTGGCTGATGCTGGAAGTAATGTTCTAACTGTTGTGATTTTGACAACATGGAAAAGGTTTCTTGATAATCAATCCCATATGTTTGAGTGTAGCCTTTTGCTACTAGTCTAGCTTTGTATCTTTCTACTAAACAATCGGGATTGTGTTTGATTCTGTACACCCATTTGCACCTTATGGGTTTCTTGCCTGGGGGCAGATAAACTATTTCCCATGTATGAGTCTTTTGTAGAGCTTCAATTTCTTGTTGCATTGCTTGCTTCCATTCATCATGCTTGATGGATTGATTATAAGTCTTAGGCTCTTTAACAACATCAATGACATTAATGAATCTGGCATAGTCTGCTGAGAGATTGTCCAAACTCATGACTGCACTCAGCTGGTGTGGAGTCTGCTGAACAGTGTGTGCACCAATTGATAAAAGGTTGGTGATTTTCTTGTTCTGGTGGATCTTCTTGGTTGTGTAGGTTCAGGTGCTTGATTTACTGGTGCATGCTCTTCATTAGATGCCTCAGCTGCAGCTGGACATATATTTGGCTGGTCTGCTGATTCATTCAGCAGATCATCAAAAGTGTCCATTACTGGTAAATGAAGGGGTATGTCAGCAAGATATCTAGCCTTGCCTAATACCTGTTGAAATTGTGGAAAAATAAGTCTCATGAAATTGAGTATTTCTTGCAACAAAGATATTTTTGTTGGTTATGTCTAAGAGAATAGCACCCTTAGATGTATTTGAATTCCCAAGATAGACACAAGTCTTACATCTTGAGTCAAATTTTGCTCTATACTGCTGAAGTGTACAAGAAAAGGCTAAGCAACAAAAAACTTTAAACACAGAATAGTCGGGTTTAGTGACATAAAGCGCTTCATGTGGAGTGCTTTCCTTCAGCAGTGGTGTAGGTGTAGCATTAATCAACTTTACAGCATGTAAAAGACAGAAACCCCAATATTCAATGGGTATATTAGACCTCAAACCTCTTGCCACATTCAGCAGATGCTGATGTTTTCTTTCAACAATACCATTTTGCTCAGGTGTACTTACACAGGATGTCTGATGTATGATACCCTGCTGAGCATAAAAGTCAGTGAGTTGAAATTTTGCACCATTGTCAGATCTAATTACTTTAATAATCTTGCGAAACTGAGTAGAAACAAATTTAACAAGGTAAGAGGCTTTAAATTTGTGCCCCATAAGAAAAACCCAAGTAAATCTAGAAAAATCATCTACAACAGTAAGAAAATATTGTTGTTCATATACAGTATGTTGTCTCAAGGGACCTCAAATGTCCATATGAACAAGGTCAAAAGCAGCATTTACAACAGTAGTACTTAAGGATTTTTCTTCAGTTTAACTATAGGTCAGACATAACAAAGATCATGATTACAAAATTTGACATCAGCAGACTGTGAACTAATGACTTGCAGTCTTTTATCTGGCAAGTGTCCTAGTCTGTCATGCCATAAAAGAGCATCATCTAATCTATCAGATAAAGTGTGATTTTCTACAGCATTGGAAATAGAAATTCTTATTGGTTGATCCATGACATAGAGTCCTCTGTGTAACTCAGCTGAACCAATCACTTTCTTGTTCTTATCCTGCAAAACACACTTGTTAGCAGAAAAACAGCTGCACCTTTTGTATGATTAATAAAATAAGGTAATGATAAAAGGTTATACTTAAAACCAGGAATGCAAAACACATCATGTAGGACCAAGTGAGGGTTTACCCTTACTTCTCCTATATGAGTGACATAGACATTATTTCCATTAGGCAGTCCCATTTTTATACCAGATGAAGGTTTGGGATTGCTCAATAGATCTAATGATCCTACAATGTGATCTGTGGCACCAGAGTCCAAGATCCATTGTATTGATCTTACTAAATTTAGATCATTTGTTCTTGTAGCAGGTGAGTAGTGTGTGACAATATCAGTAGGTTGACCAACAACAAATCCTGCATGTCTAGGAGGATCATTCAGTAGAGCCATCTGTTGGATGTAATATCGCCGAACGGATTTAGATCCGTCCGATTACGCAGCGGAATAACAAGGATCACGATCAATATAACATTAAAGCACATAATTTAAGATCTACCTATAAGAAGGTTAGATCTACTTACCAATCAAAGGATAAGCCGAGATCCAAAGAATAAGCCGAGATCCGAGAATCGAGAAGCCATAGTCTTCCGATGTGTATCTCCAAGCAACAACCGGTGGAAGCCGATTCTTGATGCTTGACCTCCTTGATATGCTACCCGGAAAATCCCGAAGATTTTCCCAACTCAAACCCTAAGCTAGGCCGAAATTCCTTAGCTTATTTTGTGTGTATGTATGCGCATTATGTGTCTTGGAAAAGGCTTAGGAGAACTCTCTTTATATATGAGATAAATCATTGTCTTCCAAGGATTGAATAATTAATACAATATCAATTATAATAATCCTTTTCCATAAAAGATACTCCTAGAATAATCTAGAATAAATCTAGAATATTTAAGGATCAATCTAATATATTTTCCTTAATTAATTATTTAACAAATAAACAATTAATCACATGTCTTATAATTATCAAGAAAACTAATTCCTTAATAATTACCAAGACATATGACACACCCCCAATACTAGAATATTAGGGGTCACACGAAATTTCACATAATGGGCCGAATCCACGAAAAATGTTTTTTCCATGTATTTTATTATTTAGTCCAATAAATAATAAATCGCAAATCAATTAAATAGTCCAACTACTTAATTATTATTGAGGCCCAACGTCAAGAAACATATGCATATTAGGAGCCACATTGGGGACCATGGACCTATAACCAATAGCTACAATAAATTAAATAAAATTATTCTTCGAACATAACAATTCTTATTCAATCTATTAATTCCGGGATTACGCCACCATAAACCCGAAACTGAACTCTATCGATTATAGATATATACTTACACTCTAATCATTGAGTAAAAGCGTCCATTGATATAATCATTAAATACGGATAAATCCTCCATAGACTGTTCGTTTTGATTCGGGATATTTCCGTAAACCCTTCTCAAAACATATTATCCTTATTTACCATTAACCCCTAGTGATCAATTAGTTCATAACTAATATAATATAAACTGGGCCCATCAATCAGTTTCTAGGATTAACAAATAAGGGAACTGTCTGTCTACTTCCCACAGGGAGGAATAATTCCATATCTGTGAAGTCACAGACTACTCACTCATTCCAGAATAGAGCCAATGAGAAGTGTTCAGATCATATGTATCCAAGTGATCCTTAACTAACACTTCAAACCCTACTTTGAACCAAGTTGTAGACTGTGATCACATCAGGATTGAGATTAATCCATAAATGATCATCTTGTGATTTGATAAGATTTCTCGATCACGGAATTATATCGAGAATTCAAATCAAATCGGTTCAGTCCTATATGATAGACATCATATATAAATGCCCCACTAGTTACCCTATACTGACGGTCCGGATAAGACGGTCACACCGTTAAGTGTTCTAGACGCATTATTGGTATATTAATCATGAGACCCATACTCTGATTAAATTCACCACGGACTAAATAGTTTTAAGCATATCATCACTAACTCAATCCTCGTGTGTATGCCATACAATCGAAAGTTACGTGATTACATACCGATATACTTAGGTTTTTTCAGAGTTGTATTAATATAAGCATAAATGCAAATATTAAGATGAATTCTACATCCTGTCAAAAACAATTACAGAAATTGTCTTTCGGGCACTACACCTAACACCATCAACTTGTCAAGTTGTTGTGAAGTAAGATTGGGAAACCCTGGTCCAGCAGACCTACTTGGTGCCTGATCTTCTTCTGCTGATTGTTACTCTTCTACTATATTGGCTCTTTTTGACTTGAAACCAGGAGGAAAGCCATGCTTCTTGTAGCAAGTCTTTTCAGTTTAACTATTGAATCCACAAAAACTACATTGCATCTTCTTGGGATTTTTAGGTCTGTGATTTGCAGCTGAGTTATGTCTGCTGACATTCTGATTTTGTCCATGTCCACTCTTTTGTGACAAGAGAACCATGGAATCTTGATTCTTGGCCTTGTTAGCCACATACAACTTTTGTCTTTCAAACTTGATTGCCATTGCAAAGGCATCATGAATTTCTGGGAAAGGCACCATCAACATTGCATATACGACCATTGGCTCAAATTCATCCCTCAAACCTTTAAGGAATTTCATGATATGTTCAGCCTCCATATAATCTATCAAATTGCTGATTGCATTGCAGTGACATTGAGGATCCCAAGAACAGACTGTTACAGGCCTAATGGTCTTAATTTCTTCCCACAAAATCATTAACTTTGTGAAATATTGGTTGAAAGAATCTGTGCCTTGCTTCAGCAGATGCATTTCTTCATGAAGATCTGAAAGTCTTAAGGCATCAACTATTAGGAAAACAACTAGTTTAACGCAGCGAAATTTAAAATTTTGATTTCCGATCCCAAGATCGACTTCATTTAATACAATAAACACATTAAGTAGTTGACGGTGATTACCTTGCTTGATCTAATAGATCGACGCTTTGACCGTCAAAGGAGAGTAGTAGTCTTGTGAGCCGCCGCCCACGTGTCCGGCCTCTATCGATATCCACACGAACTCCTCGCCGGAATCCTCCTTGGATTGCTACTAGAAAAATCCGTTTGCTAGACATGCATTTTCTCTCTCTAAAAAACTCTCTAGAAGAAGCTCTCTATTTTTCACAAGAATTGTGAATACTTGGAATTGTGATGTACAAAAGAGCTAGCCAACCTCTTGCTTATATAGGAGTAGGTGCTTCCCTTGTAGCCCCTAATATGATTAGGAGAGCTTCTTAGTAGATTGATGAGAAAGAAAAAAAATTTCTAATAAAATAAGGAAAATCACATTGATTGATTTATCTCTTTTAATTTAATATCTTATATTAAATAAATGCAAGATATTGCCAATATCTAATATTGAATATCTTTATCTTATTACCATAAATATATTTTTCCAAAATCAATTAATATCCAATATTAGTATATGATAATATCACTAATTAAATTGCACAATCCAAGTGTATCTCATACACACAGTCTGTGCCCATATGCAAATTAATTGGCTTCCGGAATATTCTTTAATTAATCAATATAATTAATATCTTGGATTGCTACTAGAAAAATCCGTTTGCTAGACATACATTTTCTCTCTCTAAAAAACTCTCTAGAAGAAGCTCTCTATTTTTCACAAGAATTGTGAATACTTGGAATTGTGATGTACAAAAGAGCTAGCCAACCCCTTGCTTATATAAGAGTAGGTGCTTCCCTTGTAGCCCCTAATATGATTAGGAGAAGCTTCTTAGTAGATTGATGAGAAAGAAAAAAAATTTCTAATAAAATAAGGAAAATCACATTGATTGATTTATCTCTTTTAATTTAATATCTTATACTACCTCCGGTCCAAAATATAAGTCATCCTACACTTTTCTACTTGTCCCATAATATAAGTCATTCTACATTACCAATGCAACATTTATTGCTCTTTCTCTATCTTACCCTTAATTTATTATGAATTCAACAACTTTTCATTACTTAACAACTATTGCATTAATGATAGTCAATGGGTATTTTAGACATTAACCTTCAAATTAATGACATTCAACCAATTCCTTAATCTGTGTGAAAACTCCTAGGATGACTTATATTTTAGACCGGAGGTAGTATTAAATAAATCCAAGATATTGCCAATATCTAATATTGAATATCTTTATCTTATTACCATAAATCTATTTTTCCAAAATCAATTAATATCCAATATTAGTATATGATAATATCACTAATTAAATTGCACAATCCAAGTGTATCTCATACACACAGTCTGCGCCCATATGCAAATTAATTGGCTTCCGGAATATTCTTTAATTAATCAATATAATTAATATCTTGTATTTAATTTATTCATAATAAATAAATACCAACATATTAATTTAAACACTATAACACTTTATACTCGAGATAAGCTTTCCTTATTTGGTTATCACTATAACCGCATTTTAATCCGGCTAGATGTTCTTATGTGTGTGACCCAATAGGCTTCCGAATATGTTGGCCATAGACACAAAGTGCAAATTATGAAAATGCCCTTCATACCTTACGATCACGGGATAACGTCTAGCAACACACCGTGACCCCCAATCATCGGAAGAGTCAAAAGCAATGACTACTACATTTCATGTGAAACAGTTACCGTATAAATAGAATCATATCGCTGTAATAATATCCATACGATTGTATCTCGAGTGTCAGTACATTAACGATCGTATCTTATAATCTGGATATCACGCTCTCAAAATAACTCATTTACTATCACTTTGCAAAGATTCACGAGAGCTAGACATTCCTTATAAGAAAGCCATTTCGGATATTTACTCCTAAACATAGAATACGTGATTTCCGGACGAACAAACATGTATCCTACGCATGCTTCAATATCATACCTAATCACTACCGCATGATCGCCCCATGGCTATGGGAAACCTCAATAGTGTCAAATCATGACAATCCACACCGTGATGCCATGAACACTCCAGTCTCAGGATAATTACACAACTATCACATACTGCAACATTTAATGGAAGTGGGTCAGTCTGACATACGCATTCTCTAATACACGTCCATGTACAGTCCAAGCATCTCTATACTTAGATAGACGAGATCTATCCCTATCTTTAATAAGATAGAAGACATCCGATGCGTGCTAGTCTAATCATACCATCAATGTCCCGTTTGATAGTACATACAACTAGAGACATTTAAGTATCAAACTTATTAAAGTGAATAGAGATGTAATCAACCATAATCAGGACCATGGTTTCTCTGTCACAGTTAAATACTAAGGACGTTACTATATATATATATATATATTCAATAACATGAAAACAAGCAAGATATATAATAACAAAAGTGCTTTTATTAATCGTAATAAATTTATTACATGAACTAAATAGACTGTAATCGACCCGACCTGGTCGGATCCGGTCCAACCCGATTGGGTTTAGCACACCATTTCAACTTCAACATTTGAAAATCTCGATGCAAGATTCTTCCAAAATGCATGTGCATTTTTTAAGTACATCAAACTTTGAGCAATGGTGTTCTCTACAGAATTCAAGATCTATGATCTCACCATTGTATCACATTGCCTCCATGCATGAAAGTCTGCTGAATCTGCTTCTGGCCTTTTTATTGTGCCGTCTACGAAGCCAATTTATTCTTGGTAATTAACACCATCTTCATAGACATTTTCCATGGATTGTAGTTGTTGCCATTCATCAATGGCTGAACAAGAACCGGAGAAGGATTCTCATTAGGATGAACATAGAATGGACTGAAGGGACTTATTTCTTGTTTCTTAGCTTCCATGGCTATCAAGAGCTCCAGAATTAATCATAAGTCAATAATGAAAGTGAAAAAATGATCAAGAACTGATCAAGAAACAGGGAAGGGATGATAGTTTACTCTGAAGAAATTGAAATCTCAGAAAAATGAAGAACACTCTCACGATTCTTCAAGAAATTGGAGAGAAAACACAGGAAAGCATTCAGAAATTCTCAAATTTCTGCTTTGATACGATGATGAAGTTTGTAGAATTACAAACACAAAATAAAATGCGGAATTATTATTGATGAAGTAAAAGTTACAAATTAAGTTTACAATGTAGCTGATCATGAGGTATTTATAACTTCATACACCTCATGAATCAGTTATAAGTTAGTTACAAACGGTTACCACATACTACAACTGAATAACCATTTTCTAGATTACATCATACTGAATTGATCAGCAGGCTGTTGTCCTCATCATGTTAGAAGTTCAGCAGGCTGATGTCCTTATACTGTTAGCAGAGTGATTGCACTCAGCATTCCCTTAAGCCTGTATATTGTAACAGGTACCACCTGTTTCAGGGCAGTATCTTGTGGGAAACAAGTGGGTATTCAAACTAAAACTCAAACCAGATGGCACCATTCTGAAGCATAAAGCCAGACTTGTGGCTAAGGGTTTCCATCAAACCTATGGGATTGATTATATAGACACCTTTAGTCCTGTGGCCAAAGCTGCAACAATCAAGGTGGTTCTCTCAATGGCTGTTACCTTCAAGTGGTCCATTAGGCAAGTTGACATAAACAATGCCTTTCTGAATGGTCCTATCAGTGAAAACATATATATGGCTCAACCAGAAGGGTTCATAGACCCCAGTAAGCCCCAGTTTGTCTGTAAGTTAAACAAGGCCTTGTATGGCTTAAAACAAGCTCTCAGAGCCTGGTTTGGTGCACTCAGATCTCAAATGATTGAGTGGGGTTTTACTCAATCCTAGGCTGACAGCTCTCTGTTTATTCTTCAGACCAAAAAAACATATGATGTATGTTTTAATCTATGTTGATGACATACTGGTTACATGTAGTTCAGATGGTCTGATTCAGCAATTCATAGAACTTCTGAACTTTAAATTTGCCTTAAAGGATTTATGACTTGTCTCACATTTTATGGGAATGCAGGCCTTCAGAGATGCTACTAGTTTATTGTTGTCATAGAAACATTATACAGGGTAGCTATTGAAGAGGTTGAATATGGAGAACATAAAACCTAGCAATATCCCTATGAAAGTTGGAAACTACCTTAGTCCAGATCAAGGTGAACCCTTGCAGAATCCACTGCTCTATAGGAGTTCCATTGGTGGATTGCAATATCTAACATCCACAAGACCTGATCTCACTTATGTGGTTAATTATTTGAGTTAGTTTATGCAATCACCAACTGTTGATCACTGGGTTGCCTTGAATAAAGTGCTCAGATATGTTAAAGGAACTCTGAAATGTTGTTTGTTTATTCCTGCTTGTACTGATCTAAATTTACAGGGTTTTTCTGATGCTGATTGGGCCTGTTTTCCTTCAGACAGGAAATCAATCACAGGGTATTGTGTCTTCCTTGGATCATCATTGATTTCTTGGTGTTCTAAGAAACAGATTGTTGTTTCCAGATCAAGTACAGATCCTTGTCCAATCTCAGTGTAGAGATAGCTGGACAGTTGAACTGTTGAATGAAATGAAATTTAACTTGTCTTGTACACCTATTGCTTGGTGTGACAGTTTGGGAGTAGCCTCATTGGCACAACACCCAATACATCATGCTAGAACAAAGCACATTGAGGTTGATGTTCATTTTATAAGAGATAAAGGCATCAACAAAGAGTTGAAGATCAACTACATTCCCTCAGAAGCTCAGATAGCAGATCTCTTCGCTAAAGCCTTGCCTGATGCATAGTTCAGCCACTTTAGGAGCAAACTATATGTCATATCTACCACATCTAGTTTGAGAGGGGGTGTTAAGTAATTGGTTAATGGTGTATGTGTAGTTATGTGGTAATACTGAGGGTGCTTTAGTAATTTGTAATATTTCCATGTGGCATTCAGCTTGTAACCTTTGGACCAATTAATATGTGTAGTTGTGTGCAACAGAATCTAATGAGAAAAATCTTTTGCTCATTTTGTCCTTTCTAAAACCTTCTGTGGTACTCTAAAATAAATACTGTAATTTTTTGAGTAGTTTAAATTTTGGAATTTCAAAATCAGCAATTTGTTGACTGTGTGTGCGCACTTGTTTCTTCTTGGTTTTAGAGCAATTGCAGTCGATACTGTAAATCCTTTAAAACCTATATTTTCAATATTTCAACATTCAGTTTTAGGAAAAGTAACACCGCAGTAGATATTGTACATTTTAGTGTAAACTACAGATTTTGTAAAATTTCCTTTACATCTATCGTATTTATCCAGATTCTGTAAATTTTCCCTTATATCTAACTCATTATGTAAAATAGAGAATCTGATGCATTTTTTCTTAGATAATGATCCTGTAAACTAGAAAAATATGTATTTAAAACAGTAAAATAGAGTATTATTTTAGAGAATCTGATGCAAGTGCTCTTAGTAAACTGTAATGTTTGTTAAGATGGTCAATGATTATCATGTTTTGCAAAGTATATTAATTAATTTTCAAGGAAAACGGATTATATCCCTACATGCTTAGAGACGGCGAGCCATGTTATTTGTTAAGATGCTCTCAATCACACGACAAGAAAGAGTATTTCAACTTTGGTTGCCTTACGGGAAATAGTAAAAATTGTTTCATTTTGTGGCGTAAACGAGCAACAAGAAATTTTGTCACTTGTGAAATTAAAGGCAATAATGGTACCCTCAGTTATGTATAATAGTGTAATTTTGTTACAATTCCAACCAAAGTTGAAATGTTATGCCTATTGTATGTACCATATAACGTAATTAAATTGTTTGTTTTGTTGAATTGCTAAAACAATACAATATTTATCCGTAATATAAAAGAAAATTCCCATTTTAAGATAAATATAAAACAACAACTAATCGATCATTTGAATAAAATAATTATGATAAACCCTAAATATATATTCATCTTGACATAACAAGATAAATTTTCTTTTGAACAACAATCATATCTCTAGTACTGATTTTATCTTCTATTAGAAATTATGGGATAAATAAATGAAATAGATACGTCTAAACATTGCGGGGTAACGCAATATGTTACGTTTTCAAGGAATGATACCGTGGGGAGTAATGTTGCTAGCGGATTTGTGGAAGGCCTGCAAATTAATTAACGTAAAGTTTCTACTATATTGTATCTGTGGAAGGCCTGCAAATTAATTTACGTAGTAATTTTTTGACTTGTTATTTATATTATTATAAAATGAATTGACTTGAAAGTATAAATAGACTTAATTATTTCATGTAGTAATTAACTCTCATTCCACCAAATTAGTTCCTTGGTTATTTTTGCTTAGTTAAGCAATTAATTAATGGCTGCATTTGGATACATCTGCTTTTTTCTCTTGCTGTCAGCTGGTTAGTCCGGACTATCTCTTGAGCTTTAGCTTTTTATGAATTATTTCTACTTTATTATTATTATTATTATTATTATGTTTTTATTTATATATTTAGGTACTTTCGGAGTCGTCGGAGGATCACCAGTTCACAACAAACTGATAATTTTGCAAGAGGAATACGAGGCTTGTGTAGGAACTTGCAGTGACAGTCCACCTTATTGCACTATTTTAATTGCAGGATGTGGTTGCGTCGATGATCAATGCATGCCCGTGTGGGGTTATTAGCGCGCACATTAATTCGTGCTTCGATCTGATTCTGGATGAATGCTTTTCTTTGTGAGTGTTTAAACTTTGTTGTTCATATATGTAGGCTTTGCGTCGATGATCAATGCATGCCCGTGTGGGGTTATTAGCGCGCACATTAATTCGTGCTTCGATCTGATTCTGGATGAATGCTTTTCTTTGAGAGTGTTTAATGGAATTAGCATCAAGAATTTTCCAGTGTGTGTATTGAACCCTCTCTAAATAATAATAGTGTGTTATATATATATAATGACATGCTTGTGATATGGCTTTTCTGATTTTCTTTCCTGTTTTAGCTTGCATGTTGTGTGCTACAAAAATGTATAATTAATATGTATTCCGTGGTTAACACTCTATCTATTTATGTAATTATATCCGTTGATCGAGCCTCCTTCTTATATATAGATCAGATCCTTGATTCCTTGGTATTGTAAATTGTTAGGGATCTATATAATCTTTAAAGATTATAACAAAAATAACTATATACAGTGGCGGACGCAAATCCCGGGTGAAGGGGACGATAATACTAAAACAAATCGCAAGCAGGAAAATATATATTAGTGTTTTTTTGTGCCTCATTAATTGTATTCGAGGAGAAAACACTACAAAAATAAGCACTATTATACATTTTGTGACATATATTGGAGAAAAATACTACTATATATTCGAACACATTAACCGTTCTACTTATATAAATAAATATTTCACACATTAAAAACAAAGTTATGATAGAAAAAAACATTTCACACATTATTATTTTCTTTTTTATCTTTATAGATTTTTTATGAAGGGACATCTCTTATTAACTAAATGGGGAAAATTATATAGGATATTGTGATTTAATGAGGACAAAATGTCTTTTCTTTCCCTAAATTACCACCAACTTAATACTTTCACCGGTTGTCATACAGATTAAATAAAAAATCCTTTCCTACCACAAAAATATGAGATCTTATTTAATTAATTTATAGTCCATGATTTTAAGCATCTATTATCGATCATTACACAATTTTGATTTTAATATTGGAAAAACAATACTCACTCCATCTATAATTTTGATGCAAAAATTACTCCATCTATATTCCTCGATTCTTATGAGTGTTATTACTCCATCTATATTCCACAATTTTCGAGGACATGCTTGGGGTTTATGACCCGTCATATCAATCGTTATCCCACTACTGCTACCATTAAATCAGAAGATTGAGGTCATCTTGCTGATTGCTTTCCTTTTCTTATCTCGACTTTTTGCAAGTAAGTCGTCTTCCCTACTCTATTGCATTCTCAATTCTGTTACTTCCGTCTTAAACTAACTCAATAGTCCGGTAATCTAAGTCTCGTCGTAACCCTAAAAGCTCCGATGGCCACTAGGGCAATTAAAGGTAGTGACGGTGTAATATCCACCCATTCCTCGGATGACTTGAGCAACATATGTAGCACGTATGAGATAGGTATAGAGAGGTATGCCCCCAGGCTTCCTGCCACTCCCAATAGCTATACGCACCAACCACCGGAGGGTTTGCGCCGTTTATCGGGAATACTTTCAATGTGGGTTGAGGCTCCCCTTCTACCCGGCCCTCTTGTTTGTACTACGTTATTATGGGTTAGGGACCGCCCAGTTAGCCACTAATGGGGCTATATGCGTAATAGTATTCGCGATTTGGTGTCGGCTTCTCGGTATCAAGTTCTCTTTTAGACTATTTAGGTCCTTCTACCAGCACAAGAAGGTGAAGGAGCATCATGGATGGTACTATTTCCCACGCCGAGCGGGTCCTCTGAAGGACATACCGTTATGGGTAAGATCTATTCCGATATTTATTTCGTTTCTTAGATTTGATCTTGCTTTCGTGATAGATCTAAACTATGCTTGCATATAATCAATATGAATTAATTAAACAAACCTTAATCGTGATTATTCGATTCGTCAATATGAAAATACAGATTTAGCGGTTGCATTCTCCCGCAATTGCGACGGTCTTTATCGCAATTGCGAGATAACTTCTGTGGTTTGGCGTCAACTACGTTGATCGACATGTTTAATTTACATGTTCTTAGCCTGATCACATAATTGCATGTCATCGTAAATTAACATGAAGGACGATAAAGTGAAGTGTTAGTTAGGACATAGTCTGGATCAATCCCTAGGAACGTGCTAGTCAATCCACGATAGCTGCTTAGGGAGGTTCTCGGTCTTGAGCCGGCAACATATTGCGTGAGGGTTAATACAATCAAGTAAGGAGGTTAAGTGCACATAGACGTTTATTGTCCTTTCAATGGAAGTAAACAAGGTTATGAGACTACACCCGTAGCTTAATTACAAATACGGATCAGATACAGATTAAGGGGAGATTAGTTATGAATAGTTTGGTTAATGCCTTTTCAATATATGATTGACTATTGGTTTATTTGCATCTCTTTTATTTACTGTTTATTTATGTTAGTCAACGACCACCTCTTCCAGTTGACCTATAAATTGTGGTTTTATATAACGTAATTAAATAATAGTCTTTGTGGGATCGACCTTGACTCGCCCTTGCTATACTACGATTGACCTAGTCCTCTTGCTAGTAGAAGCGACTTACACGCGATCAAGTTTTTCGCTTCGTTTCTGGGGACTATTCATTTAATTGTTAGACATAGGCATTAATTTATGGTTAACTTTTTTATCAGTTTTTTTCTTGATAATTGAATAAAAGTGTGAAGGTTTTTTTCATCGCCATGTTCCTAAGGATGTTGAGCGAAGGATGTAAGGGAGTTTTTTTTTACTACGCATGATTATTCGGTTATTATTTTGAGTCTTGAGTCTTTTTTTTATTTGGAGTCTTGTAACAGTTTTGTTGTGTTTAAGTAATAAGGTTATTATGTGTTGGCTTAAATTGTGTATTGCACTTCTTCTTTTTAGTTGTACTGTTTACTGCCACATAACATAATTATCTTGTTACTTATTCGCGTCTCATGGTACTTATGGCCTTTGTGCACGAATTGTTTGTATTAGCTGACCTAGTGCGGATTAGTCATTGGGATGAGACAACTTTGGTTCCAGTTCACTGATATGATTTGCTTCAGACAATTAGTCAAGTTCTTCTATTTTCAAATCTAAGTGTTCTTCTTCTTCCTACTTTTTTTTGCTTTACTTTCCACATTAGGGACAATGTTGAGTTTTAAAGTGCGGGAGGGGGGGGGGAGGGGTAGGCGTAACACTTAGTTCGAAAAAAAGAGACAAACTTACACTTGCTTTTGAGATTTTTGATGCAATGAATTTGATGAAATAGAATCCTTAAACCATTGAAACTTCTTAATTACATACTTAACTCATTAATGATGAATAAGAGGTTTGTCAACTATTTGAAGTAGTGGTTTATTAATCATCTATCTTATTGTGGGATCGACCTTTTTAAGCACGTATAACTCACTTTTTTTAGTGTGTAGTTAGATGACGCATTTTGTTAACCCAAGTTGACCTTAGTTTTCCAAGTTCAGTTATGCTGAAATAGTATCCTAAACCCAATCGGGTTGGACCGGATCCGACCGGGTCGGATCATTTCTACTATTTGTTTATGTTTATACATATATTAAATGGTTTTTCTATTGTCATATATTTGTTCTTTTAAAGAACCAATTATGAATTGTTATATGATAACGTCCTTAGTATTAAACTGTGATAGAGAAACGATGATAGGCGATTATGGTTGATGAGATCTCTAATCACTTTAATAAGTTTGATACTCAAATGTCTCTAGGCTGATGTACTATTAAACAGGGCATTGATTGTACAAACAGGCTAGCACATATAAGATGTCTTCTGTCTTTAAGGGTAGGGATAGATCTCGTCTATCGAAGTGTAGAGACACTTAGACTGTACGTGGACGTGTATTAGAGAATGCGTACGTTAGACTGACCCACTTAAACTGATAAGTGTCACACTATGTGACAGTTGTGTAATTATCCTTAGGACCGGAGTCTTCATGGCATCACGGTGTGGATTGTCATGCTTTGACGCATTGAGGTTTCCTTTAGCCACGGGACGATCATGTGGTAGTGATTGGGCGTGATACTGAAGCGTGCTGAGTATACATGTTTGGTCGTCCGGAAATCATGTACCCTAATAGTAGGAGTGAATATCCGAAAGGGCCTTCTTATAAGGAATGTCTTACTCTCGTGAATCTTTGCAAAGTGGAAGTAAATGAGTTACTTCGAGAGAGCATGATATCCAGATTATAAGATACGGTCGTTGATGTTTGACACTCGACGTACGACCGTATGGATATTAATACAACGATAGGATTCTTTTTGCACGGTAACTGTTTCACATGAAAGGTAGTAGTCATTGCATTTGACTCCTCCGATGATTGGGGGTCACGGTGTGTTGCTAGATGCTATCCCGTGATCGTTAGGCATTAAGGGCATTTTCATAAATTGCACTTTCTGTCTATGGCCAACATATTCGGAAGCCTATCGGGTCACACGCATAACAACATCTAGCCGGATTAAAATATGGTTATAGTTGATAACCAAATAAGGAAAGAATTTGTCTCATACTATAAAGGTTATAGTGGTAAATTAACATGGTGGTACTTATTTATTATGAATAAGTATAATACAATACATATAGTGTATATGTGTCGAAATATATGTATATATGATCTACATGTATTTTACAAATTAATTAATCATAATATTATATTATTATGTATTAATATTGTATATTAATATATGTGCAAATGTATTTATGCTTGTGTTGCATGATTATGGGATATACATGTGTGCATGTGAATTAAATATAGCTTTATTCATGTAGTATATATATTTGATATATACACATGTGTAAATTAATTTATGATAATATAATAAAGATATATTCAATATTAAATATTGACAATAAATCTTGAAAATATTTAATATAAGATATTGAGTATTTAATTAGATAAATCTAGAATATCTATTTTCCTTATCTTACTAGTAAAATATTTTCTTTCTCCTCAATCTACGTGGAAGCTAATCCCAATCAGATTGGGAACTTTAGGGGCACAAGTCATCCTATTTAAGGGAGGCTTGGCTAGCTCGGTTGTACATCACAATTCCAAGAGCTAATAGTTCTTGTGAAAAATAGAGAGCTTCTTAGAGAGAGAAAAGGCCGGTCTAACAACCGGATTTTTCTAGTAGGACTCCAATGGTGGATTTCGGATGGTTGTTCGAGTGGACAGGCGGTAGAGGGCGAACGCTTGGGCGGCTCCGTGCATCGCTACTCTCCTTAGACGGTCAAAGCGTCGATCTTTTAGATCAACCAAGGTAACCACCGTCTATTAGTTTATTTGTTTATTGCTTAAACGAAATTGATCCTGGTTAAAAGGAAATAAATTTTTGAATTCCTCTGCATTCCCACGTAGATTTCCTAACAGTGGTATCAAAGCGAGCTTCAAGCTTAAGCAATAAGCATTAATTAATTTGCGTAGTAATTAATCGATAGAAGCAAAATCTAGATTCGCGATAACGGAAAAGAAAAAATAATATTCGGGTAGGGAGCTCGGCCGACTGGCGGCAGCTCCCCACCATGCAGGCGCCGCGCCGCGCCGCTTTGGTGTCGCTGCCGGGTTTGGTTGTCTCGTGGCGGCCCCGATTTTGTTTTTCGTTTTGTGATATTTATTGTGCATTGATATCTCCTTCGTTTAGTTGTGTCATGTGGCTAACCAATGGTTCAAATAGTTTGGGTCATTGGGATGCCACATGGCATTAAAAATAATGGCATTTTCAAACTTTGTTTGGAATAGGCCTAGGCCCTTCTAAATATTTGATTTGGAAAAATGCCTAGGCCTAGGCCACTTTCAAAATTTTGATTTTGGAAAGTGGCCAGGCAAATCAACCAAAATATTGGTCTTTCCAAATTTTGTTTGGAATAGGCCTAGGTCCTTTCCAAATATTTGATTTGAGAAAAAGTCTAGGCCTATACCACTTTTAAAATTTTGATTTTGAAAAGTGGTCTGACAGTCAACCAGATTTTGTTTGAAAAGATGCATTTTGGTTTAGGAAACCAAAGGCATCCATTTTGGTTAAGAACCAAAAGGAAATAAAACAAAAAAGACCTTTTAATTTTGAATAGTTCCAAATTAATAAAATTATATTTTAAATCGATTTAAAATTAAATGTTAATTTTATTTTCGATTTAAATCATTTAATTAATTAAAAGTTAATTGATTATTTGATGTGATAAAATAGACACATAAGTTGTTAAATTTTAATTTTTCTTTTTCATAAGATATTATTGTATGAATTAGATGTGTAGATATAATATGATTATATGGACTCATCGATTGATCGTGATTGTAATCGATATGATAGATGTGAATGATTTAATTTTTCTGTTGGTTTAAAAATTGTCCTAGGCCGTTATGAAGAACGTGACCTAGTTTATTTTCTGCATTTATCCCATTCTAGTTAGCTCCCCGCGTGTACGGCGGGTGTATTTATTTTATTAGATAGAATTAAATGTAACAAGAATGGAGCAGAAGATGGAGACCAAAGAAAGACGAAAATAAAGATCTCATTGGAGAATGGAGCAATAAAGATCATATTTGTAGTTGCAGCTTGACGATACCGGGTTACGCACCTCGATATATCATCATCGAGTAGGCTTCATGGGTTAAATATTTGCCAAGGCACAGGAGCCAGATAAGGCATACAAGTCGAACTATCGACTTGGGAGCCATAACACGTATGTCGACCCTCGAGCCTGAAGTATATCTAGGAGCTCGAGGTCACGACCATCGACCTACGGGCAGTGCAGGGCGTGAGTTCCAGGAGCCGATCATCCCAAGTCGGGCAGATCGATGTCGAGAACAGAGTCCACACCAGCTACGTTGGCCCAATATCCACAGGATAACTTGGGCAAGGGGTAAAGCCCAATTAAGGGTAAACACGACAATAGCTGCAAACCGACTCATATTAGGGTTAGGTCATGCATTGTCCATATAAATACAACGTTCCACGAACTACGTATGGCTTGATTCCTGGAAGAATAACAGATACGTAGGCACTCTAAGAATCCCACTTGACTCAAATTGTAAACATAAAAACCCTTCTTCGTTCTTGGCATTAAGGTTCTTGATTATTCATCAACATCAGAAGGAAAAGCCCGGATCTTTAAGGTGACATAATTTGTCATCGTCACAGCTACTCTTAGATTTTGACCCACGGTTTCGTCAGTTTGTATTCGAAACCGCACCTAGGAAAAGTCCATGATCATACCGGTTACTTTACACATTTATTTATTTTGTGCTTGTATTTATTTTAGATGATACGATAGATGCATAACTAGGCACGATCTAGATGAATGTGTAGGATGTATGTCTATAGAGATAGATATATATGATGAGACCATAATAAATTAATTAAGTGAATTAATTTAAAATTACTCCCACAACAAAAATCGAGTTATATTTGTATCCCAATATTATAACGACGGTGAAGAGCCCTTGTTCGGATCCAACTGTTCGACCACCGCCGGAGTTGACCTACCTCGGGTATATCGTCGTTATTGAGATATGATCGTATGAGATCTCATGAATATTGGGTTATGACTTGACTAAAGTTTTTTGGTGATTGGCCACCGTCAGGGCCGTCTGACTTTAGAGACAAGGGGTTGACTAACATATAGTTATGTGTATCGTCAAAGAGTTGACTAGTCAACCACTGAGAATTATGTAGTGATGTGATTGGTAAAGAGTTACCTACCTTTCAAATTATCTTGACTGATCGACCACCGCCGAGAATCGAGTAACTAGATTGGATTTCAGACACTAAAGGATTTTGGAAAATTCATGAAAGTCAATTGGGAGTAGTTGACTAGTGGGAGCAAAATCATAAACCAAAAGACCATTTTTGATTTTGCATTATAAACAACAACACTCTTTTATCTTTATTTTATGTTGTAGTTTTTTTTGTAAACTTTTATATTTATGTTTTTAATTCTCGATTAGTAAAACCAAATTGTGACTGTTACCTTTTGAGAAACGTTCTCAAGTATGGTTAAGTAATTTTAATCCTTTTAAAATAAGCAATGACGCGAGCAACCCCGTTATAGTAGTTAGAGACAATGAGACTACATATTTGATGGAGTGCTCTAAGGCTTTAATTATTAGTCAAAACGGAAGCTCACGATATGATTGAATCACTTGAAATTGGTTTCAACGAATTAATCATATATTGGATACGATCCAATATGATCATTCTGTCATACGATTGTTAGGTGTGATGCCCGAAAGACAATTTTGTAATTGTTTTATTTAATAAATGAAATGATATTATTATTCATATTTATTATTCTCATATTCACCGATGTGACAATAGTAATTACACTACAGAAAACCCAAAAGTATATCGTTTATGTAATCACTTAACTCAGTGTATGGTATATACACGGGAGGATTGAGTTAGTGAAGATGTACTTAAAATACAATTAGCCCGTAGTGAAGTTAATCGAGAGTATCGGGTCTCTCTTTAACGTGCTATTAATGCGCCTGAACACAATAGGTGTGATTGTCTTATCCGGACTTTCGTTAAGAAGAGAACTCCTAATGGGGATTTATAAATGATAGATATATCATATAGTATTTGGACCGATTTGATTAGAGTTCACGATATAATTCCGTAATCGAAAGTCTTATCGAATCAATGGATGATCATATTTATGGATATATCTTAATCTGAGGTGATCACAACCAACCGCTTGAATCGGTATGAAGTTTGACTTGACGGTTAAGGATTACACCGAGTCTGTGGTCCGAATTACCCCATCTTGGCATTGTACTTGATTGAGTGAGTAGTCTCGTGTTATCATAGATACGAATCCATTCCTTCCATTTATGGAAGTAGATAGACAGCCTCCTTATTTGTTAATCCTAAACCGATCGATCGCGCGAGTTCATATTACACCGATTAGCTACCAAAGGTGAGTTATATGAATTAATTGATCACTAGGGGTTAATGGTAAGTAAGGATAAGAGGTTCTAGAAAGGGTTAACGGTAACTTCCCGATTTAGAATGAACGATCTATGGAGGATTAATCCATATGTAATGATTATATCAATGGACGCTTATTATTGTTCGTGAGGAGATAAATATAATCTCATAATCGGAGGAGTGCAAATCATGGGATTATGGTGGCATATTCTCATGATTGATTTATCAAATATAATTATTCTGTTCGTAAGATAATTATTTATTTGATTTATCGGAGCCACTGATTATTAGTCCATTGGTCCCCGACGTGCTTCCTAATATAAAGATAAATATTCTCGGACGTCGAATCCTAATAATATTAATTTAGTTCTTGTTGGACTTTATTAAACGATATGTGAATTAATTGTTTAGTTGGACTAAATAATTAAATACACTTTTAAAGACATTTTTCGTGACTCACCGAATTGGTGTGTTGACTTTTTGACCCAATTGGTCAAAACTAATGGAAAGATGCGCATGACTTGATTAGAAAAAAAGGTGCGCATGCATGGTTATTTAATTAATTCAAGGAATTAGTTTTCTTGATAATTATTTAATGTGTGATTTATCTTTTATTTGTTAAATGATAAATCATGGAATATTGTATAATATATTTATTTATCCTAATTTGTTTGGGATAATTATTTATTTATCTTTTATTTGGAAAAGGATTAATGTAATAATTATCTCTTAATTATTTAATCATTGGATGACAAGGATTACTCTCTCTATATAAAGAGAGCTTCTCCTGCTCTTTAACACACATGATATTTTCGAGTTCTCCTCTTAGAGAGAAGAAATGATAAAATTCAGCCAAGGGGTATAAGGGAGAAATCTTGGAGATTTTTCCTAGTAGCATATCGGAGGGTTCGAGTCGAGAATTCCTTCCACAGAATCGCTTGGATCACACGATCGGAAGATCGTGGTGCTCTTCACATCTTCACATTCATCCTTTATGGTTCTTCAACTTGAATTTTGAGATTCAAGAGGTATGATCTACATCCCCTTGTAGAATAGATCTACTTGTTTTATTACGTGTATTTTATGATCTGTGATCCATAAATAAATTCCGTTGGGATGGTATTACTAACAGATGGTATCGTTCGCCAATGCGATCTATATTTATACGTATAAAATATTAGATCTCAGGAGTGAGAAATATGTAGATTTTTGTCCCAAATTATTTTTTTAAAAAAAGTAAATAAAAATTATGTTTAATTTTTTATGTTATGAATGTCTTGGTTGAAGAGATGGATTGGGGTTGATCGCTTACTTTCGTTAGATCTATCAGTAATTTCCTTCTGTTTAAAAACAATCGAAAGATGTGAATCAGATTTTTTATGTCAATTTTTCGAATTTCAATGTAAAAGAAGCATCTTGTATTGTAATTTTGATATTCCTGGATCGGCATTTACGAAGATCGTGGTGTTAAAGATCATCAAGATGATTTAAACCAAAGGTAAAACGGGGAGGCGATTTTTTTTTTTTTTTTTCGTCGGCAATTTTTTTCTTGTGTATGCGGCGGCAACCATTTTTTAGTTGACTTTTACTTGTTCTTAGGTCATAAGACCAATTGAATAAAAAAATAAATAATTATTTGCATAACAGCCGTGAAGAAAAAATATATATATATATCCTTTTTTTTTTTTTTGTTTTGCCGAGAAGCTTTAACATTAAAGTTTTTAAATAAAAAAAAAAGTTTTTTTTAAAAAAAATTATTAATATAGATATATTTTATGGAAAATTAGGAATAAGGATAATAATCTGAATATTTTTAAGAGTTGAGACAAATTACATATTTTTATAGGGAGAAGGACAATCGCATAATTTTTATAAATGGTATGACAAATAACAGGTGAATCCCAAAATCAAAATGAATCTCCTCAAATCCCAAATCGGTGAATTTTTGACGAATGAATTTTGACAATGAATCCCAAAATCAAAATAATCTCGACAATGAATTTTGAAAATTAGTGAATTTCGACAAGTGAATTTCGGTTAATTTAAATAAAGAATTTCAACACAAGTGAATTTCGATAGTGAATAAATAGTTTTGTCCTTTTACAAAAGTTTCAAAAACTGCCCTTCTACTCAATTGATAAAATATTTCTCTTCTTCCCTCATTCCCTATATTTTAAATATATTGGTATATTACGCCTCCTACTCTCTTTCTCGTTCGTGGTTCGTGTAAAGATCGAAGGTTCGAGATCCGGAAGTTGTCAAGATCAAGTTTCGAAGATCGAGATTTGAAGACTTAGAATTAGTTTTACTTTTCCTTAGAAAATAGGTTAGTCGGGGGTACCAACGATCCATCTCGGTGTTTAAATTTTCCGCAATTTATTTTTTATGTGTTTGATCATAAAATAGATATAAAATCGAATTGCCATGACATGCGATCATATCATAAATCCACTCCATGCATACATGTAGAATTTTAATTTTGGTAATTAAAATAGGCATGTATACAAACTCGTGTAATTAGTTGAAATTTAATTAATACGTGGTAATTAATTAATTTAGTAACTAATTAAAGATCCGAGGACGGGTTATGAAATCGTTAAGCCTTTCGGTGTGTGTTCTCGGTGAACCGCCTTAAAGTCCAAACGAGATCACGTTTTCAATTCGTAGTGTCTACGAGTTGAATGATGGTAAAAGAACAATAAATCTTGGATAAAAACGGTTCGCTTATAGGTTTGGTGGTCAATCGAGCTAAGGCTCGACCGACTTAACCCTCCTAGTGTGATGTATGTACGGGGTCCGGCAAGACTAAGCTACACCGGAGAACGGAGGGGTGATTCCTTCTTATCTCAATGAGGTTTGTCTTGACCCGATTTCGTCCGGATCATCACATATGTTCCAACGAATAGGACGGGTAGGCTTGCCTACGCCACCGACACCATTCGGAATCCTTGATTTGATGAGCTTTTATAATAACATCAAATAGACGTGGTTAGTTAACCCACAACCACTTCCAAAATATTGAGTGGGAGCGGGAGGCGACACCAACCCCACGGCCTCTACTATAGATACAAGTAAGTGAGAGAAGGGTGACGCCGAGGCGCTTTGATTTCGCCCCTAAGGATGGTGTTCGCCTATCAACATTCATGGCTTGGTCTCCAAAGGATAGGATTTCTCGGGTACTGTCGGGTCACCGACCTATCCTAAGACGGCATACTCGGGCGTGCATCAAGAGATCCGATATAGTAGTCACACCGATCATGGGTATTCTTGATAATATCTAGGCTAAAAGGAAGGTAGTCAATGAATAAAGGGATGTTCGATTCTCGTGGTAGGATGTACGATTCTCACAAGTTATTCATTGATGAGATTGTCTCGATTTAACCGTCATCTCTTTGACCTATCCTAAGGCGACATCGAGATGCGAGGTTAAAACTTGGAATGGTAGAGTAGACTTAATTTTAGTTTACAATTCCTAAAATAAACTTATATGGTAGTGTTAAACTTGAATTAATATATGTCATTTTATTTACATCATTATCCCTTACTAAATTGCTTGAAAATTAATAATTGACTAGTATTGACTTCGTTAAAAAGTGGAAAGTAACTAGGACGTTGAACTAGTTAATCGATAATGCAATTATTTTTCGAAAGAGATATTTTCTTTTAAGCCTTTTAAAAACCAGAGTGACATATAGGTATGTCACTAGTGTCATTCGTGTCAAACGGAGACAAACTTAGTTTAATCAAAGGTGATTTCGGACTTTAAATTCTTCTAGTGAATTTTGAGTGTATAGTGATTACACGAGTAATTTTCTAATTGAAAATCGGAAAATCATGAAGTGTCACTAGTTGGACGATATTTGGAATCGATGAACTAGTGGGAGCTTTATGATTTGTTGTTTTTCTAGAACATTAGAAAAGTGTAACTGACTACACACGTAACCGTTCTAATTGAAAAAGTGGAAAGTCATAAAATGTTGCTAGTTGGACGATATTTGGAATCGATGAACTAGTGGGAGTTCTATGATTTATTGTTTTTCTGAAAACATTGGAACTATGTACGAAAGATTTTCTAATCGAAAACATCGGAAAATCATAAAAATAAAGAATTGCTCGTTAGACGGTATTTGGAACCGATAAACTAGTGGGAGCTTTAATGTTATGATTTATTGTTTTTTCTGGTATATTAGAAAATCCGAGAAGTCCCCACGAGTAACACTCGAAAGAGACATCCCACGGTTCAAGAGTAGTGTCTACTCAAACGAACCGCTGGTTCAAGACTGTTTCCATTCACGGAAAGTCAAGAATGGGAGAATATGTCTAAAAGTGTTGGTCATCTAAACTGAGAAAACTTTAAGGCTGAACCGAAAATTAATTAATCAAAATCATAGGATAAGGATAGGTGATTTTGGATCACCAAATTTATGAATCCTTGGCGATTTTCTCGAGCTAAGTTCTTTGGAAGAACAAAGTAGAGGTGCATTTAACGATTAAAAGAGTAAACAACGGGCGCTTAATTTTAGCTAGAAAAGTGGGAGTGATATAAGAAATGAATCTCGATTCAATCCTTGGATATCGCGGAAAATTTATTTTCTCGCTTAAGATTCGTTGAACGAAAGGATTTACCTTCTATTCGATAATTTGTTTGTCGATAGAAAGTGAATATACCATTTGTAATGCGAATCTAAGACTCGGACTTTTGTTTGATAAAGTCAAAACCACTTAGAATTGCTGAAATATGTATATAAAACACATCTTAAGAACTATTAAAAGCAATTGGTTTATATATTTAGATAAACGCTTCTTCATATTCCATAGTTAGTGCAAAGTCCCTAAAAGACAAGACTTGAAGACTGGCTCAGGGTGATTTCTTTCTCACAGTCTGGTTATATTGTCTCAAAGGTTCAATGACTAAGTTTCCTTTCAATCGGGAAAGGATAATGGTTATAAAGAAGTATAGCTTGTTCATGACGACCTTCGGGGTCTGATGAAAGATACAAGCTAGTAGGAGCTTCCGAGTAGTGACTTCTTGTCTGATAACTATTCAAACACTCCGGTAAGTTTATCCAAAATATTTTGAGGTTTCTCTGCTTTCAATGCAGATAGAGTATTCTATACTCGTAAATGGGCCATCACATAGTCCTAGGGACTGATGCTCGGCCGCCTCATAGTGAAATGTTTTCACTAAGTGAGAAACCGTTAAATTGCCTTATATAGTTTTTTAGATGTGCTACAATACACTGCTTAAACTCAATAAAGATATTAGAAGCAAAATATCGGTTTACATTGAAATGTAAGACCAAGCAGTCTACCTAGAATATGCTTTGGAATTTACGGATAAGGTGTGGACTCGGTTCACCCCACTTCCATAAATATAAGCATTTAGCACACGGTGCTTGAGAGGTAGGTCCGAAATTTCGCGAACACGCTCGGGTCGCTGACCAATCGCTCAATATCTTGTAGCATTGAGAAAAGGTTTGTTATAAGATCCTTGAAATCGGGAAGTGACGCTTATACTTTGCAAGGCCCTTTCCGATAGAGTCTATGAACAAGAAAAACCTTAAACCTTGCAAAAGACGCTTACTCAAGGTAGTTACTAAGCGATTAAAATCGCACCACATCCAACATCGGTTGTTGGTGATAACACTAAATACTACTAAACTAGATCGTAATTTCGATCCACCCGCAATGTAGTGGGAGTATGGTTTATCCATTACCCATTACGGTTCTCTGCAGACTTTGTAGTCCGATGATCGATTGATAACCTATGGCTCTTTTAGCGAGTTGTGATAGATTCTCGATAATAGAGGTTGGTTTAATAGTCATAACCCTGTGTATGTAGTTCGGTACTCAGCCTGCTCATACTCTTGTAGAACCACCGAGCGTCTCAGGCCCAGTGGGAGTAATTGGATCTACACGGAAAAGAGTAGAATGAGTTCGGTATTGCATGATTTCGTTCAAAAGCAGAAAATAGGGGTGATTCCCTGAGACTTTCTTGCCAAACAAACGGAGTCTGGATTCATTCGAAACAGAGGGGTATTGACTTATGAATTTATGACAGGATGACTGTCAAGGCTTATGTCCTTTGTGGATAAAAAGCAAACCTCTCGGTCGTTGGAAGTCATATATTTCTACAATATATGGATTTGACCAGAGTATTGATAAGTCTTTTTGTAGACTGGATATCAATTTTAGTACAGTAGTGAATATATAAATATATATTAGTGTTTGTGAAGGATAACAAAGGCACCAGTTGGAATCAACATGGGTGTGTTATCTCAAGTCGAATCGACAATACCACAATTCTCTCGCAAGAGATTTGGACAACATTCTTAAGAGTTTGACTCGGTCGAATTCATTAGAATCGATCAACGGTTTCCCATCCATCTTATTGGTTAAGATGATGCATCCGTATGCAACATTCAACGAGGAAGTTCTACCCTATGCCTCGGGAATGACTCTCTAAATCTTCGGATCAAGAGAAATGGGATAGATTCTCTTCTAGTAAGAGATGGTCAAAGTTATTGAACGTCAACTTTGATCGAATCTTAGATTCGGCGGTTAACAAAGCAAGTTTAGTATGTCCTTTAGTATCTTGAGAGAGAACGAGGAATAATATGCGGACATATTCATGTGTGAACTTGAATATGTGTGATACAATCGATTTTGACTTTAAGTCGATTGAGGATGATCGTTAAGTCGATCTCGGGCTCGATGTTTACTCGGTACCACATGATTAGATGGACCGTAACGCTTCGATTCTACGGATCGCCTCGAGCCGATTAACTGACTAATCATTAAGACCCATGACATTTAGATGTAGGTACTCCCGAGTCACCGACCTATCCTACGACGGCACACTCGGAGTGTATTTTGGAATCTGAAATGGTTATGATATGCTTAATGGGTACTAGAATACGGGATGGGTCTCCATTGCTTTAGAGCAAGTGGGAGATGTAGTTTGTTGTATTTTAAATAATAGGGTGTGCTCTAAAACAATTAATCACATGCTTTCGTGCAAGTGGGAGATTGTTAGGTGTGATGCCCGAAAGACAATTTTGTAATTGTTTTATTTAATAAATGAAATGATATTATTATTCATATTTATTATTCTCATATTCACCGATGTGACAATAGTAATTACACTACAGAAAACCCAAAAGTATATCGTTTATGTAATCACTTAACTCGGTGTATGGTATATATACACGGAGGATTGAGTTAGTGAAGATGTACTTAAAATACAATTAGCCCGTAGTGAAGTTAATCGAGAGTATCGGGTCTCTCCTTTAACGTGCTATTAATGCGCCTGAAACACAATAGGTGTGATTGTCTTATCCGGACTTTCGGTTAAGAGAACCTAATGAGGGATTTATAAATGATAGATATATCATATAGTATCGGACCGATTTGATTAGAGTTCACGATATAATTCCGTGATCGAGAAGTCTTATCGAATCAATGGATGATCATATTTATGGATATATCTTAATCTGAGGTGATCACGCAACCAACCGCTTGAATCGATTATGAAGTTTGACTTGACGGTTAAGGATTACACCGAAGTCTGTAGTCCGAATTACCCCATCTTGGCATTGTACTTGATTGAGTGAGTAGTCCGTGTTTATCATGAATACGAAATCCATTCCTTCCATTTATGGAAGTAGATAGACAGCCTCCTTTATTTGTTAATCCTAGAAACTGATCGATCGCGCGAGTTCATATTACACTGATTAGCTACCAGTGAGTTATATGAATTAATTGATCACTAGGGGGTTAATGGTAAGTAAGGATAAGAGGTTCTAGAAAGGGTTAACGGTAACTTCCCGATTTAGAATGAACAGTCTATGGAGGATTAATCCATATGTAATGATTATATCAATGGACGCTTATTATTGTTCTCGTGAGGAGATAAATATAATCTCATAATCGGAGGAGTGCAGTCACGGGATTATGGTGGCATATTCCTCGTGATTGATTTATCAAATATAATTATTCTGTTAAGTAAGATAATTATTTATTTGATTTATCGGAGTCACTGATTATTAGTCCATGGTCCCCGACGTGCTCCTAATATAAAGATAGCTATTCTCGGACGTCGAATCCTAATAATATTAATTTAGTTCTTGTTGGACTTTATTAAAACGATATGTGAATTAATTGTTTAGTTGGACTAAATAATTAAATACACGGAAAAGACATTTTTCGTGGATTCGCCTTAATTGGTGTGTTGACTTTTTTGACCCAATTGGTCAAAACTAATGGAAAGATGCGCATGACTTGATTAGAAAAAGGTGCGCATGCATGGTTATTTAATTAATTCAAGGAATTAGTTTTCTTGGATAATTATTTAATGTGTGATTTATCTTTTATTTGTTAAATGATAAATCATGGAATATTGGATAATATATTTATTTATCCTAATTTGTTTGGGATAATTATTTATTTATCTTTTATTTGGAAAAAGGATTAATGTAATAATTATCTCTTAATTATTTAATCCTTGGAGGACAAGGATTACTCTCCTATATAAAGAGAGTTCTCCCAAGCCTTAACACACATGATATTTTCGAGTTCTCCTCTTAGAGAGAAGAAGTGATAAAATTCGGCCAAGGGGTATAAGGGAGAAATCTTGGAGATTTTTCCGGGTAGCATATCGGAGGGGTTCGAGTCGAGAATTCCTTCCACCGGGAATTGCTTGGATCACACGATCGGAAGACTGTGGTGCTCTTCACATCTTCACATTCATCCTTTGCGGTTCTTCAACTTGAATTTTGAGATTCAAGAGGTATGATCTACATCCCCCTTGTAGAATAGATCTAGTTGTTTTATTACGTGTATTTTATAGATCTAGATCCATAAATCGCTTCCGTTGCGGATGGTATTACTAACAACGATGACAGTTAATTCAAACGTTGGATAAGAATGACCACAACTAATTTTGGAAAAGTTGTTTTCAAAATTGTAAGATTTAAGTATCGAATTATTTCTTTAATCATTGCTTGAAGATTAAATAATAGTTCATGTTTTGAATGTGATTCAAAAGGTTAAATAAACTATTTAATAAACTTTAGATTTTCTTTATGAAATGAAATTAAAGATGTAGCTCTTGTGATCTTTCTTAAGTCTTATAAAGACTACACTAAGAAATATTTACAAGTGCATAAAGGATTAAAAAGGAAGTTAGGGCATGTGCTTAAAATAAGAGATCTTATTGAAGTCTCTATTCTAGGCAAGTGAGTTGAGATAAATCTATCGAAGTTCAAATCAACTCTTAGACATATGATATCTTATGAGTATGATTAAATTAGAAAGATTAAATACGGAATACACAAAGATACGGAAAACTAAAGCAAACGTTGTGACATTTTCGGTTTTGTATTCTGAGTCTAGTAAACTGATAAAGGAACAAAATAAATGTTATGATGTTCCGGTTCTTATGAAGAACATGATTTTCAGTTACTTGTTAGGATTTAGTAAACATATTCAATTGTAAAGAATAAATGTTATTCCGATAAAGTTGAAAGGTCACTGAATCTAACATAATATATTGATGTCACTATATAGTTGATATATGTGATAAAATCTCAACTAAATGTTTGTATGGATGTTATCCTTAATATTTGCGGTCGTTCTAGACATAGTCTCTATGGAGGGAAATCGTGTGATCGGATGTCATTCTAATGATGCCTAAACCACGTGATTATGAGTCACGTGGGTAATACGTATCTTATCTAAAGATGACTAAAATACCCTTTTAAGAAAAGGTTATAAATTCTAGAAAAAATGTCTAAAGCCTAAACATACCGATGATTGTTTGTTTATGACAATTAATGCCACACACTATGACTATTTTTAGAAATAGTCAAGTGTACTCAGTGAAGTGCATAATTCGGAAAGCCCGAAAAGTTCGAGCTAGCACAAATATGAGATTGATGAACTACTTAGGAATTAATCTTCAATTGGATTGAAGTAATTAATACCTAAAAGGTGTTTCAGAAGTTGGCTGAAAAGGGAATAAGATTCCCCCTTGAAGGATGCCATTTTTGGATACGCAATCGGATTGTGCTTCTAAAATGGAAATTACACTTTATATGATAAAGGTGTGACGTAAGCCATGCAAAATATCTCTTACCCGTTTTGGGATATTGCCCTTATACAATACATATACTTAACCGAGTTCCAAAGAATAAATGTTGAATGAATTTCATATTAGATATGGAAGGGGATAATGTCGAATCTATCTTAACCGATGATTTGAAGTTGCCATGGGCAGAGTCAGAAAGGCTTGGAGTCTAGTACGACATATGCAAATTTGTGGAATATCTTAGCAAGTACGCTAGATATTATTTACTTGTCCGTGGAGCAAAATGTTTGTCTCCAAACATGTTGTCTTCTAGAAGAAGTGTTTCTTCCAAAAGAAACAGTGGGAGTGAATAAGATCTCAAAAGAGTTTGAGAACCACAAAGAGATATTCAACCATAGAACATGAGCAGGCTCTGCATAGCAATGAGGTGTAGAACACTGCTCGGTGAACACAAAAGTTCTGTAAGTCTGTGGATGACCTCAAGCCTGAAAAGGTTGCTGGTATGTTCATCTTGAAGAATGAATATCTCACGACTTATGAAGGAATGTTTGAGAGGCAAGATTGAGAGATATGAAAAAGAGCCATAATATCTGAATTAGACTCTATCAGTGACAACCAGGTTGTGAACTTAGCATGTCTTACCTAGAGGGAATGTCCCTGAAAGGCTGACATGGATAGTAATATGATTACCATAAGGCTATAGTGACGGCTGAACGATACGGGGTGTAAGCCTTGTAATTATCCTTATGCTGCTAGCTGAGCCCAGTTCTATTCAGACTATGCTTGTTATAACTTCGTATCATGGCTATATGATAGTTTTGAAGGCGTTGGGTGAACAGCCCGATGTTTATAGACGATAACATGACATGTGAGCCCACGAGATCCATTTATGGACTCAAACAAGTTTCTCAAGACAATTTCTTTGTTTGATAATCAAAGGAGTTTGACTTAGTCAAAAGAAGGGATATGCCCAATGTGCAAGATGGATAGTGGGAGTGTGTTATGATTTTTGAGCAAGGTATTGGATACCTCTCTCGGGAATTATCACCCCATGTCACAGTCAATTAATGTTTGGTAGTTCAAGGTCTTTACGAAAGCACTTGGATTAGCAGATCTTATTCTTGAAATAAGAATCTATAGTGATAGATTTTACTGCTGTTGGTTTATAGTTTATCTATATAGATGTGATGCTAAAGGAGTTTATCATAGATCGCGACAGGAGATACTGCAAGCCGGTGTTCTCAAGATCTATCTATGTTAGGACGTTAGTCCTAAAGATAAGGTGAAAGATGATGCTTATGGAATGTTTCATTTGCTACTGAGATAGGAACCATCATAAAAGTAATGCCAGATGTTCACAGTCCATGAGCGAGTATGAAAGTAAATCTGGTGAATGTCGAGAACATCCTTAAATAAGTTAAGGATGGTTTCCTAGTTTATCCAAATTCAGAATCGGATAAATATAGATATACAGATGTGTATCATGAGTCTTATGAAGGCGAGTGGGAGCTACGGTCTGGGTTTGCAGTCACTTTGATTAGGTGATACAGTGAGCTGGGAATGTTCTTGGCTATGGGTCACTGTAAATTCTACAACTTAGCCAAAGCACAGTAGTGCCCTTGGAGGCACAGCGGGAGCAGTACATGAGTCTATGAGGTTCATTCCTGAACCTTATACGGTTCTTCCATTTTTTCAATATAGCTGATATAGTAAGTGGATTCGTTGCTTGAAGCAAGGACCAGGGTCTCGTCGGAGATTCATGTGTGTGTTGAAGCGGTTCCTTTGAATTGTTCAGTTGGAGCATGGTATGAAGATAGTATGAGTCCCCATGGATAGCGATCCATTCATGGCTAGGGCTTGGTTGCGAGTATTGCATGAGATTCTTGTGTTTCAACTTGGTCTTGTGTGTATGAGTGATTGGTTTTAGGCCAAGTGGGATATTGTTGAAATAGTGTCCTAAACCCAATCGGGTTGGACCGGATCCGACCGGGTCGGATCATTTCTAATATTTCTTATTGTTTATACATATATTAAATAGATTTCTATTGTCATATATTTGTTCTTTTAAAGAACCAATTTATGAATTGTTATATGATAACGTCCTTATTATTAAACTATGATAAAGAAACCATGATAGGCGATTATATTTGATGAGATCTCTATTCACTTTAATAAGTTTGATACTCAAACGTCTCTAGGCTGATGTACTATTAAACAGGGCATTGATAATACAAACAGGCTAGCACGTATTAGATGTCTTCTATCTTTAAGGGCAGGGATAGATCTCGTCTATCGAAGTGTAGAGACACTTGGACTGTACGTGGACATGTATTGGAGAATGCGTACGTTAGACTGACCCACTTACACTGATAAGTGTCACACTATGTGACAGTTGTGTAATTATCCTTAGGACCGGAGTCTTCATGGCATCACGGTGTGGATTGGCATGCTTTGACGCTATTGAGGTTTCCCTTAGCCACGGGGCGATCATGCGGTAGTGATTGGGTGTGATACTGAAGCATGCGGAGTATACATGTTTGGTCGTCCGGAAATCGCGTACCCTAATAGTAGGAGTGAATATCCGAAAGGCCTTCTTATAAGGAATGTCTTACTCTCATGAATCTTTTCAATGTGGAAGTAAATGAGTTACTTCGAGAGAGCATGATATCCAGATTATAAGATACGTTCGTTGATGTTTGACACTCGACGTACGACCGTATGAATATTAATACAGCGATAGGATTCTATTTGCACGGTAACTGTTTCACATGAAAGGTAGTAGTAATTGCATTTGACTCTTCCGATGATGGGGGTCACGGTGTGTTGCTAGACACTATCCCGTGATCGTTAGGCATGAAGAGCATTTTCGTAAATTGCACTTTGTGTCTACGGACAACATATTCGGAAGCCTATCGGGTCACACACATAAGAACATCTAGCCGGATTAAAATGTGGTTATAGTTGATAACCAAATAATGAAAGAATTTGTCTCATACTATAAAGGTTACAGTGGTAAATTAATAAGGTGGTATTTATTTATTATGAATAAGTATAATACAAGTTATTAATTATGTTGATTAATTAAATATACATATAGTGTATATGTGTCCAAATATATGTATATATGATATACATGTATTTTACAAATTAATTAATCATAATATTATATTATTATGTATTAATATTGTATATTAATACTAGTGGCTACACACCGTGCAAGGCACGGTGCATGCCCACTACAGTACTCTGATAGCATTTTTTCGTGTTTGGTGTTTCCAAATATTATGGAGTGAAAAGGTATGAGGGTTGTTTGAAGGATTATTGAAGAAGTAATGGGCTTACAAAACTAAAAGTAAGTAATTATGTAATTAGGCTTTTGGCTAATAACACACATTAGATTTTACTACAAACGTGTTGATAGTACATGATATACAATATACATCCATGTGAACATTGTCTGAGGATATTTTCTATTACAGAAGAGTAGTCAAAAGAGTACACATATTACAGTAACAATAGAGATGTATGCTACATGCTTGGTGACTATGTCAACATTGTTTAGGGATGTTGTCTATTACAAAAGAGTAGACGAAAGAGCACACAGACTATGGCAACATCATATGTGTATGCTAAATGCTTGACCATGGTTGTTACATCAGCCTAATACAAAAGCTTTAACAAGTTAGTTAAGATACAAAATAAGCGACATATTTTCACTCATTAATATTCCATAGAAGCAGAATGTTAATGATGCAATATGCTGCTGTTACTTAGGTAGAAGTAGACTGCATTATTTATAGAACATCTTCTAGATCATATGCAATTAAAATCTACACCAACAGAGGCTAGGTCTGTTTATCTTTGCCCCTGATCTTCTTTGACGGAGTAGTTTGGAGTGGATCATCGGATGTACTGATTGTAGCAAAAACAGCACCATGTTGAGGGGATAAGCAGGCATGAACCTTATTTGTGGCTGAACCTATTGTTTCATCTGATTCAGCTCCTTCAAAGGACAACATGTTGAAATAGTGTCCTAAACTCAATCGGGTTGGACCGGATCCGACCGGGTCGGATCATTTCAACTATTTCTTTATGTTTATACATATATTAAATGGCTTTTCTGTTGCCATATATATGTTCTTTTAACGAACCAATTATGAATTGTTATGTGATAACGTCCTTAGTATTAAACTGTGGTAGAGAAACCGTGATAGGCGATTATGGCTGACGAGATCTCTAATCACTTTAATAAGTTTGATACTTAAATGTCCCTAGGCTGATGTACTGTTAAACAGGGCATTGATAGTATAAACAGACTAGCACGTATTAGATATCTTCTGTCTTGAAGGGCAAGTATAGATCTCGTCTATCGAAGTGTAGAGACACTTGGATTGTACGTGGACGTGTATTAGAGAATGCGTACGTTAGACTGACCCACTTACATTAAGTGTCGCACTATGTGGCAGTTGTGTAATTATCCTTTAGACCGGAGTCTTCATGGCATCACGGTGTGGATTGTCATGCTTTGACACTATTGAGTTTTCCCCTAGCCACGGGGCGATCATGCGGTAGTGATTGGGTATGATACTGAAGCATGAGGAGTATACATGTGTGGTCGTCTAGGAATCGCGTACCCTATCAGTAGGGGTGAATATCCGAAAGGGCCTTCTTATAAGGAATGTCTTACTCTCGTGAATCTTTGCAAAGTGGGAGTAAATGAGTTACTTCGAGAGAGCATGATATCCAGATTATAAGATACGGTCGTTAATGTTTGACACTCGACGTACGACCGTATGGATATTATTACAGCGATAAGATTGTAAGTTACACGGTAACTGTTTCACATGAAAGGTAGTAGTCATTGCATTTGACTCTTCCGATGATTGGGGGTCATGGTGTGTTGCTAGACGTCATCCCGTGATCGTTAGGCATGAAGGGCATTCTCGTAATTTGCACTTTGTGTCTACGGCCAACATATTCGGAAGCCTATCGGATCACACACATATGAACATCTAGCCGGATTAAAATGTGGTTATAAATGATAACCAAATAAGGAAAGTTTATCTCGAGACTATAAAGGTTATAGTGGTAAATTAATATGGTGGTATTTATTTATTATGAATAAATATAATACAAGATATTAATTATGTTGATTAATTAAATATATGTATATTGATACACATAGGGCGCATATAATAGTGTATTAAGATACACTTGGATTGTGCAATTTAATTAATAGTATTACCAATTATTAATATTAGATATTGATGTATAAATAATACATGTGTCTGCGTGTGTTTGCACTAATGCAAAATTGGTGATTCATGCGCACCATAGTATTATAAATATATATATATATATATATATATATATATATATATATATATATATATATATATATATATATATTATATGATATATATATTTATATTTGTATATATATATATGAATATATATATATATAAATTGATTTATGGTAATAAGATAAATATAGTCAATATAAGATATTGACAATATATTGGAAATATTTAATATAAGATATAGAATATTAATGAGATAAATCAATCAATTATATTTCCTTATTTTACTAGTAAAATGTTTTCTTTCTCTCCACTCTAGTTGGGGCGCCCCTCTCACTATAAATAAGAGGTGGGTGTCAAGCTCTTTTGTACATCACAACTCCAAGAGCTAATAGTTCTTGTGAAAAATAGAGAGCTTCTTAGAGAGAGTATTGAGAGAGAGAAAAGTGCCGGTCTAGCAGCCGGATTTTTCTAGTAGCAATCCAATGGTGGATTCCGGAGGGTTGTTCGTGTGGACTAGCGGTAGAAGCCGAACAATTGGGCAGCTCTATGCAGAACTACTCTCCTTAGACGGTCAAAGCATCGATCTTTTAAATCAAGCAAGGTAGCCACCGTTTTTAGCTTATTTGTTTATTGTTTAAACGAAGTCGATCTTGGGTATAAGGAAATCAAAATTTTGAATTCCGCTGCGTTCCCGCGTAGCTTTCCTAACACAACATTCGTTTTGCACCCGATGTTTGGTCTGACTGTGGATGTTCTAGAGAAGGGTTCCTAGATACCTCCTCAAGTACCGCTTTTGTGCTAGGTGTAAAGAAGCTTTTTTTCAGCAGCTGCCTGTGGTGTAGCGGATAAGGATCCAATGTGCTCCAAAGGTGCAGGATTGTCAGCAACATTTTCAAGAGCTTCCACTGTTTGCTGAGCTGAATTATACTCTTCAACTTCAACTTCGGTGTAGATTTTTAGCACAGGGCAGCGGCGAAGCATTGTTCCTCTGGATTCTCGATCATAGTATTTTAGGAAACAAATAACATGTTTGTCTTTCAGAGCTGCCTCAACTTCTTTTGTCAATGGGTTGTTCTACCAATGAAATAGGAAGCATATCAGCAAAACAATTGGTGAAATTGTAAGACCAGAATTATGTACCATAATAATGGTGGAATGCATACCTTTTCAGCTGCAAGTTTTAGTTCATTGGCTGTGAAAGGTAGCAGTTTATCGATTTCAGGAGATTTGATAGTTGCTTCAACAACAGTTGGCCCATTTCTCTGGAAGACGCCAACGTCAGAGCTGAAGTGTTTAAAGTTGTGCATGTTAACAGTTGGGTAAGTGAGAAGCAGTGTTTGGTAAAATTTAACTAATAGTAAAACATAAAGCTAATAAACAAAGGTTATTATCGAACACAGACACCCATGAATTCTTGACAGGTTGAGCACATTATTTTCCAGTCTGCACCCACATCCAACGGTGTTAGGCACTTTGCACATGCTTCAAACCAAAGTTTTCCTTGCCCAGGCAGATAACTTAGTTTGCCTTCAGTCCAAACCGATTTAGCTTGCATGATACAGGTTGAATTCATGTTAGGGTATGTTGAATTGAAGGAAAAATTAGAGCATTAAGATTAACAAATACATTTTACATGGATGCAAGAGCAAAATTCAGTGGCAAGATTTCGGAAGGACGCGGTGGGTGGAACAGTATAGTTGTATCCCTGTAAGCTCCATTCTCAACCAGTGATGTGATTTCTGCTGCATGGGCAGTATACCTACCAAAATGAAACAGTAGATCTTAGTTTGATCGATTTATATAGAAATGATAGTAACCACATGAACTGGCTTACCATTCTTTCAAAGGGATCTGCTCGTTCAGTGGGGGGTTCTCCAATATGTAAGCACCTAATTTTGTCCTTAGTGATAGTCCTGCATTGGAATGCATTTATGTGAATAGCAACACAGGTAAAGTTAAATCAAACATATAACTATGTTTATTCTCTACAATGGAAGTTAATGTAACTGTGAATTTCATAAGCATCGTGAGTTGAACACAGTATAGGCATGATGCCTGATTGAAAACATAGCGCTGGTTATGAAGTGAAAGCGATAGCTATGACACAGAGAAGATGCAGTAGTACAGAAGTAATATACAGGGGAATGTGTAAAATAACTCAATTTTTGTTTATAGTTTCAATGTGCACAGGCAGCCAAACAAATCAAGTATAGTGATATGTTACACTATGTAATAAAGTGTTAGCATACCGTTATGTGTAGTGACCTTTATCCATATGCAACAATTAAGGTTGGAACCTTGTATATAGCATGGATGTTTATATCTGTATCAATTAAAAGATCATCCCAGGCCCGCATCATTACGGGAATCATTCTGCATAAATAGTAAACGCATGTAAATGTTCTTTGTTGTTTTCAGAAAAGACATGTGGGTAGCTGAAACAGTAAATGGTGAGAACAAGAGTTGAGTACTGACACTTACTCTTTATTAATCATGACGAAGTCTCTGGAAGATGTAGTTTCGTCGGTTTCTTGCAAAGGCAAAGCACGGACAACCAATGCTTTGATACCTAATAGAAAGTTGATAGTGTGTTGGCAAGCAAGAACAGTATGAGCATGTGTGGAATAAGGGTCCATGATTCCTATAAATTAGACGATAATGAATGCTTACAGATTGAGCGTTCTTGATCAGCAAAATGGTAGAAGTCACTAAATTTATCAAACAGAAACGTGCAAGGCAGTGGAGGAGGAATTGTTTCAACGTGAGGTTCAACGAGGTTCTTGCGATAGAGGGTCCAAGTGTATGGATATTCAACGACCTTGTATGCAGGAAGAGTTTCCTTCACAGTTGCGTTTGAGACATAGTAGCGCTTGAATGGTATGAGTGTGTTTCCAAAATAAGCCACATTCCCGTCAAAGACAACTATAAGGACTTTGGTTCCCTGATAAGAAGGCAGAACATGTGAAAGCAGAACATAAGCATTTTATGATTTGTTAATAAAAAGTGGAATATATGGGAAAACAAATACATCGAAGTATTAAAGTAATATACCTTTGTATATGTGACGATGTAGTTTCTATAGAGAGGACCATTTTGTTTTTTTTTTTTTTGGCATTGGGACGCTTAATTGCTTGAACTAAACAGTCCATTTAGTTGTTGTTAACGGGGTAATTTGATTGGCATCAAACAGTGGTCTGCCCATATTCTAAACATAAAGAGAAGTAACATTTCAAACAATGACATGATGGATTAGTGTAAGTTACATTTTGTCATTGAATATGGATTGTAGGAGGTGCAAAGCATTGAGAAAAAAAACATGGAAAGTGATAGGTTGCAAAAGTGTATCTGAATGTAAAAAATGTGTTTCTGTGACCTGTATGTATGCTTATTATGGGGTTATTTTAAAATTTTCATTGGCATATAATTCCAGAGGCTATGTGTCAAATGTGCTAAAAAGACGAGTGCAGGCCAACAATGAAGACTTGGACAAAGTACAACAAATAAATAGTTTTTTAATTTCAGTGGCATATAATTCCAGAGGCTATGTGTCAAATGTGCTAAAAAGACGAGTGTAGGCCAACAATGAAGACATGGACAGAGTACAACAAATAATAGCAAACAGGTGGTATAAATGAGAAAAAAATTATGTAGAATAAGAAATCTAGGGACACTTCAATATGTTTGAAACAACATTTTTGCTGGCATAGACAAATTTTATTGTATAAGTATGTACAGAGCTAAAGGGAAGAAGAATTAACAACAAGCTGGTTAAGATAAGCATTAGTGGAACAGAATCTGATCACAACCGTAACACTTCTTTGTTGACAACATTCCGTGTTTGCGTCTCTGTAGACGTATCAGAAGCTTTCTGCTTATGAAAACCTTAACATGGGAAGCAGTTCGTGCACGGGACAGCGCTACATAGAGCTGACCGTGTGAGAACACATGTTCTTTAAGGTAGGGGTGTACACGGAAATGGATAATCCGAAAACCGAACCGAATTGTAGTGATTCGGTTCTGTTCGGTTCGGTTATTGATTACCCATGGTTCGGTTTCGGTTCGGAATGTGAAGAAACCGAAAATTTCGGTTCGGTTACGGTTTTGGCCAAAAATTGACCGTAACCGAACCAAAAACCGAACCGAACCATTAACCGAACCAATATAACCAAACCGAACCGTCACTATACCATTTATACTGCATACATAATTATACTAAAGTTTTGCTAAAAAAAAAAAATTATTCAAAAGTTTATATACTCTACTCCATGTCGGCAACATATTAAACAAAAAGAATTATTTTTTATTTTTGTAATACCAACAAAATCATCCACATCCACTCATACCTTATCTCTTTCACTCATACCTTATCTAATATCTAGTTATCTCATCCATTTTCATATTAAGGGTTTCACACGTTCAGTCTTCATTTTAAGAGTTTCTTCACACTTTCATTTGCTCCAATCTTTCTTCCGACTTTTCTCGATCTTCAACAATTTGTGTAAGATTCACTCTTCTATCTTTAACTTTTTTTTGCATTCTTCTCTACATTGGTTTCTAAATAGTCTTTCATGCGGGTTAATTATGGGGATATTTGTTTTCAGTATTTTGTATGTTGTTATGTTTCCGTAGGTTTATTGACTGTGAGACTACTATTTTTTGTTTGATTTACCTTTTGGAAAGTGTCTATTTTTACCTTATTCTTGTTTTTATATGTTTCCAATTATCGATCTTAAACCTGTAATTTTTTTATAAAAAGAAATTGATGACACTTAAATTTTTTGGCAAGAGCTCTATTTTTCTTTAAATATTCCAAGTTAAAATAGAAGGAATGTTTTCATGGATGCTCTACAATAAATTCTAATCAGGTTTGGTTCTCATGAATTCACACCCGTTTTAGCAATAGACTACAACATCGAGAATAAAATAAAATAAAAAAATGTTGGATTTTCGAATTCCAAAAATATTGATGTGTTTTTTAAAATGTCGCAGAGGTGTTATTCTTTAAACTTATAAAACATAAATTACTAACTGCAAACGGAAGAGCTATAATGCAAAAAAATTCGATGTACGACATAAAAAACAAGAAGAAAATATAATAGCATTAGGAGAAATAAAGAACATTGATAAAAGTAAAATAAACAGCATCAATAAACAAACATTCGTGGATCCGCACCCGTTTCAACAATATACTACAAAATCTACAATAAAAAGATATATCATCACCCCAAAAAAAATATCGGATTTTCAATTTCTACAACTATTGCTACATTTTTTAAAACGGCACAAATATGGTGTTTGTTAGAGCTACGAGACAAAAGCAATAAATTGCAAACAAAGAAGCTATTTCAGGAAAAATTCCATAGATAAACAACTAATGGAACAAAATAAACGATCACGAAGAAAAAGCATCATATACACACGATATAAAAGAAAACGATGATAAAAAAAATTACCATTCATTAATTAAAAAAATTGACAAAAGGGGAAAAATAAAAAATAAAAGGAAAAGGAAAAAGCCCCCTAAAAACCCAGCTGTCCTCTCCCCAATCCTCCTCAAACCCCCCAAAAAAAAAAAAAACCCTGCTGTCCTCTCCCCAATCCTCCTCAAACCCCCAAAACTCAAACTATAACAATAAAACATATATATGATGCTTGGGAGAGGGAAAAAAAACAAAATGGGGGGGAGGGGGCCTTCCGGGGAGGGTTGGGATCCTCTCAAGTTGCTTCCCTCAATTAATCTCTCAAGTAGTTAATCTGTGGCTGCCAAGTGTCCATAGAACAATCTTAGCCATTAAATTTTTTTCCCCTCCATTTACCATAATTTAGACTTGTTTATTATAAAAAAAAAACCTTATTAAATAACATGATGTGCCTGTTTTTATATTAACATTCTCATCCCCGTAGGATTGGGATTTTGATTCCAGCCTATGCTTTGTTTATTATACCGAGCAAATAACAAATAAAAAAAAATTAAAAATGATAAATAGAAAATTTATAAGTTTAGTGAAAATCTACCTTAAAATTTCTTTCCAACACATAAAAAAATACTTGTCCAATTTCAAACTGAACACAATCAGCCTTTAAAATCTAATTGCAATACAAACCGTCCGAATTAAATTTTCTTCCCTTAAGTCGTACCATAATTCTTAATTATGCAAAAAGTGTGCTACACAAAATTCACCAACGCAAAAGCATGAACAATACAAGCGATTCCTAAAGAATCTACAAGCGCATATACCAAAAGATTAATAGAAAGAAATCTAGACTCCGAAGGAGTATTCAATTCATAAATACTAACGTATCTTCAAATATGCTAACATAGACAAACTAATATAACTGCATCAAAACTCCACACCAAGCGCATCACGAAGTCAACAACAAAACGAATATATAGTAGCATTCCACAAATAACGTCTGTCAGATGAAACTGCAATTGACCAGGATAGTAATTGTTCCAAAATTCTCAAATCCAACACCCAAAAACTTCCCCAAAATATCATCTTGTGAAGCTTCAAAGAACTAATTAAAATGATTCGATGCTTGTGAATCAAAATTTTGAAACCCAAAGAGATCAAGGTCGATTACACTATTACCACGAAGGAGTTCCGTGTAGCTAAATCTCACATCAGATGTTGCTTGAATCTGAAACGATAAAGAACAATCCAATAGTATTATGGAGGGGAAAAAATTTAATAAACAAATTTTTAAATTGAATTCCCAATAGTTTTTTTAAATTTAATATCCAATAGTTTTTAAATTTAATAAACAAATTTAGTAAACAAATTTTTAATAAGTTTTTAATCCTACGGGGATGAGAATGTTAATTTAAAAATAGGCACATCATGTTATTTAATAAGTTTTTTTTGTTTAATAAACAAGCCTAAACTATGGTAAATGGAGGGGAAAAAATATAATGGTTAAGATTGTTTTATGGACAATTGGCAGCCACAGATTAACTACTTGAGAGATTAATTGAGGGAAGCAACTTGAGAGGATCTCAACCCCTTGTGGGGAAGGGAAAAAAAGCTAAAAAAAACTCAAAACCCCTGCCACGTGTCCTCTCCCTCTCATTCCCGCCTTGTCTTTGTATTAGGTATTAGGATGTGTGCAAATGTATTTATAGGTATTTGTTTATAAGGACTAGTTTGACTACTTAAGAAGCATTTAGGACACACCTAAAAGATACTCCCTCCGTCTCACTTTGTTTGGGACTTATTCCTTTTTAGGATGTCCCAAAATTAGTCCCACTTAAATTTGTCTCTTAAATGTACAAAATGACCTCATATAACAATTTATTGAAAAATGTAGAAGAACACAAAAGGATTTTGAATTGAACAAATGATGTCCTAAAAGATAATTGGTTATAAAGACATATTTTATTTATGTTTCCGGAATTACCCCTTTCTTTTAATCTTCTTCTCATATATTCAGGTCTCTTGCGTCTCCGATCCGATCAATCAGAAGCTCAACCGGTCGTCACAGGCAGCAATCGCACCGATTCACCTTTTTCCAGCTCCACGGCGAGGAGTAGCAGTATCAGCGGCGGTAACGATGAGGTTTTTATTCAAATAATCGGGTCAGATGAGTTGAGTTGGGTCGGATCAGAAGATGACGACGCGTTGATCATAGGATCTGGGGATGAAGGAGGGTCCAGGAAATGGGATTAGATTCAGGGGATTCGGTGGTTTCCGGCGAAGGATTCGCCGGAAGAGGCGGGAGTAGTTACACCGGAAAAGCTAAAGTGGAGTCTTCATACCAGGGGTATGATATCCAGCATAGCAGTAAGATTTCTTGCTAATTTTGAGAAAATCTTTTGAACTTAGAAATTTTGTGATAAATATCTATGTTTTTAGTATTCTAATTGGTTTACAATTTTGTTTGAAAAGCTTGGTGCAGTCGAGTTTCTACAGAAGCCACTGTCTGATGATGATAAACTCCGAAACATTTGGCAACATGTTGTTCATAAGGTTTGTTCAAATCCAACTACATTTTTGTTGTTTTATAGCCATTGTTTAGTCACTTCCGAAAGTGTAAATGCGCGATTTTTAACTGCCTAAGCAGGCCTTCAATGCAGGTGATAAAGATGTCACGGATTCATTTAAGCCCGTAAAAGCAGAATCCATGGTTTCTTTGCTGCAACTTCAGTTGCTTAACAATGAAGAAGATAGGGGAAGTTTTTGCGTAGTGTGTACCTATCGTAGGTACACACTGCTGCGTCACGCTTCTGTCACGCGATTTCATTCTCGCATTTAAGCGTGTGGTTCGATCGTCTTGCGTCGTCGTGTGTGCTACGTGAGTACACACTATACAAAAACTTCACAGAAGATAGCCATGATTCATCATTAAAGAACGAAACTTTGATAAATAAAAAACCATGAAATGGATACTATGTAACTATGTTGTCTGGATCTGACAAGTTACCTGCTCCATCTACCCCATAATTAAAACGTGGGTGAGACGTCATTTGATGATATTGTTTTCTGTGGTGACCATGAAATTGGAGAGCAAGAAGACGGGGACTGTAAATCTGTCGAAACAACTAGTTTATTGATGGTGCAATGACATTACTCGTATGTTTAAGACTTTAGTTTTTAGTTTTTACTTATTGTACTAGTATGCTTTTGAGATATAACTTATCTAGTATGCAGCTTTTAAGGTAGTTGCAATTGCTTTTACGTTTTTGATTAAGAAATGTTTTTGGAATTGTCAAGATTGTTGCCTTTGTTGTGTTTTCTAGCATATAAATAAGGGTGTTTCAATCATGTGGTGTTCTAAAATACTAGTAGTATTTTTAGGGTGATTAGTATCAGGATTCGGTTTCATATTCTCCGTTTTTCTTCACTTCTATGTTGCGTAGGCAAAAAAATGTCCAAAATGTTTTCGGGTTGGCTTTGATTCCCTTTGCGCGCAGCGCTTTGGTTAAAATCCTTATACAATCATCTCTGCAAAAGCATATGATAAGTTTATAACTATCTCAAAAGCATACCACCAAAGAACCTTCTAATTCTACGCCTGTATTGGTGTAGTGACATTAATTTGATGGTGGGTTTATGTATGATTTGAAAAAAAATTGATGTGGCGACATTGATGTCACTGTATTTACAATTAGAGAATTGATATGTCACTGCATATACAATTTAATACACAAATTTGGTAAATTTGTAAAAGAAATGTAGTGTCATTCACATTAGGGGGGTAATCAAGCCGAGTCGAGTTCATCGCGGTGTCACTGTATCACGGTGGTCACTGCATCGTGGTGGTCAATGCATTGGGTTGGTCACTGCAGTCACTGCATCGCGGTGGTTAATGCATTGGGTTGGTCACTGCATCGCGGTGGTGAATGCATCGCAATGTCTCTGCATTGTGGCGTCTCTGCATCGCGGTGGTGAATGCATCATGATGTCTCTGTATCGTGGTGTCACTTCATCGCGGTGTCTCTGCATCGCGGTGTCTCTGCATTGCTGTGTCATTTCATCGGTGTCACTTTATCGTGGTGTCTCTACATCACGGTGTCTCTGTAATGCGGTGTCACTTCATCGCGGTGTCTCTACATCGCGGTGTCTCTACATCGCGGTGTCTCTTCATCGCGATGTCTCTGCATCGTCAAATATTATAACATCGCGATGTCTGTGCATCGCGGTGTCACTTCATCGCGGTGTCTCTCAGATCGCAATGTCTCTGCGCGCGATCGGGGTGGTCATCGCGTCGCGGTGTCGCATCTCTGTGGTGCGTGATCGGGGTGGTCATCGCGTCGCGGTGTCTCTGCATCGGATGTGTCATTGCATAAGGTGTCACTTCACAAAATGTTGGTGTCATTGGGTGTCAATGTATAAGGTGTCATTTCATAAAATGTTGTTGTCGTTGTGTGTCACCTCATAAAATATTGGTATTATTGGTGTGACTGCATAGGATGACACTTCATAAAATGTTTGTGTTATTGGATGTCACTGCATAAAATATTGTTGTAATTGAGTGTCACTGCATAGTGTGTCAATTCATAAAATGTTTGTGTCATTGGGTGTCACTACATAAAATGTTGGGGTCATTGGGTGTCACTCCATACGGTGTCACTTTATAAATCGTTGCATAAATTGTCGTTGCATAAGGTGGGGGTTACTGCATAAATCGTTGCATAAGGTGTCAATGCATAAATCGCCGCATAAGGTGGGTGTCACTGCATCATGTCGATTTTAATGGAAAAAAATTGATTTTAAAAAATCAAGTCGAAAAAATATCAAATGAAGCATACAATCCTTTCAAAGAAAAATGAATTCTTCAAAATTTGTCCGGGCTCACTAGTCGAGCCGAGTTTTATCGACTATTAAACGAGTCAACTCAAGTTTTATTGAATATTGAACGATTCGAATTTGAACATTTCTATTTATAACTCGATCGGCTTCGAGTTGGTTTTTTCTAGTCGAGACAAGCTTGAGCCTTCCGGAGTAACGACTCGGTTTGGCTTAGCTTGGTTATACCCCTATTAACTCGATTCACATCTTTGAGGACGAAAAAAATATGAAATGTGGTGAAAGAATTACAAAGATCTATATCAGAAAATATAATCGTTTGAAAATTGAGTAAATAGAGTTTTTTTTTTCCAGTAAATTTTTTTTCAGTTTTTTTCGTTACATGTTGTTTCCAAAAAAAAAAAAATTTAAAAAGAAAAAGAAAAAGAAAGAAAAGGAAGAAGAGACAGACGCATTTGAGAACATCACCAGGCATTGTTTTGTGAACAGGAAGCAGGCGCTTTTTCTTTTTTAATTTTATACTGTGGGTAGTTTTGTCCATCTAATAAATTTGTGTCCTTATAATCAAATAAGATTTCTTAGTGTCCTATTTGTCTAATTAAGTCCAATATATGTCCTTTTGGACATTTGCCCCATGTATTTATGCGTGTGTTGCATGAATATGGGATATACATGTGCGCATGTGAATTAAATATAGATTTATGCATGTAGTATATATATATTTGATATATACTGTAAATTGATTTATGGTAATATAATAAAAGATATATTCAATGTTAGATATTGACAATATATATCTTGAAAATATTTAACATAAGATATTGAGTATTTAATGAGATAAATCTGGAATATCTATTTTCCTTATTTTACTAGTAAAATGTTTTCTTTCTCCTCAATCTACTAGGAAGCTAATCCCTATCAGATTGAGAACTGTAGGGGCGCAGGTCACCCTATTTAAGGGAGGCTTGGCTAGCTCTTTTGTACATCACAATTCTAAGAGCTAATAGTTCTTGTGAAAAATAGAGAGTTTCTTAGGGAGAGATTAGAGAGAGAAAAGGTGGGTTGTTCATGTGGACTGGCGGTAGAGGCCGAACGCTTGGGCGGTTCCATGCATCGCTACTCTCCTTAGACGGTCAAAGCGTCGATCTTTTAGATTAACCAAGGTAACCACCGTCTACTAGTTTATTTGTTTATTGCTTAAACGAAGTCGATCCTCGTTAAAAGGAAATAAATTTTTGAATTCCGCAGCGTTCCCGCGTAGATTTACTAACAAGTTCTACCTATGGTCATTTATGCCAAGTTGTCGCTCTTATAAGAGCTAAGGATAAATGGATTTGGTAGTTTAGCAATGAGCGGACCGTGAGGATAGATAGATTTTTGAGAGTGACCAACCTGCCAAAAAGAGAAAAGCAAAACAAATAAAGTATATATATAAAATATAAAATCTCTTGGGCAAGAGGGAAGCAAATCCGGAATGTAAGACGTACAGCCCTCGCACAATAAATAGACCTGATAAACGTGAGCCTCAGAGTAGTACTCGGTTCCCGGTCCACCTTGCCCAGTTGACTTGACCTACACAATAAAAATAAAAATCCACTAATATAATCAATGGTGTAAAGGGACGAGCACTCTCGTGATTTACTAGCTAGACTATGAGTTGATACAATGTGATTATGTTTGCGTTACTGTTGTTTGAGAGTTATTCACACACACGTTGGTTCTACTACGAGATAGTGCTTAATGGATTACTGATGGATATGTGTTAACCCTCATCTTATTTAGCATTCTTGAATGAGTCTGTTCTTAATTAGTTTGTAATTGTTTATGGGGTTTTTTGATTTGGTTTTTGCTCAGGACGATCAAAAGCTAAGTGGGGGGTAGTTGATAACGGTCAACTTGGTATCATATTTTACCATCAACTTACCCTGAATTTGTGTTCTCAATGGTGATAATATGTATGAAATAATGGGTTAATTAGCTAAATGTGATTAAGCCACGTCCGGGGTGACTAAATTGGTATTATGCGTATTAACCGTGTATTTTATACGTTATTTGCCTTAAATAGGAGCTACTATGTGTGTTATGGTTTTATTGACAGATGAACGAGTGTATGGAGCATCATTTGGGCTGAATATGAGATTCGATTGATAAAGAACTGAGCGGAGCTGAAGGTTGAAGTGTTTCGAGCGGAGATTGGACCCGAGAATCTGATTGGTGATCTTGTTATGCTGTTTCAGGATACTTACAAGACAAATTGGGGTTGAAAATCCACATGAAAGTTGTAGGTCTTGAAACTAGGATTCCAACGCACTTTGAATCACCCAAATCAAAGTTATGTAGGCCAAGTTATGGTCCAAATACCAAAGACTGCACCGGCAATTGCGAAGCCCACTCTTTCAATTGCGAGCCCAGTGAAAACGGGCCTAGGTTTTCCAGAAGCTTTTGAGCTAAGTCGGAAAGAAAAAAGACGGAAATGCCCTCACGATTTCAGAGCACGCCACCGCCATTACGAACCTTCTGGAAGCTAGAAACTCGTTTTCTTGTCTTTTAAGGATTAGGTTTTCCCTTAGGTCGGTTTATACGCTATATAAAAGGCATTAGGGCTATGAATTTTGTATGCAATCATTATTCTCTTTCATTCTATCATCAATTAGATACAATGCAGTCTTTTGAGAATAAATTCTTCTTTTCTTTTCTTCTTTTCTTTCCTGCAAATAAGTCATGAGTCTTTCATTATTGAATTGTGATTGGTTTACGATCATCATGGATCGATTCGAATCGTCGGAGAGAGAGAGAATTGAGGAGTAGAATCGTTCTTCGTTATGGGTAAAATCTATTCCAATGTTTTATTTCGTATCTTAGATTTGATCTTGCTTTCATGATAGATCTAAACTATGCTTGCATCTAATCAACTATGAATTAATTAAGCAAACTTTAATCTTGATTATTCGATTCGTTAATATGAAACACAGATTTAGCGGTTGCGTTCTCCCGCAATTGCGACGGTCTTTATCGCAATTGTGAGATACCTAGTAAACCCTAATTATGTGGTTCGGCGTCAACTATGTTGATCGACAGGTTTAATTTACATGTTCTTAGCCTGATCACCTAATTGCATGTCATCGTAAATTAACACGAAAGACGATAAAGTAAAGTGTTAGTTAGGACATAGTTGGGATCAATCCCTGGGAAAGTGCTAATCAATCCACGATAGCTGCTTAGGGAGGTTTTCGGTCTTAAGACGCCACTTTCTAGAACTTATTGCGTGTGGGTTAATACAACCAAGTAAGAAGGTTAACTGCACATAGACGTTTACTGTCCTTTCAATGGAAGTAAACAAGGTTAGAAGACTGCACCCGTAGCTTAATTACAAATACGGATCAGATACGGATTAAGGGAAGATTAGTTATGAATAGTTTGGTTAATGCCTTTTCAATATATGATTGACTATTGGTTTATTTGAATCTCTTTTATTTACTGTTTATTCATGTTGGTCAACGACCACCCTTTCCGGTTGACCTATAAATTGTGGTTGTGTTTAACGTAATTAAATAATAGTCTCTATGGGATCGCCCTTGACTCGCCCTTGCTATACTACCATTGACCTAGTCCTTTTGTTAGTAGAAGCGACTTACACGCGATGAGCATCTTCCTGAATGTTCAAGGCAACTGCAAAAACTATTCTAGATACACACTATCTATCAACTAGACTATGAAAGCAATATAATTATTAATTTGCAACCCATTAATTACATCAAGAATTGAAGATCGTAATCAAAGGGGAAATTTGTCAATCCATAATATATCAATCTCATGGGACATGGTTCCATTCACCACAATACTCAAGATCTACACTAAGCATTCAAGTTATAACATTTTAAATATAAAATACAAAGCTAATCTCACTCTTAAATTTTATTTAGTCAAAAACACATCAATAAATTTGTATTTATCTCAACACAAGCTTTGATACTATGTGTTAGAAATGATGTACTCAATTTACAAACCCAAAAAAACCGGATCCGATCCAGAAATCAAGGCGGCTAGTGCTGATGCTGAAGTCTCAGTGCGGATGCACCATCACTAGCGCTACATCGGCAGCCCTGGCGCTGCAGCGGCACCCTGAAACTTTTTCAAACAATAAACAGATCCAACAGATCATTTGTTTCATCAATCAATCAAAAGAGCAACGGAAGTAGAGATTATACCAACAAGAAGTAGAATCCACAATATTCCGTCGAGTCTCATCCACACATGGCAGTGAATCCAATCCTAGCACGCTCCAAAGATTCTATAAGACAATCAACTTCCTAAAGCTTTCCCAAAGATCCTATCTTTTTGCTTTTTAGTTCTCAGTATTTTGAGAGAATATTTCTATTCCATTGATGAAGGAAAGTGGTGCCTAGGATAGGTGTTGGAAGATTAGGGTTTTCATCTTATAAAAGCTCCTTTTAAAAAGATTCAATTAGGGCTCCTTTGGAAAGATCAAGATCTCCAAAAAAAAAAAAATTGTTTAATGATTAAGTGTGTTTTTAGGACCTTTAGGTCCTTTTAATCCATTAGCTAGTTAGCATTAGGATATCTAAATTAATCCTATTAAGAGAAGATCACATTATTAAAAGCCCTTATACTTAAATCAATTAAGTGACTAGACCATGTTGGAAATTATTTCCTTAATTACTTATTTAACCACCTTAGTAGTCAATTTTTTTTTTTTTGTAAAGCTTTAATAGTCAATTTTTTCTAGTAGTCAAATTTAATTTTATGAATCATTATTCAAACAATTATATTTTATTTATCATATAAAAAATTCATAACGATTTTATTTTGTGAAAAACAATTATTCACACAAATGCTTAGACGTATGAAAAACGAATTTTTTTTCATTATTATGAGAAAAACTTATTTTCTCTTGGAGTGCTACTTTGTGAACTACGAGTAGATAAGTCGGGGACCATGGATATATATCCAGAAACTCCAATGATTCTGATTCGAATCGCCCGGCTCATTAATCTTGGCGTCATATCACCATAGAGCCGAGACTGCAGTCTTCTAGAATATATAACATATTTACTTTACTGTTAATATAGTTACAGAGCTCCCACTTATATAGCCATTACATACTGATAATCCTCCATAGACGGTTCGTGTATGGAGCAAGGCATTGTCCGTAACACCTCTCCATAACTTCTTATTTTTAAACTACCATTAACCACTAGTGACCGATATCCATTTGATCATATCAAAGGTGTGCACCGTGGATCAGTTCCAGGATTAACATCTGAGAGAACCGTCTATCTACTTCCTATTTCAAGGAAGGAGTGAGCTCCATCTTTATGACTTACATTCCTAGCTACCGATCCTTGAGTGATGCCAGAACGGTCACGATTTAAGAAGGCATTACCGTAGTGCCAAATCAAACGCCACCAATGAAAAGGCATGAGTCAATAATAACATCCCAATTAAGATTCAATCCATAAATAATCATGTAATGATTCAATTAGAATTTCTTGTTGATCAGGACTTAGTGCGAGATCATCATATTGAATCGGTCTAGTCCTATGTGAACCAGCACGTATAAGTGAAGCAAGATAATGTCCTGTGTCATTATGACTAGTCTTAAACCTGTACATGTATAAACCAATGTCCTTCCTACTATAACATGATGAAAAATCATTATAATTTACAGAAATCATCACATCACAATGAGGGAAAAAGTCTGATGCAATGGTGGTTCAAGCTGCTGATGCTTCTATGATCTCCACTATATATATATATATATATATATATGTATGTTGTATTCACAGGTTGTATGCTGCTATTTAATGAACAATCTGCACAGCAGGTTTCTTCTGATATGGATCAACCCAGCATTTGTCCTCCATCACTGCTTTATTCCATCTCTTCTTAAAGATGTTCATCTCCACATATGATTGTCTCCTCACCTGAGTATAGAATATAGACAACATCACATGAATGATATTGATGTCCTGAACACACATACATATATATATATATAAGGATTTGTCAGAGAACTTACAGCGGATCTGTTATCGAAGTGGACGTGGGTTGAAGTTACCTGCATATATATTGATTTCAAAGAAGAGACCAAAAAAAAGCCAAGAGTTTTAAAGGAATGTAGTAGATTAGACCGCGGTTAAAACACTTACATTGTTTACACCTGCAAATCCACCAAGTGTAGGAAGCCCCAAATGAACTATGTATTCTGCGTCAACCACCCCAACCTTTCTCGTACGATCACCCTGTGCACAATAACCAAGCTGCATATCCAGACCCCACGCGTGTATCAGGTCATTCTGTTAAACGAGAAAAAAGGTTGTCAAAATCATTTTTCGAATTAGAAAGCCAACTTACAGTAATCCCCACTAAATTTTGCATATATACCTGAATCATGTACCACGCACAACGCCATGCTGCTTTTGAAAAAACCGGAGCCATCATCTCCACCCAACTGCATAAAATCGACCTCTTAGAGAACGAAACCTAAGAAGTAGTACAAAGAAAGCTGGAAATCGTTAAATTTAATTAATAATGCTTACCCAACGCAAGGAGGAGCCGTGCTGTTTTGATCACATTGATAACCTCCTTTAAACTTATAATATCTCCTGTTCGATACGTAACGCCCCACAAGGACATTTGTTAGGCTATACAAAAGCAAAAAAAATCTTTCAAAAGAAATTGGTATTAAGTTTATGAACCTGTGAACCCGTGATTTCCGCCTACGCATAGTAATCTGATGATGAATCTCAGATTTGGATGGATCCAATGCTGGCTGTGATATTTCAAGACCCTCTTTTTTGATGATCGATATATACCTATACACGATATTTCCATGTCTAAATGACAACTGAATTGGCTCCACATAAATAGATAAATCCGGGGCGGGGGTAAGTATAATTACTTGTCTGGATGAAAATTTTCAACTCCGAGATCTTCATCCCACAAAAAGATGTAGTCGTATTCAGCCACTATATCTGGATGTAGAAAACGTTTAGCGAACCACCTATAAAACGAAAAAGAACTATATTTTAAACATAGTGGAAATCCTTTTTGATCATCAATAGAAGAAGAATTAATTACCATTTACTCTGATTAGAAACGGAGACGTGAATGACGCGGCTACTCCATCCTAGATCATTCCATTCATCCACAATACCATCGTAATGAAAAAGCATCACAACAAAATCATGTCCCAGAAACTGCATTTGAAAAACGACAACCGAATAACCGAAAAAAAACATATGGACTTCAGAAAATGTAGAAAAAAGTTATCAAAAGATGTTATGTTAGTTACCTTTTCAACAATTTTATTCACCAGTTGTTTCTGCTGTATGCCAACAGGTATAGCCAATAAATTCACAGGATGTTTTAACTTCTGCTCTAAAAAGAAAAAAAAAAAAAAAAAAAGAGTATGATAACCAAACATGTAGAGAAAGAAACAGAGGATTTCCGAGATAACTGGCAAAGGGTTATAACTTTGAGAAAGTACATACATTTTCTGTATCAGAACCCCAGAGAGAGCGCATTTCGAGGTTAGATGTTTTTGTTACAATCCCTTCCGGCAATGCTTCGCTACCAATCGGTCTGCATTTCTCCTGAGTGCATCAGTTAAACAGATAATTCGATCAGAAATAGATAGATAGATATCAGTACATAGTATAGAGGGTGATTCCGAGAAACAAACCACGCATTCTATATCGTTTTCACTCGCCCTTGACACATTCTGCACATTGTTTTGTCCATGCAAAATCTACAAAAACAAGCTCAGAAATCAATATATACCCCACAACAATCATAAGTGGTGAAGAACACTGTTATATCGGTCTACCTTGCATTTATCACAGTGTCCATCCAGCTGCAAAGGTTCCGTTATCCATGCAGGAAATATCTGCAAGTCGAAAAATTTGTCAGTCCCACGAAAACGGAGGGGGTAAAAAGGGATCAACAATAATGCAGGAAAGATTTGTACCCTACGGTCCTTCGCCGAGAAGGCACTTCCGGTGAAGTAAGCACAACAAATCAAGGAAGCAGAGATAAACACAACATACGGATAGGCTTTATATTTCGAATCTGCTGACAAAAATGCAGCCTGGACAGCAAACAAAAGAAAAAGGAAAGGCTGTTAATCAAAACAAGTAAAACATAAGCATTTTTTTTTTAAGTTGAATTATTGTTTTATGAAATTTCCAATCAATGAATCATGAAATAATCAATAAAACATAACAAAAAGCTTAAACCAGAGTTAATTAATCAACACCAATCAACTCAGTTTTCCATCTCCATGTGTCTACAACTGCCAACAAAAATTATGTTAAACAAAAAAAAAAAATTTTAAAAAAATTGACAAAAGTTTTTTTATAATAGTGAAATGAAATCATTCTCCATGTTGAATTTTCGATTTTCGGATGCTTTAGTTTAGTTTACCATCTTTGCATACAAGTCAATGAAGTCATTTGATGCAAGTATGATTAAATGCATACAAGTCAATGAAGTCATTTCATACAAATCATATCCATTCAAATAGCTTCCAGAAACTAACTCCAAAATTTCACAAAGATTTGAAATTAAATTAAAAAAACCAAACCTTTTGTTCTTCATTTTGAAACAAAACTTCTTCTTAGAATAGTGATCAAGGGGTGCAAAATCTTTACTTGCTTTGATTTCTTAAGAACCCAGAAGCCCAAATGGAAACTCAAAATAAAAAACTAATGCCCAGCAACAACAAAAAACAAAACAAAAAAAATGAAATTCCGTGGACTTTGAAAAGGAAAAAAAAAAAACAGAGGATTTACAAAGTTAAAAGGCTTCATTGCATGAAGAGCGGAAAAGCTTCTTCAAAAGTATCTACAAAAAAAAGTACCCCGTCCTGCAGAATCCTTACAGTAGAAGACAAAATTTAGTTGAAGTAAAAAACGGGGAGAATGGAAAAAAGATGAACTTTTTGGGGGGTGTTTTATACTTTTAAGAACTTGAAACAAAAACAACCAGAAAGGTTTAGAAAGAAAAAAAGGGTTGGAGAAAGGCCAATTTCCTTACGAAAAGTAAGGAATAAAAGATAAGTTAAAAATTGAAGGCAAACAAAGGATCAAAGTTAAACATGATCCATAATTTTCAATTTTTTTTATTTTATTTTAAGAAGAACTATTTTAAACTTAAAACTTATTATCTTTAATAATTAACACCACCATTTCAAAAAAGATTAAAAAAAAGTAACACCACTCACAGCTCAGGGCCACCACTTCACACGCCACCACCAAAACTTTCAATTCTGAGATAACGACATCAACCGTCTCACCAAACTTCCCACTACGTTAAACTCAAATTTCGTTTAGTTTTTTGATTTTATTTTTACTATATTAAATCAATTAAGTATTTAATACATTTTTTTTATATTTATTATATACTCAACATTTTTTACTACTTTATATTAATAATCACAAAGATAATTTTAGATTTTTTTATATCAAAATCAATGTATATAACTCATTTAACTAACGTTTTTAATCTTTGTGAAAAATCTAGATAGACATTCATTTTGGAATTGATGTAGTACTAAATATTTGTCGCAAATTTTAATTTTGTGATCATCATGTATATTCCATTTTTTTAAGGGGATAAAGTATTATGATATAATATATATATATATATATATATATATATATATATATATATATATATATATATATATATATTATAATAATTATTAATTATAAAAAGTTATATAACTAAAATAATATTAGTTCAATTTTTTTTTCATTTTTCAAGGCACCACATTAAATTTAAATCTATCATTTTCCGTAAGGACATTACATATCTACTATTTTTCAACCGGGTAATGATAATGACATAATCAAATTGACATTAATCTTAGCGATACAACCTAATCACTCGCTCTTGATTCTGATTAGTTCAATATATAAAATACTCCTTCAATGTAAGCTCTTTTTATTCTCCCTTTTTTTCCTTTATTTTTTATCATTTTTTTTCAACATTCAACTTTTTTTTAAAGATCTTGATAAACACCTTCATAATATAATCTCGAGCCATACTTCTCTAGATATTCACTTCTAGATACTTCCTTAAAATTTCATGCAACTATCCGTAGAATCTCTTGACAATAGATCCAACAAAAAAGGGGATATCGTAAGAAAAGACCATGAGTTTGTTTTATGGAGTTTAATCAAAGAAAGGGTCAGACTAGAGTTGTGATGTAGACTCGTCAAAATCAATGGTGATATTAGGTTGTGTAACGCCTCGTTCCCGGACACCGAGTCTTTATCCGGAAATCGAACGTTAAACGCATAATACTAAATAAATAAATAATATTACGAAAGCCTCTACTACGTCGTATCAAATAAAAGCAAACGGAAGCTAAAAGACTCAGGTAATTTTTTTCAAATAACCAGGAATAGAAATAAAAAACTAAAGAGGAAATGTAATACTATTACATCCGAAACGAAACCAACGAATCCAAAATCGTACGAATTCCGAAGTACTAAAAGTAAACTACTAGTTATAATAATCCAAATCTATGAAATAAATGTAAACAAATGAATAATAAACAAGGTCCTCAAGTCCGGCGTCCTCAAACGTCGTCATCAAAGTCCTCCTCGAACTCTTCATTTACCTGTTCATCTTCTCTCCCCCAAACACATAAATAAACATGCATTTGAGGTAAATACAACGTACAAAGTAAGAAGTAGAAGCTACAACATAATTAAGGTTTATTATTAAAGGATTTGTCTTAATGAGACCGACTTGATTTAGGGTTCAATCAATGCCCATCGACACGTCATGACTATACGCTTTCTAACTTAGCTTATCTTTGTTACATCATTACTCAAGCACACAATGCATGGTGAAAATTCCACCACGAGATATACTTGCCAACTACGGTGATTAGCACCGGTAGTCCCGGATCTCCGGTATGCATATACGTTCGATGGATTTCCTCCACTACCCTTCAACCTTTTGAGCCGATGGCGTTGTCCACCTTGTATGAACGTATCACATCGCCGATTTGAATCAATGCCTAACCAAGAATAGATGACGTTTTAGCTTTTACTACACTTATGTAATTATTAGTGTGAATTAACTAGCCACCTAAATGTTTTCAGAATAAAACTCACCTTATCGACTCTACTCCCTCCCTTAGACACCTGTACATCACATCCTAACAATTACATTGACATTGATGAACTCTAGTTCATCAAAGCACAAGACCTTGCATGCCCTTCCGACGGATCCGAACTTCAACTCCATTTAAGAGTACATTCGGTGTTTTAACTGAACGAATCAGAAGTTCAATCAAAGCTTTTTTATGTTTAATTAATGTTATTTGATCATGAAACAATGTTTAAAATCCAAAACATATCTTAAAACATCATTATATAGAAAACTGGGGCAATGCGTGCGCATTTCTCTGGAATGCGTACGCATTTCTCTGGAATGCGAACGCATTCCTGCTGCTGAAAACTCTCTGTTCAAGCAATGTGTGCGCATTGTGCTCAATGCGTCGCATCCCAAGACCGTAAACTATTCTAAACTTTCGCTTTGATCAATGCGTGCGCGTTCTTATGAATGCGTACGCATCCCTCAGCCAGGAAGCATCATGTATGACTCTGAACCAACAATGCGTGCGCATTCCCTTGAATGAGTACGCATTGATCCCGGCCAGAGCTAACCTGGGCAATCTCAGAATAGAATGCGTGCGCATTCTTTGGGCAATGCGTCACGCATCCTACACGCAGAAAAAGCCCAGAATCCTCGATTTCCATCTCTTAACGATCTCTACTCGATTCCAAACGTTTTGTACACTAAATATAGCAGAAAAACAACTTAAAAACACAACTTTCTCAGGTCCTAACGACCCTTATTCTATAAACAACATCTAGGTAAAACCTTGGTATAAAACGCTTTAAAATCATGATCTAGCTACTCCAAACCATAATTAGATTGTAGGAAGAGCTTCTTACCTTCAGCAAGCTTATTCCAACTCCAAGAACTCAGAAACACAGCAGCTAAAACTGTCCCTTCTCTGTAGGAAACATGTGTGATAAATCCAAACTTAGATTAGATTCAATCACACGCTTCTAAACGATAAAAACTACGAATTGATGAGTTTGAATCCATCAAACTCGAAGAAGAACAGGAATTAGGGTTTAAACATACCTTATCAAAACTCCAACTTTCTGAATTCAAAACGAATCCTTCTTCACAACGATTCCGGTGCTCGACTCTGATCTGAAAACCGTCAAGGATTGAATTAACAACTGATGAAAATTCCCTCAGTCCTATTCCCTTGCTCTTACACGCAGAAGGTGAATTTGGAGGTGGAAAAATCTGATTAAAAGATTAAGGGGCTGATTAGTTTGATTTTTCCTTAAATAGGAAAAATCCCATAATTACCTAGTTTCAATGATTTTCCTTAATCACCCTTATTAAATCAGATTTTCTTCCTTAAATATATACATATATATCTCGAATTATATATATATATAATTACCAAAATAATTAAACTCCGAATAAAAGGAACCGAACCCAATATTTCGTTTTCGCAAAATGACACATCTGCCCTTTCCAAAAAATCGAATATTACATTCTTCCCCTTAAAGGAGTTTCGTCCTCAAACTTAGAATATACCTGTAAGTCCATAAAATCTGAAACTCACGATCATATCGTCCTCAACTTCCCAAGTAGCTTCATCCAGTGAATGATTGTTCCATTGTACTAGAACCAAAGTGATCAACCGTCTCTTAATCATCTTTTCTTTCCGATCCAAAATTCCGATTGGTGTCTCATCATACGAAAGATTGTCTTGAAGAATCTCCGGATCGACAGTAGTCTCAACATCCGTCCTGGTCAAACACTTCTTCAACGTAGAGACATGAAACACGCTGTGGACTCTCGACATCGATTACGTAACTTGAGTTTATAAGCCAAAGGTCCAATCCTTTCCGAATCTCAAAAATTCCAACATACCTTGGGCTTAGCTTTCCTTTTGTCCAAAACGTTTCACTCCCTTCATTGGTGAAGCTCGTAGGTAAACTCTTTCACCAACTTCAAACTCAAGAGGTCTCCTTCTAACATCTCGCCCAACTCTTCTCTTCTATCTTGAGCCGCCTTGATTCTTCTGACCAATCAACCCTTTCTTTAGCTTGCTCAACCAATTCGCCCGGTGATTTGTCTTTCCCGACTTCATCCCAAAACAACGGCGTTCTACATCTTCTTCCATACAACGCTTCAAACGGTGGCTTGCCTATACTTGCATGATAACTGTTGTTATAGGCAAACTTTGCTACCGGTAGGTAATCATCCCATGATCCACCTACTTCCAAAACACAATCTCTTAACATGTCTTCAAGTGTTTGGATAGTTCTCTCAGATTGTCCATCTGTCTGAGGATGAAAGGCCGTACTCAAATCCAACTTGGTTCCAAAAGCTGCTTGTAAACTTTTCCAAAAGCGACTGACGAACCTCGGATCACGATCCGAAACTATCGAGATAGGTACTCCGTGTAACTTCACTATATTATCCAAGTATAGTGTCGTCATTTTCTTCAAGGGCATATCAACCTTCTATGGTAAGAAATGGGCGGACTTGGTCAATCTATCCACAATCACCCAAATCGCATCATTACCACCTCTCGTCTTAGGTAAACCGGTGATGAAATCCATCGTGATCTTATCCCACTTCCATTCTGGGATATCCAATGGCTTAAGCATTCCTCCTGGTCTTCTATGTTCTGCTTTAACCTTCTGACAAATGTCACACTCTGCAACGAACTTAGCTATTTCCAGTTTCATCGAGGGCCACCAAAACTTCTCCTTCAAGTCTTTGTACATTTTAGTAGCTCCCGGATGAACTGCAATAGCAATCCTATGTGCCTCTTCCATGACTCTCTGTCTTAAATCAGCAACGTTAGGCACACACAAATGATCCTAGTACCAAAGATTCCCATTCTTATCTAACGCATAACCCACTGTAGGCTTTTCTCTTGCAACTCGCTTCAAGTCAACCAAAACTGGGTCTTCATCTTGCTTTTCCCGAATATCATCCATCAACTCAGACCTCGCTAACAACGGTGCCATAAACTTCCGGTCTTCAATCTGATCAAAGCTTCGGATTCTCAGCTCATCTAACCTCTCTGCAACAACTTCAACACTTGAAACCGCAAACACTGGTTTTCTGCTCAAAGCATCCGCTACCACATTCGCTTTACCCGGATGGTACTGAATATCCAAATCATAATCCTTAACAAACTCTAACCATCTCCTTAGCCTCATATTCAGATTCTCTTGGGTAAAGAAATACTTCAAACTCTTGTGATCGGTGAAGATCCTGGCCTTAACTCCATACAAGTAGTGCCTCCAAGTCTTTAGGGCAAACACTACTACTGCCAGCTCTAAGTCATGTGTTGGTAATTCTTCTCATGCACGTTCAACTGTCTAGATGCATAAGCAATCACTTTCCCTCTTTGCATCAACACACAACCCAAACCTTGTCCCAAATCATCCATGTAAACGTCGTAATTATCAAAGATCTCCGGAACCGCCAAAACCGGGGCTGTAGTCAACTTCTTCTTCAGCGTTTCAAAAGCCTCTTCACACTCGCTGGTCCACTCGAACTTTACATTATTTTGAGTGAGCCGGGTAAGTGGTGTAGCTATCTTTGAGAAGTCCTGAACAAACTTCCTGTAATAGCCAGCCAAACCGAGAAAACTCTTAACCTCGTAAATCAGAGTCGGTCTGGACCACTTCTCAACTGCTTCAATCTTTGCCGGATCAACCTTGATGCCATCTCCAGAAATGACATGACCCAAGAAACTCACCTGATCCAACCAAAAGTCGTACTTCGAGAACTTAGCATACAACTGGTTCTTCTTCAAAGTCTCCAACACTATCCTTAAGTGTTCTTCATGCTCTTTCTCATCCTTAGAGTACACTAGGATGTCATCTATGAACACTATCACAAACTTATCCTTGTATGGCATGAAAACACGCTGCATTAAATCCATAAATGCATATGGAGCATTAGTGAGTCCAAAAGGCATGACTAAGAACTCATAATGTCCATACCTCATACTGAAAGCCGTCTTCGGCATATCTACTACCTTGATCTTCAACTGATGATACCCTGACCTAAGATCAATCTTAGAAAACACTCTCTTGCCTTGCAAATGATTAAATAAATCATCAATCCTTGGCAAAGGGTACTTATTATTGATGGTAAGATTGTTCAGCGCTCGGTAATCTATGCACATCCTCATGCTACCATCTTTTTTCTTAACAAACAACACTGGGGCTCCCCAAGGCGAGGTACTAGGCTGAATTATGTTCCTCTCAAGCATATCCTTAAGCTGAGATTTCAACTCTTTCAATTCATCCGGTGCCATTCTATAGGGTGCCTTAGCAACTGGTGCCGCTCCCGGTATCAACTTGATTTCGAACTCTATCTCTCTATCTGGCATGTTTCCCGGTAACTCTTCCGGGAACACTTCAGGATACTCATTTACTATAGGGGTTTCCTCTAACTCATGCTTCGCTTGTTCCACATCCACTGCATACAACAAGTAGCCTTCACAACCTTTCCGACAAGCTCTTATAGCCTTAACCGCTGAAATTATAGGGTGACGCTTCTTACTAGGCTTGTAAACATTACCTTGGTAAGTCTTATCTGATCTCCCGGGTACCTTAAAAGTCACTCTCTTTTCTCTGCAATCCAAGTGAACATAATTTTCGGATAGCCAATCTATTTCAACAATCACATCGAAATCTGAAAAGTCTAGAACTGTGAAGTCACTCTTGCAACAATACTTTCCAACTCGAACCTCTACCTGAGGTATCAACTTGGTTACCTTAGTCACTTTTCCTAAAGGTGTTGTTATCTCTAAAGTGTTTCTTAAAGGTTCCATTGGTAGATTAAGCTTCTTAGCTATCTTAGTTGACACAAAAGTATTAGACGCTCCCGTATCGAACAATGCCGTAACTACCAAGTTGTCTAATATTATTGTACCTAGGATGTGAATTCATTTATTTAAACACAAATACAACATGATTTAAATCGTGCTATAAAAGTACTCAAATAAATTACACTAAACAAAAGGTACCTGAAATAACATTATCATCTGGTTCAGCCATCTCAGCATCCACTGCAAAAACTCGAACTGGACGACTTGGGCCGCCTCTCCCACTACCCTGCTTCTGAATATTCAAACTCCCCTTTGTTGGACACATATTAGCAAAGTGCCCTAGATCTCCGCAGTAGTAGCAGCCACCTGTATTAGCTTTGCACTCACCTGGGTGATTCCTGTTACACTTAGGACAAAATAGTGCTCCAGTTGGAGGTTTACTTGTTGCAGGGACTGTTGTCTTTTTAGCATTCTGCTGCGGTGCTCCCCTGTTATTGCCTTGACTCATGCCAAAATTTCTCTTATTCCCAATAACCACTGTGGCCTTCTTTCTGAAGGTCACAACCTCTAATGCCTTGTTCAACAACTCAGCCATATTCTTAGCTGTGAAACCCAACATACCTGACTGTATCTGATATGCTAAGCCTTCCTTGTAAAGGGCCATCTTTCTTTCTTCTACTTTCATCAACTCAGGGTAGAATCTCCCTAACTCGTTAAACTTGTTGGTGTACTGCGATACTGTCATGTAATTACCCTGCTTAAGATTTAAGAACTGGCTTGTCATGTCTGCTTGCACTGTTTCTGGAAAATACTCGTTATAAAACATGGCCTTAAAGCTTTCCCAATCTGTCACTTTTCCATTCCTACTCTATATCGCATCGATCCAAGCTTCAGCTGCACCCAAAAGAAACCCAACTGCTAACTGTGCCATCTCAGTCTCGGGAACATTGATGTTCCTACAAGCTTTCTCAAAACCTCTTAACCACTCTTCGGCCTTCGAATGCTCGACATTCCCAAAGAAGTCTTGAACTTTGTTTCTTCTCAACCTCATATACCAATCAACTGGCGGTGCTTGCTTGAAAGACGGTCTAACTGGTGGGGCTTGCGGGTAAACTGGAGGGTATCCGTAAGGCATCTCTTGCTGGTACGGTTGTTGCTGGTGGAAACCGTAGGGTGGATAACCATAGCCTTGCTGGTGATTGATGTATTATTTTTATATGATTAAAAATATGTTATATTATTATGTTTTATCAACGAATTCTATATAAAATATATGAAATTATGGTATAAAGTGTTAGTCTTTATAATTTAGAGTGTTTAGTAATAATGATAATAAAAAGTTGTAATTTTGTACCGATTTTAGTAAATCGGAGTGTCGTGTCGATTTACGGGGTATTTGTGATGTTTTATTGCGATTTATAAACCAAGACCCGAGAATCGACATTTTGAAGTTTAATCATATCTCTCCTGAATGATTTAGAGAGTGCCACGAGTTTAAAGGGTCAATTGAATAGCTTAAGTGGACAAGTAGCCAATCAATCTGGATAAGTAATAATAGAGAAATATCTTCGATAAACGAATGGCTCATCAAAATGATATTTTCGTAAAAAGTGTTCTTCACAAAAGTTGTAGATTTTTCCAAGAGTGTTCCAATGCAATTTGAATTATGAAGATTGGAGGTCTAGAACTTAAACAGTGATCAAGTGGCTAATCGACTTGGATTAAGAAAAATCCCGTAAAGGCTTCGGAGGAACACGAGGTCATCAAAAAGCGTTATCTGGAGAAGAGTCCTTCATGAAAGTTGTAGAGTTTCTCGAGATCTTAATTTTGGCATTTCGCTTTATGCGATTTTGGAGGTCCGAACTCGAGATATGAATTTTACAAGTTATATATAATTATATATATATAAATATCTCCTACGCACATGCTGAGTTAATCATGGAAGTGGGGATCATCATTAGTCCGGACCGATCCGGCCTAATACCGGACCGGTCCGGCCTTGGAAGTTTTTCCTATATAAAGGGGCTCATTTGCAGAAGCAGAGAGGTAACCATATATATATATAACAGTCTATATATATATATATCTCCTTCTTCTTTTCTTTTTTTTTAGTAGTAGTAAATAAGGCCTTACGCCGTAATAATGTAGTATCGTTGTAATGCTCGAGAAAATCTCGGAAGTCGGTTTTGCTAAAGAAGTTGTAATGTCCGAAAATACGATTTACAATCAACCATTGTATTCGGGTAACTTTTCTTAAGTATTTATGTTTGTTTTGTATTTTTCGTTGTTATAATGTTTTTAGGCTAAATATAATACCGCCAAAACTATGTAATCGGTTTTATTTCGATCTTTTCGTTAAAGAAATGTTGTTAAGTTAAAATGACTAAAAATTGAGTTAATTGAATCTTTTTCTATTTTGATCATATTCATTTTGACATATTTAGTAGATCTGAGGAATTCATAATCTAATTATGAATTGACGCCTCGTAGTCAGGATTTGAAATAAAAGATAGAAAAACCGGAGGGTAAAATTGGCCGTGTGAACAACGTGATAACGAAATCGATTTCTAGCCGGGGTAAATTTGTTTTGGGAGAAATGAATTTTATTATAATTTGTACTCGAGATCGTAATAATGTTAAATCATCAGTTTAATTGAAACTTAAACCGAAAGTTGAATCGTCCGGCTTTGACAACCGGAGCCTTTAAAATAAAATTGACCGCTTGACGAACGGAATGACTCCTTTTATCTAAAGGTAGATTTGTACTCGGGACCTGCTTAGATTAATTAGTTTACCGTAATAATTGTGGATCTTGACCGATGACAATGGACATAGGACAATTTCATACACTCGTGTGAGGAGGAATTGTTTACCTCGAGGAGTGCACCGCTTCACTTACTCAATTGGACCTAAAATAAAAGGAGAGATCGAACACATTTCAATTAATCGAAAAGATCGTATAAACCAATTATATAAGTTTTGGCTAGTTCTCAAAAATTATCTATTAATATCTTGGTACCTATATATTTATATCTATATATATATTTTGCAATTTATGTACATCTATATATATTTATATATCTATATATATTATATTAGAATAACTATTAAATTACATATTTATTTTATGTTAACTAGAATAGTAGTGATCTCAGTGTGATAAAATTGCGATTTAGATCGAGTTAATAATGACTTCTTTGGTGTTTAACCACACGTAAAATAAATTACCAAGTTCCCCGAGGATTCGACACCGACTCACCAGCACTAGAACTACGATTTGACCCGGTACACCGCCGGTTAGGATCTGTATAGCCTAGAAAAGGTCCACAAGACACAATTTTGGCGCCGTTGCGGGGAACGTCGCTAATTTCTTTTATGTGTCTATGGTTACTACTTGTATTAGCTTAAAACTCTAGAATAAGTCAACACTTTTCTTATCTCATTTCTATTTTATTTTTCGTTGGTTGTTACCTTTTAGGAAAATTACCAATTTTACTACTATCAATTTCGTGTTATTTTCTATTTTCGTTAGTTGATGACCGTAGTGGTAAGGCCCTCTCGCTCCTTATAAGCCTGACATAAACACTTACGAAAGGCGCTTAAGAGTAGAGAGTAAACGCGGTCATACTAGTCGTGAAATCGACCAAGAATCATCTTCAAACAGTAAATACGAGAATGATCAAATCGATGATTTAAACACCGAACAAGGGTCGAACATGCTCTGTGGCATGGACAAAACCCTCGTTAACCCTAATAATAATAATAATAGAAATAATCAAAATCGGAACCGTAATAATCGTAATAATCCACCAAACCCGAGACCTATATGTGATCAAACAGTAGAAGAAACCGGACTAATAATCCCATACTTTTACCTAATGAAGGAGCTTAATAATTTCAAATTAAGTCTCATCTTTTTGGTTTAATTGACGCAAGAGCCCAATTCCTAGGAGAGGATGATGAAGATCCACATCATCATCTCTATCTTTTGAAGAATCGGCAATACAAACCAAAAAGTCAAGGTGCTCATAAGGAATTAACGAGAATGACTATGTTTCCTTTTTCTTTAAAAGACGACGAGCCCGAGATTGGTTTATGTCTCTTCCACATCATTCACTTACTAGTTGGGAGGAGATTCAAACTGAATTTCAAACAATATTTCACTCTGGACGAAATTTGGAATTAAAAGTCGAGGTTGCTAATTTTAGACAAGGATCTCAAGAAACACTTGGGAATGCGTGGGAAAGGTTTAAAAATTGTTAAGAGCGTGTCCCGATCATGGTTATTCCTTAGATATGCAAATTCAACTCTTCCGTCAGAAATTAAGAAAAGACTCACGTGGGATGTAGATCATGCATGTGGTGGTTCGTTAATGATGAGTGAAGCTCAAACAGCTTACGATGCTATAGAAAAGATTTCCAAAATAACAGAATGTGGGAAACCGGTTCTAGCACCGGAAAAGTAGCTTTTGCAGGAGAATGTACGCCTAATACGGAAGTTCTAGCACACTTGGAGAATTTGAGTAGGAAATTTGATGGTTTACAACAGAATAAGAACCAAAATTCGTAAAATAGTACACCAAATGAATACTCAAGTCATGATAATGTGGCATTAGGGAGTGAAGAACCAACAGGATATTCGAGGGAGGAGGTGAGTTTTCTTCAAGAAAGATAGAATTTGAACAATGCATACTCAAACTCATTCAATGCTATTAGAAGAGATCATCCTACTTATCGATGGTCCTGAAAACCCTAGTAAGCCAGGACAACCGCCATATCCAAATTCCTTATAGAATAATAACCAAGTTTATCAAGAAAGTACATCTAATCGAAATTCACAATCATTACCAAGATCCTATCCTCAACATACCACTCAAAGTATACCAAGAACTCGAGTTCAACTCAACCTCGCAGAAGGAGTTGAAAAATGGGAAAAACTAATGGAAAATATGATGGGTGTGGTATCTACTCAAGCTAAGAATATGGAAACGATGATGACTTCTATTGGTACAATCCACTAAAGATATGAGTACAATAAAAACATCTATGAGTGGACATGATACCGAATGAGAACAATAGAAGCCTCATTAAGGAATATGGAAGATCATTTGAGTAGGGAAGGTGAACGTAATAACAAGAGACCCAGGGAGGATTACCAAGCAACACCGATAAAACCCAAGAGAGGTAAATGTTGTGGTTACGAGAAGTAGGAAGCTTAGTGGAAGTAATGGAGTAGAAAACTTTGGGAATAATGAAGTAGAAAATGATTTAGATGGAAAGAATGATGAAACTAAAGATAAAGATGAATTCATCGATTTATGAAGAAGAAATTATAGATAATTTCTTGAAAAGGAATAAGTTTGGAACCCGAAAATGAAGGTGAAAATTGGGTAAAAATCTCTAGGATTTTGAAAGACCCTATGGATAAAGATTTAAGGAATTTATTCAAGGAACATGTTAGAATAAATGAGAAACAGGAAGAATTGAAAAAATCTGAAGCAGAGATTGATTCAGGGAACAATTTAAAGGAAAAAATTCAAGAACCTGAAACATGGCGATTAAGTAATACTCAAAGGTTTAAGGAAAAAGGAAAAGAGAAATTGACTAAGGAGCCAAAGGTTATAGATTTAGAATCTTTACCCTACCCTCCTCCTAAAGATCAAATCAAAAAGGCAAAATCGATAAGAAGTATGCTCGGTTCCTTGATACCTTTCGCCATCTTCATGTTAATATCCCCATTATTGAAGCTCGATTAATATACCTCGCCTATGGAAAGTTTCAAAGATATACTATCAAATAAGAAAAATTAGAGGAATACGAGAATATATGCCTAAATGAAGAATGTTCTGCACTCAAGCAGATAAGTTACCACCTAAACTGAAAGATCCTGGAAGTTTTACGATTCCATGTGAAATTGGAGGATTTCTTTTAAGAAAGTCTTATGTGATCTTGGAGCTAGTATAAATCTCATGTCTTATGAGGATTATAAAAAGCTAGGCATAGGAAAGCTTACTAAGATCGAAATGACTCTGCAAATGGCGGATAGATCGATTAAGTACCCTAAAGGAATGATTAAGGATGTATTGGTTAAAGTAGACAAATTCTATTTTCCAAGAGATTTTGTAGTTATGGAAATGGAAGAAGGATATTCAGCGCCTCTTATTCTAGGTCGTCCATTTCTAGCAGCTACAGAAGAACTTTAATCGATGTTCATAAAGGAGAATTAATTTTGAGAGTCAATGAAGATGAAGTTGCTTTCAATATTTTTAAAGCTATGAACCATCCATATACATCACTGTAATCATGTTCTTTTATAGAAGATATTCATTCTCATCTATGATAATCGATTACCAACTTTTGAAGACAAAGTTAGAAGAATGCTTAACTCAATCTATCTATAAAGAAAGAAGAGAAGACATTGAAATGAAAGAGATAATTCTTTCTCTGTATAAAGGAAGCTTTACTTTTAAGCCACCATGGCATAAGTATTTGGAGTTAGAACTAGAAGGACCAGCCTTAAATCATCAATAGAAGATCCGCCAAAGAATCTGGAATTGAAACCGTTACCTTTAAATCAAATATGTTTTTCTAGAAACTGATAATCTATTACCGATTATTATATCATCTACTTTAATCGGCGCAAAGAAGAAGATCAATTAATAAGAATGTTAAGAAAGCATAAGAAAGCTTTTGGATGGACAATTGCCGATATTCGAGGTATTAGCCCCGAGATTTGTGTTCATAAGATAATTCGAAAGAGGATGCTAAACCTTGTATTCAACCGCAACGCCGCCTCAACCCGAATTTACATTAATCGTTAAGAAAGAGGTCATTAAGCTATTAGAAATGGGAATAATCTTTCCTATATCGAGATAGTGAATGGGTTAGTCCAACTCAAGTTGTACCAAAGAAAGGAGGTTTCACAAAGTGAAAGAAAATGATAAGAATGAATGGATTCCAACAAGGGAAATTACAGATATCGAATGTGCATTGATTTTAGAAAACTAAATGATCATACTAAGAAAGATCATCATCCACTTCCATTTATAGTTCAAATGTTGGAACGCTTAAGTGGTCATAAGTATTATCGTTTCTTAGATGGTTATTCGGGTTATTTACAGATCTTCATTGCAGCGAGGAGATAGAGAAAAGACTACTTTCACATGTCCTTATGGAACTTTCGCGTATAAAAGAATGCCGCTTGGTTTATGTAATGCTCCTGCTTACGCTTCAAAGATGTATGATGTCTATATTTTCTCGATATGGTTGAGAAATTCTTAGAAATTTTTATGGACGACTTTAGTGTTTATGGAGATTCTTTTGGTAAGTGTTTGTCGCACTTAGAAAGAGTTTTACAACGTTGTGAGGATACCAATTTAGTTCTAAACTCGGAAAAATGTCATTTAATGGTATCGTAAGGAATTGTTTTAGGTCATAGAATCTCTCAAATAGAATTGAAGTTGATAAAGCTAAAGTCGAGGTGATTGAAAAATTACCGCCACCGCTTAATCTAAGGACTCTAAGAGGATTTCTTGGACATGCAGGATTTTATAGGAGATTTATTGCAGATTTTTCAAAGATAGCAAAGCCGTTAAGTCATTTGCTTGAAAAAGAAGTATCTTTTAACTTTGATAGTAAATGTATGGAAGCGTTTAAGACCTTGAAAGCGAAGTTGATTACTGCACCAGTTTTGGTAGCACCAGACTGGAATTTACCTTTTGAAATTATGTGTGATGCTAGTGATTTAGTCAGAGGAGTCGCTTTTAGGTCAAAGGTACAATAGAATTCTCAAAGCTATTTACTATGCATCCCACACATTAAACGCAGACTCAACTAAATTATGCAACTGGCGAGAAAAGGAACTGCTGGCTGTGATTTTTGCCTTAGATAAGTTTAGATCGTATATTGTCGGTTCTAAGGTAATAGTCTACACTGACTCATTCACCAAGTATTTAATGAGTAAGAAGGATGCAAAACCACGCCTTCTTAGATGGATTCTCCTACTACAAGAATTTGATATTGAAATTAAAGATAAAAAGGAAGTGAAAACGTAGTAGCGTATCACCTAAGTAGAATGGAGACTGAGGAAGAGATAGGGAATGAAATTAAAGATTCATTTCCTGATGAACAACTATTTAGAATAGATACTCCTTCAACCATGCAATTATTAAAAAATAGGATTCCCTCTAGGAAATCTCACCTTGGTTTGGAGATATCATTAATTACTTAACTCGTGATTATATTCCGTCTCATTGGACTTGGCAACAGAAAAGAAATTCTTTTATGACTTAAAATTTTATTACTTGGGAGGAACCAGACCTTTTCCGTAAATGTTCGATGGGATAATCGTAAAATGTGTGCCTGATAATGAAATTTTAAGTATTTTATCATTTTGTCATGATCGTGAGGCAGAGGACATCATGGAGGATGGAAAACTCGCTTTTAAGTTTTACAATGTGGTTTTATTGGCCTACATTATATAAAGATGCTTATAAATACGTTAAATCTTGTGAATCTTGTCAAAAATGGGAAATGTATCTAAAAACATGAAATGCCTATGCAACCTATTTTAGAATGTGAGTTATTTGATGTTTGGGGTATAGATTTCATGGGACCTTTTCCTATATCGTTTGGAAAAAGATTTATTCTTGTAATGGTAGATTATGTTTCAAAATGGGTAGAAAGTCAAGCTCTTCCCACTAATGATACCAAGGTTGTCATACGATTCCTTAAAAAGAACATATTCACTAGATATGGCATTCCGAGGCGATCATTAGCGATAGAGGTTCGTGACTTTTGTAATAGACCATTTACTAAGTTAATTGAGAAATATGGTGTAACACATAAACTAGAACGCCTATCATCCGCAAACCAAAGTGGTCGGTAGAGGTGTCAAATAGAGAAATCAAAAGAATCGTGGAAAAAGCAGTTGATTCAAATCGTAAAAACGGGCAATTAAATTAGATGATGCGTTATGGGCGTGCATGCACGACTTTTTAAAACACCAATAGGTTGTTCTCCTATAAGCTAGTCTTTGGTAAGTCTTGTCATCTCCTAGGTTGAGTTAGAACACCGAGCCTTCTGGGCTATTAGATTTCTAAATTTCGATCCTAAGGTCAGCCGGTGATCATAGATTGCTTCAATTGACAGAACTAGAAGAATTTCGCCTCGATTCTTATGAAAACGCTTTCGAATCTACAAGAACGCACGAAGTCCTTCCATGATAAGAAAATCTTTAAGCGTGAGTTCCATGTAGGTGATCGAGTGCTTTTGTACAATTCACGTTTAAAGTTGTTTCCAGGTAAGCTTAAATCAAGATGGACAGGTCCATTTAAAGTAACACGGGTTTACAAAACTGGAGCTGTTGGACTAACTGATGGAAATACAACTTTTATAGCCAATGGACACAGAGTAAAGTTATTTGTAGAGGGAGAAGGAATCACACTGAAAGAAGAAATAATGCTACTGATTGATCCCCCGACAAACTGAAAAAGCAGAAAGAAAAAAAAATATGAAAAACTGAAAAGCAGAGAAACTGGAATCAGCCAAATACCAGGTGCTATCTATCTTTACTCTACTTTTCTGTAATTTTAATTATGTTTAAACTTTTTTCGTCTTTTACCGGATAGACGTAAAAGAACTGGATGTCTTTTTTAGATAGAATAGGAGTTTTTATTTTACTTTTGAAATTAGGCCTTGATAAAGATGTCGCGTTTTCTATAGAAGCTTTAGTTTTTGAACAAAACAAGAAATTGTTGAGAGAGATTAGATTAAGAGAAGTATGTAATGGAACATCAAGAAGTGCGATAAAAAGAAGGGCAAAGTTTCTAATGAGATGCAGAATCTGTGGAAAAAGTGAACATGTTGGACGCTGTGGGAAAAACACAACCGCATCCTGGATGAGTGTTTGAATATTGTTAGGAAGGAACGACAGGTGGTTATCCTAAAATCCCGATGGAATTCCGAGAGATAATTCAAATGCCTCATTTTTAGGAGTTAGGTTGATCGAGCGTTATATCAGAACTTTGGAGGATTTAGAAATCGAAGAATCAGGAACCCCTTAAGTTCGAGTCTTTTATTTTGTTTTATAAAATTTTCAGATAACTTCCGGAATTTCATAAAATTGGATCTTTATAAAATTTGAGGAGTTTTATAAAAGTTTTATAAAAGTTTTTTTTTTTTTTTTTTTTTTTTTTTTTTTAGATGTTTTATAAGAGTTGATATAAATTTATTAAATTTTTATAAGCTTTTATTAAAGTGTTATAAGGATTTTATTAAATTTTTAGAAATTGTTATGAAATTATAAAAGTTCCTTCAAATTTTATTTTAAGAAAATTTTATAAACTTATTTTTAAGACTTTAATTAAGTTTTATTAGAATTTGTATAAGTTTTATTCAAAAAATCATAAAAAAATCGAAAAACAGAAAAAATTGTTCACGGACCGATCCGCTTAATAATACGGACCGTCCGGGTCCAAAACATAAAACAGACGGGGACCCTTCTTTTCTTCTTCTTCTTCTTCCCTAATTTTTTCTAATGACCACTCACACCTAAACCCCACCTTACGAATTTTTTTAATTCCTTCCACAAAAATTCATCTCACACTACACCACTACTTGATTTCTTCTCATTATCATCTCCTCTCTTCAACACAAAGTGGAAAATTCAAAAAAGGGTCAAGAACAAGCTCCATTCATTCCGGCGACTTTAACACTTTTCCGGCCTATTTTTCAACGTTTTTTACACTATAAGGTATAATCTAGTTTATTTAGTTGTTAATTTTGTATTTTTCATAATTTTTTAGATTAATTTCAACTGTTTTGATTTTTGAATGTGTTGTGACATTGTTATTTTTTTTTTTGTTTTTGTTGTTGTTTTTGTTGATTGGCATTACCAATATCGTAGAATGGCTGAGTCGAGTACTAGAATCTCTAAAAGAGAAAATCAAAATTCCAATTTCAACTCCCGTCGTAGGCACAAATAATTTTATCACCCAAGAGGAAGTCGTAAGTTTTGAAAGAACCGCATCACCGAGGCTAAGAAAGCGTATGCAAAAATTTATAGTAAGTGTGATGTTCTCGTTGAAAAGGTTTAGATTTGGATGACTTAGGTGATGAAGTCAAAAATATCTTTAGAAAGCGCCAAAGGTTAGATTTAGCAAATGTAAGGAAGGTGAGATTAACACGACTATAGTAGCCGAGTTTTATTCGGTTTTATCTACTATGTCGGAAGAATACTTACTCGATGGAAATCAGACTTTACGAGCCGTAAATATTCCTTTTAACCCCGCCGTCATTAATGCAATTTTAGAGTTGAGGTTTTTCCGATGAGGAGGATTACGGGGTAGTCTATAATTTAGATGATCTCCGCTAGTTTTGAGCAGATCGCCTCGAGAGCCCAGACTGCTTTTGACCCGACCACGGTGTGGGTTGAAAATCGGTTTAATTACGGAACTGCTTTTAGGTTTAAGGCGATTAAAAGATTTATTAGCCATAATCTCTATCCTTCTCGTAAGCACACCGCTTTTGGAAAGGAAGATGTTTGTATTGCACGGCTATGGTAAATGATGTTAGAGTGGATGTTGGAAAGGTCATGTTTAAGAGGATTTTTGAGAGTATTGTCATCGCTGCACTGACCGAGTCATCTTTACTTCCCTTGTTTTATCTCTCGATTTATGTCGTAGGTTGGGAGTACCATTCCCGCCTAATGACAAGTTATCTCCGGCCGATGGAAATCGATTGGACCTAGTTTGACTAGTCTTCCGGATGGTAGTATTAGCTTTTGCTTAAAGACGCCAAACTCACCACCAAATCACCACCGCTTTTACATCTTCTTCTTTTCCATCTTTTTCTAGTCACCTCAACAAACTCCTTTCTCCAACACTATCACATATGACATGTTTCAATCTTTAGTGATGAGATGTTGCGCGCGTGGTCAAGCCAATGTGGCTTTATTCACGAGAGTACTAGCGGTGGTGTGATGATATTCGTAGAGGTTTAAGAAGGAACGAGCGCTTGCTTCGTAATCCTACTTTTGATGATCCCGCTTATCCACCTTGTCGGGCCCGATCCATATACCTTACCACGTTGGGAAACACCTATTCCACCACAATCGAGCTTTCATCCATCGTCATATCCTTTTGGAAGCCAATCTAGTGGGGGCGGTGTATTTTCGACAGTGTTCAAATGCCAAATGATGTCGAGTTGGGGAGGATTCACTGAGTATGCACATGTCACGTCTGGCATGAGTTCGATGGGTCTTGATAGTTCAGTCAGGACCACGACTTCAGCTTATCCATCAGCTTCTCAGTCGTTTCCAAGTTCGAGTTTTCAAGTTGATCCGGAGGAAGATTATGATGAAGATTGAATTTTAATGATTGATTAAACATGTTTACTACACATTTTATTGCATTCGACTTTTGTCATTTAACTATTGGTTTGTTTTCAATTTTCGTTACAATAGATTTTATAAAATTTTGGTTTGCATTTTAAATCGGTTTAGTTTTTATAAAAACTATAAAGAAAAAAAAACCCAAAAATAATTTTCGTATAATTACTACGTCATTTTACAAAATATAATGTGTCGTTTTATCCGTTCGTATCAAGTTAAATTAACTTTATAATGTATCTTCGAGGAAAGAGCTAGTAAGAGGCACGTGAAAGTAAATAGCCAAAAATCAAATTGACTTTCACCTCTGTCCCTCAGTAAAAGCAGGATGAGGCCGGACCGGTCCGGCCTATACTCGGCCCGATCCGTGAAGGGAAACAGCATGACTCATTTTTTGAGTCCATCTCGCTTCATCCACGTATGTATTACTTTCTATCTATATAAAGGAGGCCAGGGAATGAGGAAAGCATATAAATTTCTTTCACTTTGCCTATCTACTTCCAACCGTAATTTTATTTTTTATCAAGTTTTAAAAATGTCGAACCACTCACTCACCATCTCAGAATTCTTACGAGCCTAATACACCGGATCATCCGAATCGCAAGCCTCTAATGAGAGTATAAATTTACACCCTCGTTTTGCTAATTCTCCAATCCTATTGGAGAAAGGTTTGAATTTTGATAAAATTGATCAGTGGGGTAAAACTCTCATTAGGAGTTTCGTTGGAAAAAATTTGTAAGTACACCACGAGGGCGAATTAATATTACGGTTGTAAGGGAATTTTATTCGGCCCTACTTTCAACATTCGCGATAGAGTCTACACAGATTGTTCGTAAGAGGAGTGGTCGTTCCTCTCTCTTCATCTATCATCAACCAAATTTTTGAAATTCCACCGCTTATGCCACATTTTGAATTGCAATGGGGACTACAAAATCCTCTAATCATTTGAATAAAGTACACGAGTCTTTCCAATGTCTGCTCTCGCTTTTTGATACAAATCACGACATGTCTACACGAGCTTTACTTCCACATTTGAAGGCGTGGAAGCATTTTATAAATTCTCGAGTTTATCCCACCTGGGATTTTGGAAGTTTAACTGAGAATGAAATGCTTCTACTTTTTGCTTTGGCATTCGGTGTATTTGTTGATTGGGGTATATTGATTCAAAGGACGATGTCGACTTTGCAATAGCCGTGAGGTAGTAGGGGGAAACCTATGCCTAATTCTTGGTTGATATCACGCTTGTGTATTCTTCTCAATGGAGTAGAAGAGCCGAGACGGATGAAATTTTTCCGCCTGTAGAGATAGTCGGTTTGATTGCTACCGGTTGATACACCGGGTTGTTCGCCTACTATCTAGAGAGTTGTTATAGTTTGTTAGTAATATTTAAGTTTTAATAAGTTAATTTAAGTTTGCAGTCCTTTAGTTAAGTTTGTAATAATGTATCTTGTTTAATATATATGTCTTAGTTTTTTAAGTTGTTGTTTTTATTTAATGATATAATTAATATACGCTAAAATAAATTCGGAAAAATAACGTTGATAGATAATTTTAATTTTATTTTCGAACCTACTTTTTACTACTTATTGAACATCGGAGACGATGCCACTTCACGTAAGTGGGGAGTAGAGTTAGGTTAGAAAATTCATTAAAATTTTCGTAAAAAAAAAAAAAAAAAAAAAAAAAAAAATATTTATATTATATGTCTAATTTAGATTTTAAGAAGATTTTAAGTTTATATAATGGAATAATTAATATTAGATATTGTTTTTATAAAATTATAAGTATGATTGATATTTATAAGTAAAATTTTAGAATCATTTTCAATACGAATTATGAATTTGGAATTGGATTAAGTTTATTGATTTTTGGCACCACAAAAATATAACTATAGCCAAAAATAACCTACCTCACCTTGATTAGAGTGATCAAGACCTCACTCAAATTGTCAATTATGATTAAATAACCGAGCTTTAGCTATTTTGGTCTACATTTCCTGAAATACCGCAAGTTTGTGCGTCTTATAAAAAGAGATGGTGACGTAAAAGCTAAATTTTGGTATATGCTGAGATTGGAAAAATTAAATAAGTAGTAGTATATTCGATCTTACCTCATGACACTTGCAACATAGCCGATTTTGGTAATAAGTTCGGATATATTAATTAAGAACGAAGCACCATATTTACACAGAATTAATCAAATATCGTATCTTCCTTATCTCGTGATTAACAACTTAAAAATAAAAAGAACAAATCGGATGTAGCTACCAATGATTGGAGTGAGTAGGGTATTATCACGAAATGTCCTATATCACTATGAGGTAATTAAGCTCCCGATTGCCTGATGATAGTAGTCCAGCTAGGGTATTATCACGAAATGTCCTATTGCTGGGAATGAAGGCACAAGATAAATTGAAAAAGGAAAAGTTGAATCATAAGATCTCAGGAATTATTACAAGTTTAAGGAAACCGGACTTGTAATTTTCGATCGAAAGAGTAGTACTCCGATCAATCTTGATGAAGCAATGCCTGTAAGTTTGATTTTATACACACACTCACGCTTTTAGTTCTTAATCTTAAAAAAAAAAAAAAAAAAAAAAAAAAGAAGAAGAGAAGAGAGAAAATCTGAAAAAAGATGCTAAGAATATGTTTTTTTTCAAAATATAAAGATGTATGACGCATTTACTTGCTTTCTTCTCTTTTGATTCTTTTTTCCGATTAACCAACATCTTGAACCTAAACTCTATAAGCCATTTTTGTCAATTACTTTACTGAAATTTCCGATTCCAGAATTTCATACTAGTTGCGATAAAAAAATAATTCTGAAATTTTATTTCTTAAGTATTACATATATAATTTTATCTAAATAATATTTAATATTTAATGATATTTCAGCTATATACTCTTTCATCTCTTAAGATTTTAAATTAAGATAGATAATATATTTATAATATTGACAAAATATATTATAATCAAAAAATTATACTATCTTTTATTATCGCTTTTTTTAACTATGACGATCAAAAGCTAAGTGGGGAGTAATTTGATGTATTATTTTTATATGATTAAAAATATGTTATATTATTATGTTTTATCAACGAATTCTATATAAAATATATGAAATTATGGTATAAAGTGTTAGTCTTTATAATTTAGAGTGTTTAGTAATAATAATAATAAAAGTTGTAATTTTGTACCGATTTTAGTAAATCGGAGTTAATACGATGTCGATTTACGTGGGTATTTGTGATGTTTTATTGCAGATTTATAAACCAAGACCCGAGAATCGACATTTTGAAGTTTAATCATATCTCTGGAATGATTTAGAGAGTGCCACGAGTTTAAAGGGTCAATTGAATAGCTTAAGTGACAAGTAATTAATCAATCTGGATAAGTAATAATAGAGAAATATCTTCGATAAACGAATGGCTCATCAAAATGATATTTTCAGAAAAAGTGTTCTTCACAAAAGTTGTAGATTTTTCCAAGAGTGTTCCAATGCAATTTGAATTATGAAGATTGGAGGTCTAGAACTTAAACAAGGTGATCAAGTGGCTAATCGACTTGGATTAAGAAAAAATCCCGTAAAGGCTTCGGAGGAACACGAGGTCATCAAAAAAGCGTTATCTGGAGAAGAGTCCTTCATGAAAGTTGTAGAGTTTCTCGAGATCTTAATTTTGGCATTTCGTTTATGATTTTTGGAGGTCCGAACTCGAGATATGAATTTTACAAGTTATATATAATTATATATATATAAATATCTCCTACGCATACGCCGAGTTAATCATGGAAGTGGGGATCATCATTAGTCCGGACCGATCCGCCTAATACGGACCGTCCGGCCTTGGAAGTTTTTCCTATATAGTAAAGGCTCATTTGCGAAGCGCAGAGAGGTAACCATATATATATATAACAGTCTATATATATATATATCTCCTTCTTCTTTTTTTTTTTTTAGTAGTAGTAAATAAGGCCTTACGCCGTAATAATGTAGTATCGTTGTAATGCTCGAGAAAATCTCGGAAGTCGGTTTTGCTAAAGAAGTTGTAATGTCCGGAAAATACGATTTCTGAATCAACTGCCGTATTCGGGTAACTTTTCTTAAGTATTTATGTTTGTTTTTGTATTTTTCGTTGTTATAATGTTTTTAGGCTAAATATAATACTGGCCAAAACTATGTAATCGGTTTTATTTCGATCTTTTCGTTAAAGAAATGTTGTTAAGTTAAAATGACTAAAAATTGAGTTAATTGAATCTTTTTCTATTTTGATCATATTCATTTTGACATATTTAGTAGATCTGAGGAATTCATAATCTAATTATGAATTGACGCCTCGTAGTCAGGATTTGAAATAAAAGATAGAAAAACCGGAGGGTAAAATTGGCCGTGTGAACAACGTGATAACGGAATCCGATTTCCTAGCCGGGTAAATTTGTTTTGGGAGAAATGAATTTTATTATAATTTGTACTCGAGATCGTAATAATGTTAAATCATCGCTTTAATTGAAACTTAAACCGAAAGTTGAATCGTCCGGCTTTGACAACCGGAGCCTTTAAAATAAAATTGACCGCTTGACGAACGGAATGACTCCTTTTTATCTAAAGGTAGATTTGTACTGGGACTGTTTAGATTAATTAGTTTACCGTAATGATTGTGGATCTTGGATCGATGACAATGGACATAGGACAATTTCATACACTCGTGTGAGGAGGAATTGTTTACCTCAGAGTGCACCGCTTTCACTTACTCAATTGGACCTAAAATAAAAGGAGAGATCGAACACATTTCAATTAATCGAAAAGATCGTATAAACCAATTATATAAGTTTTGGCCATTCTCAAAATTATCTATTAATATCTTGGTACCTATATATTTATATCTATATATATATTTTGCAATTTATGTACATCTATATATATTTATATATCTATATATATTATATTAGAATAACTATTAAATTACATATTTATTTTATGTTAACTAGAATAGTAGTGATCTGTGTGATAAAATTGCGATTTAGATCGAGTTAATAATGACTCTTTTTGGTGTTTAACCACACGTAAAATAAATTACCAAGTTCCCTCGAGGATTCGACACCGACTCACCGGACTAGAACTACGATTTGACCCGGTACACTGCCGGTTAGGATCTGTATAGCCTAGAAAAGGTCCGTCAGCAGTGATCAAAACGGGGTGAAGGTGATATAGTAGGTCGAAGAGTGTGACCCACTGGAGGAGGGTAGAAAGTCCGATGCTGCTGGTGAGAAAACACTGGTGGAGGAGGGTAGCAAACTGGTGGTGGATAAATACTAGTTCTTTGGGGTACGAGATCGGTGGAATGTCTCCCACCACAGTGACACGTACTGGTGCTTCTCCAAGCTCTCCATAAATGTAGTTGTACCTTGGTTGAAATCACGGTGTAGTGTTCCGAATTGGTTGTGGTGACAAGTTCCTCTGAGAATCTGGGGTAGGGGTCGCAGTATGAGGGGGTGGAGTGGGGCTCGGATAAGGTGAAGGATTATGCCTCACAAAACCGCCTCTTACGACTGGTGTCAGACTTTCACGACGTACTCCTGAAGCTTCTGCACCCGCTCCGGTTCTAGTGAACACCATCCTGATGATCAAAGAAAGCCAGAACGTTACTAAAAGATTTAAAGAAAACTTATCTTAAAGAAAGGAAGCCAAAAAGACGCTTTCGCTCTGATACCAACTGTAACACCCCGTTCCCGGACACCGAGTCCTTATCCGGAAATCGAAACGTTCGGCACGCATAATACTAAATAAATAATATTACATGTAAGCCTCTACTACGTCGTATCAAATAAAAGCAAACGGAAGCTAAAATACTTGTGTAATTTTTTTCAAATAACCAAGAATAGAAATAAAGAACTAAAGAGGAAACTACTAGTTCCAATAATCCAAATCTATGAAATAAATGTAAACAAATGAATAATAAACAATGTCCTCAAGTCCGGCGTCCTCAAACGTCGTCATCAAAGTCCTCCTCGAACTCTTCATTTACCTGTTCATCTTCTCTCCCCCAAACACATAAATAAACATGCATTTGAGGTAAGTACAACGTACAAAGTAAGAAGTAGAATCTACAACATAATTAAGGTTTATTATTAAAGGATTTGTCTTAATGAGACCGACTCAATTTAGGGGTTCAATCCATGCCCATCGACACGCGCATGACTATACGCTTCTAACTTATCTTATCTTTGTTACATCATTACTCAAGACGCAATGCATGGTGAAAATTCCACCACGAGATATACTTGCCAACTATGGTGATTAGCACCGGTAGTCCCGTGATCTCCCCGGTATGCATATACGTTCGATGGATTTCCTCCACTACCCTTCAGCCTTTTGAGCCAGTAGCATTGTCCACCTTTGTATGAACGTATCACATCGCCGATTTGAATCAGTGCCTAACCAAGAATAAAACTCACCTTATCGACTCTATTCCCTCCCTTAGACACCTAGACATCACATCCTAACAATTACACAGACATTGATGAACTCTAGTTCATCAAAGCACAAGCCCTTTCATGCCCTTCCGACGGATCCGAACTTCAATTCCCTTTAAGAGTACATTCGGTGTTTTAACTGAATGAATCAGAAGTTCAATCGAAGCTTGTTTATGTTTAATTAATGTTATTTGATCATGAAACAATGTTTAAAATCCAAAACATAGCTTAAAACATCATTATATAGAAAACTGGGGCAATGCGCGCAAGATTTCTCTCGGAATGCGTCGCGCATTCCTCGCCTTGAAAACTCTGTTTCAAGCAATGCGTGCGCATTGTGCTCAATGCGTACGCATCCCAAGACCAGAAACTATTCTAAACTTTCTGTTTGATCAATGCGTGTGCATTCTTATGAATGCATACGCATCCCCCATCCAGAGAGCATCCTGTATGACTCTGAACCAACAATGCGTGCGCATTCCCTTGAATGCGTACGCATTGATCTTGCTGTAGCTAACCTGGGCAATCTTGTAACAGGAATGCGTGCGCATTGTGATGTGATCCGAGAACCGAATCAGATCCGAAATTGCCCAAGGACTTGACTGATGGCACTAATACGACGAGCACCGCGACTTTAGCTAACTCGTAAATTAAGAACCTTGGTATGACCTCAACCCTTAGATAACCCGTATCTAAGAACCTTGGTATACGAACGCCACAAGGTCTGCTCAGAACCTTGATAAGTTCCGTTTGGAATCCACCAAACACGGGTTTGGAATCCACCAAACACCAACGTGAGAAAACTCACCCAAAGCTTAAAGCTTAAATATAATATATCAAAATTTGTCTTTGTTTGTTGATTACAATGACTCTTAATGCCTTTATGTAGGCTACAAAATAAAATACTGACAATCTCCTAACCGATGTGGGACAAATTACAATGTAATTTTCGCCACTTTATTTGGTAACAAATCTAAATCAACCCTAATAAGCCCAAACGGCTATTATTTGCTAAAAATAAACACCTGGCCCAATATACTAACATATGGGCAACTTTTGACACGGGCCTAAGGCCGTTTTATTCATTAAAACACCGAAAATTAAAATAAATATAGCAGAAAAGCCCTAGAATCCTGGGCAATGCGTACGCATCCTATGCAGAAAAGCCCTAGAATCCTGATTTTCATCTCTTAACGATCTCTACTCGATTCCAAACGTTTTGTACACTAAATATAGCAGAAAAACAACTTAAAAACACAACTTTCTCAGGTCCTAACGACCCTTATTCTATAAACAACATCTAGATAAATCCTTGGTATAAAACGCTTTAAAATCATGATCTAACTACTCCAAACCATAATTAGATTGTAGGAAGAGCTTCTTACCTTCATCAAGCTTATTCCAACTCCAAGAACTCAGAAAAACAGCAGCTAAAACCCCCTTCTCTGCAGGAAACATGTGTGATAAATCCAAACTTAGATTAGATTCAATCACACGCTTCTAAACGATAAAAACTACGAATTGATGAGTTTGAATCCATCAAACTCGAAGAAGAACAGGAATTAGGGTTTAAACATACCTTATCAAAACTCCAACTTTCTGAATTCAAAACGAATCCTTCTTCACAACGATTCCGGTGCTCGACTCTGATCTGAAAACCGTCAAGGATTGAATTAACAACTGATGAAAATTCCCTCAGCACTATTCCCTTGCTCTTACACGCAGAAGGTGAATTTGGAGGTGGAAAAATCTGATTAAAAGATTAAGGGGCTGATTAGGTTGATTTTTCCTTAAATAGGAAAAATCCCAAAATTACCTAATTTCAATGATTTTCCTTAATCACCCTTATTAAATCAGATTTTCTTCCTTAAATATATACATATATATCTCGAATTCTATATATATATATATATAATTACCAAAATAATTAAACTCCGAATAAAAGTAACCGAACCCAATATTTCGTTTTCGCAAAATGACACGTCTGCCTTTTCACGAAAATCGAAATATTACAGGTTGTGTCACCCGTTGTGTCAATTTAATTATGTCATTGTGCTCACTTGTTTTGTATCTTCGAGAAAATAGAAAGATTAGAAAACAAATGTTATCAAAGTAAATAAGTTTTAGCCGGCGACTTTCTACATTTGTCAATTTAATCCTATCAATTTACTTTTTTTTAAATGATAAAGACGATCATTATTACCGAACCAAACCAAGTTCTTTGACTCCGGTGGTAAGTGACTTGAGAATACCTACGAATGTCACTGGTTCGATTCTTCTTCGATACGTCATGTTGAAAGAGCTCTTGGTCGGGCCTTATGCCTAACCAAGAGTCAGACTCTACAGGCACGACCTGAGGCGAACTCCGGATTAGCCGAACCAGTTGATCCGGAAACCAGGACTTTAAGAAGGAAAAAAATTATTACCAAACCAACAATAACCTATAAATAACAAGTCAAAATGACTCAGCAAACCTTAATTAATTTGTTATTTTCATATCATACTTTAGGATTGGGAGAAAATTATTGAGTTTAGGAAAATCAATGGCTCCGGAAATCTGTATACATACATAATTATGCTTTCAAAGATGCATTAAGAATAATAAATTCTAGGTGTTAGAATATGTTTTGATGATGGGTTGTTTGAAAATATGCCTCGGTTGCATATGAGTTTGATTAATTTTTTCAAAATACCTTTTATGTTCCCTTAAAAAAAGAAATACCATTTATGTGTGAGTTGACATTTTTGCCTATGCACTAAGATCAATTGTAATAGCTCAAAAATTGACTCCATTTTATACAAAATCAATAATTATAACGCAATTCTAAAGGCACCCATGTAGTTATTTCGACACCATATTTTACATACAATTTTTATATGTGAATGTGGTGCCGGAAGTAAAAATAGAGGTGTCTTTAAAATTGCCCTAATTATAGATGGAGTCTTATTTTTTCTGACATTGTAACAGTCATTAAAATGATAGATCGCATCTAGATGGAATTCTATATATTTCAACTATCTCTTTTGTTAGGATAAACTTTATCCTCGTTCCTAGCAGAAATTCGGTTCTATTTATATTTAGTTTTTCATAAACTATTCTTTTAAATAAATAAAAGTCATTACCACACTTAACTTGAATTATCATATTCATGATATCTATTTTGTGGTCCCTGCCATCAAATAGACTCCATAAATCAAAATGGTCACTACAGTTACTCTAATGGCCTTGAAGCATCAATGCTTACGTCATATAGCAAAGTTTGTATTTTTTTTTTTGCAGGATTTAATTTAATTATCAATTAATTAATAGTTAAAATAATTTATAAAATTAATTTTAGCCTCAAAATTAAATATTTTATTATTTTAATGAATTAACTTAATTGTTTTAATTAAATCTCTTATTTAAAACAACTACATAATACAAAACTTGTGGATATATCTCTTATTTAATTAAATCTCTTATTAAGCAATTACACTCTTATTTAATAAATTATTTTAATTAAATCTCTTATCGAGCAACTACAGAATACATTTGATATATCTCTAGTAGATGTCAGGAGTGACAGAGGTGGAGAATTTACGGATACTAGTCTCATAGATTTCTGTGAGCACCTTGGTGTCCGTCATGAATTCTCTGCTCCTCGAACTACCCAACAAAATGGAGCTGTTGATCGTAAGAACGGAACACTACAAGAATCTGCACGAACAATGCTGAATGAGTTCAAGGTGCCTCGATTTTATAGGCTGAGGTTGTAGCTTGTGCATGTTATATAGTGAATCGAGTGTCTATAAGACACATACTGCACAAGACGCCCTATGAAGTCTTAAGAAACTGGGCTCCGAAAGTTAACTACTTTCACATTTTCGGATGCAAGTGTTTCGTGTTGAACGATAAGGGAAATTTGGAAAGGTTTGCATCTAAGTCCATCGAATGTATATTCGTTGGTTATTCAGAGATCTCACGGGCATATAGATGCTACGATCCAGTTTCTCGATGTGTTCTAGAATCCATTCACGCTTCCTTTCATGAGTCATTTCCTTGACTAACGTGTGCTCAAGTGTGCAAGATAATCATCTAAGTAATGAGCAGTTGGACTTGGACGCTGATTTTGAGCTACTTCTCCCGGCTCAAAACGACACATCCCCTAGAGTGGAAGTAGCACATGAGCCTGTTGTTGACTCAAAAACACCCATTATGGATGACATCATAGAAAATGAGGCTCCCAATGAGGAAAATATGCAAGAGGAAGCTGTTGGTGCTCACCAACACAGATGGGAATGATATCACACTCCTGATCTAATCATAGGCGATCCCCATGCTGGTTTAAGCACCCGAAAGTCCACTAAAGTTCCATCATGTTTGCATGCATTTGTTTCCAATATCGAACCTAAGAAAGTTGATGAAGGCCTTTTAGATAATGAGTGATTATAGGTATGCAAGAAGAGCTTCATCAATTTGAAAGGCAAGATGTTTGGAAACTCGTACCCCTACCCAAAGGTAGAACCTCGGTAGGCACTAGATGGGTCTTTAGGAATAAGTTAGATGAAGATGGTAAAGTCGTTCCGAATAAGGCTAGACTGGTGGCACAGGGTTATACCTAAAAGGAAGACATCGATTATGATGAGACCTTCGCCCTAGTTACTTGGATGGAAGCCATTCGACTTTTAATCCCATTTGCATCTGGATTTAGAATAAAGCTCTATCAAATGGATGTCAAAACGCATTCTTGAATGGACTTATCGACGAAGAAGTGTATGTTCATCACCCCTCGGCTTTGAGGATACACTTCACCCCAATTATGTCTTCCGTCTCGAAGGCACTTTATGAACTCAAACAAGCACCTAGAGCATACTACGATAGATTGTCATCAATGCTTTTAGCCAATGGTTTCATTAGGTCCAGGGTAGATAACACCTTGTTCATAAGAAAATCCGACTCTGACATCCTAGTTGCCCAGGTCTAAGTCGATGACATCATCTTCGGTTCAACCGAACCTGCTCGTTGCAATGAGTTTTGATACTCTGATGTCCACTTAGTTTGAGATGTCAGCTATGGGAGAATTAAGTTTCTTCCTCGACTTACAGATCAAACAGACACAGTCCGGTACACACATAAGTCAAACTAAGTATATCAGAGATATGTTCACCAAGTTTAAGTTTGACAATTTGAAACCTGCTACGACTCTTATGATTTCGTCAGTCAAACTTACACTTGATGAAGATGGTGAGTCATTTGACTCTCACTTATATCGGTCTATGAACGGTTCTCTGTTATACCTGGCCGCATTGAGACCCGACATTTAGTTTGCCGTAGGACTATGTGCACGTTTTCAAGCAAACCCTAAGATAGCTCATTTTAAAGCTGTAAAGCAAGTTTTCCGATATCTCAGGCACACACCCACACTGAGCCTCTGGTTCTCTCGTGGTTCTTCACTTGCATTTCTCGCTTACAGCGATGCCGATGATGGTGGTTGTCGTATTGAACGGAATAATACTAGTGGTACTTGTCAATTCTTAAGTGATAGACTCATTTATTGGTTTTCTAAGAAGCAACTTTAGTGTTTCCCTTAGCACTACCGAGGCTAAGTATGTTGCCTTAAGCAACTGCTGTGCCCAACTCCTCTGGATCAAGCAACAACTAGCGCACTTTGGCATGTCTCAGTAGATTGTTTACTGAGTTTATTGCGATAGTACCAATTAAATAGACTTAGCAAACAATTACAGATTGCACTCCAGGGCCAAACACATAGATATCTGGTATCGCTTTATACGTGACCACATGCAAAATGGTACTAGATCAATTGAGTTTGTGCAAACCGAGCATCGATTGTTGATATTTTCACGGCCTTTACCCTATGCCTCGTTTGAAAAGTTGCGTAGTGACCTCCATATGATATCTCTATGATCCATTTTGCTTAGTTTTCAAATTAATGGGGAAAAGTACGTATATAGGGGGGCTATAATATCTAGGGGAACGTTATAGGTATTTTGAAAATTATTCAAAATAGGTGAATGTTGAAAAATGAGCCCCTGCTGTATATGAGTTTGATTACTTTTCCCTTTTGCCCCTGCACTGACGGCATTGAAGCATCAATGCTTACAAGATATGGCAAAGTTTTGTACTTTTTTTTTTTCAGGATTTATGATTTTAATTATTCCAATTAATTAATAGTTAAAATAATTTATAAAATTAATTTTAGCCTTAAAATTAATTTTATGATTATTTTAATGAATTAAATTAATTGTTTTAATTTAAATTTCGTCTCCCAGGAAAGAAAGAAAAGAAAAAAATCATGGATGAAACTTAATATATAACACCGGGAAATATTTAGGTGGTGCATCCGCACGGCGCAAATACACCTATAAAAAACACCTTAAAAAACACAGGTGTTTGATACACCACCCAAAAATTTCCCTATAACAACATGAGAGATTCTTAGCCAGAGTATCCCAAAATAGATGGCACCACACCAATCTCATTGAAACACACCAAGTTTCATTCCAAACACAAAAGCATTTATAGTTATATATAGGTTGAGCAAAGACAACCAGATCTTTTACATTTAACTATACATAATAACATATAATATTCTTTCATGGAGCCAAGCTGACAGCCTCTTGTAAAGAGATGGCATCCCCTTCATTTTGATTTTCTTTCCAAACTTTAATTTTCAGTGCATAAGAAGTAGCAGTAATCAATCGCTTGAGCGCAGAAACCGGAAAAGGTCCTCTTTTCTTGCCATCTGGACTCATAACCATCCATAATATGTGTTCTGGATCCTCATATACCGAAACACTTGATTGATCATTATTATCTTCATCATCATCGCTATCCAATTGAATTACCTGTTGTTTAGCCGCCATGGAGGCGGGCTCTTGCTTCAGGGATTCTTTCGGTTTAACAGTTGGATTCATTTCCTTGTGTGTATCGGTCTGAGTCATCTGCCTCCTTGGGGTATTTGTATTTGTTTGAGCAGGACTATGTTTTTGTTCTGTAACCCCCCAAAAGAATCATCATAATATTAGGAGATCAACATATGAATAATATACAAGCAGAAATTAATCAACACATGAATGCAGCTTCTTTTTGTGCATATTCTCAGGGGGGCATTATAACGTTTTTCGTGTTGTGAATTCGTAAGGTTGAAATTTTCTCACCTGAGGTTTGATTGTCTTGTAATTTATCATTGAGGCCATCATTTGACAGTGGAGATGCTTCGCTTTTTTTCCCCTCATTTCCGGCTTTTCTTCGCTTTCTTCTTCACCTGCAACAGCTTCTGGGATTACTGTGGGATAGGTTTGAAGCAACCGTGACTGCTCCGATTTCAACTGAAGAATCTTTTTCCTATCCAGATAGTCAGACAACGTACGAGGAGAAACTTCATAGTTAAGGGACATCATATTTTCATAAACCACAAGAACAATTCAAGATTTAAGATTCTGATCAAACAGTTAATTATTCCGTAAATAAGGATATTCTCTTCTACGTCCTTTCTCATTTGCATGATCAATCAGAATATCCAACTTCTTCAGTTCTCTAACAATCCACTGACATCCACAGAAAACAAGAGGTTAAGTATAACCAGAAGGCATAATCTATTCCAAATTTTCAAAGGATCATTATATAATAATGATACACAAACCTGATATCTTAAGGCGGGGACATTAGAAATATATTCATTTTTATATATGTTAGTTACCAGAAAAAAAAAATACAAGTGTACATACATCCTTTGTAATATCCTGATGCAGATCATTGGCCTTCTTTTGAAGTTCCACCTGCATAACAAATCTTATTATTAGATGAAACTACATTTCTTTTCTAATTACAGTAATGTTGTATTGTAAGCGAGAATTCCCATTCTTAAGATTATTTAATGGCACAAAAGGCAACACCGACGAACCATTAATGCAACCAACATGGTTTTTCACATAAGTATCGATTGATTTCATACACATGTGGGAAAAAAGCCACAAGGATTGAAATTCAAAAGTTTCTGCTGCTAAAAATCCATTCTTGCCCTTTTTTTTTTACATGATCGGGTCAGAACGTGTTTTCCGTATTTCTTTCATAATGTGCAAGTACATACAATTTCATATTCTTAGGGAAAGCGGGTTGTGTCCGTTTAAAATGGAAAGAAGGCATTAAGATTGTTAAAGCACAACATCAAAACATGCAACTTTAAAAAGCAAGAAATACTTACTACAGTAGGCTGCTGAATTAGACCATCTTTCATTCTCTGCCACAAATCTTTAACTTCTTCCTACATTAGATGCAAAAGTGCCACATGAATACTTCACTTGCCACAAGATAAACTTAAGGACAAATCGTACTTACCAGTAGAAAGAATACGTGTACAAACAACACGCCATACATTTTCAGCTAAAAGTAGGTTTACCTCTGAGATGTCACCTTCTGATAGCAAGCTTATACTAATCTCGTTTAGCATATTTGTTACACAAAGGTTTATCTCTGACTTGTCACCGGTAGTTGAAACTCGTTTAACACCTGAGAAACCATTGACATGCCTGCTTACACACACACACACACAAACGCACACACAAAAACACAAAACAATACGATTTTATATACAGATCATTGGATAACCGAACCTGTCACTTGCACGAGCTGATGGGAATTTTGCTGCCAAAAATCGTTAGGGTCTGGCTTCACACGGACAAAGCTTCCAATGATCTTGTTTTCAAACGATGATGGATGCTTTGAAAGTTCTTGCACCAAGCTTCTCCTCAGGTAAACTAGATTGATGTTATGTTTTGAAATTGATGCATGAGTACTAGTAGGAGGGACAGTAATAATTTGTGCCACTTTCCTCGGGCGAGATTCTTTAACTGATTTTGATCCTCTTTCCAAGTCATCATTTTCGAAATAATTCTCTTCTTCTTCTGATGATGATGATTCCTCTATGTTTTCAGCAAAGTGGGCTTCGAGAAGATCGTGAATCTTATTAATCTTGAGTATTTTCTTCCGAAAATAGAACACAGCTTTTAAATCACAATTTATAGTTTTCTTCTTTACAGGGTCATACAAGTTCTGATCTTTAACATATCTATTGATCAAAGTAGTTACATCAAATCGAGACATTTTTTGTTCCGTGTCTTTACCCATCTCCTTGAGAAATTTTATAAGAGGCTTTGACCCCCACCCACAAAATTGCAGGCCCTTTGATTTACTACCATGCTTGCTTGCTGCAGAAAGCTTTGCCTTTTGCTCCTTCTTTTTAGGTGTCGGCTTACAATCTATAACATTATCTAAGCTGACAGAATCAGAATTCAATGACCCGTCTTCTGTTGTATCAAATTCACCTGAATCAGATTCAGTAAGGAGGTTCTTGCCAGCCCTTAGCCTCTCTTTTGCAGCACGAAGAGCGTCCACGCTAAAGCTTTCTTTTATATTTTGGATCTTGTAATAATCCTTAAAAAAAGCTTCCACAGTTTGATAATCATCAAAGTCCACCTTCTCCTGGTAAGAAGCACACTTTCAGACAAGATATTCATTGGTAAAAAATAGTGGAAGGTAGAAGGCATTGCATACCCACACAGTCCTAGAAAACACACACACACACACACACACACACACACACACTACAATTGATTTAGCAAAAGTATGGTGGTTAATATACTTAGGTTAGACGAGCAAGTGGAAGAACACAATTCACAATAAGTTTTATGAAATATCTGCTAACAGATTTCCAAACATCAGAATTGTCAATTCAAGTAACAAAAGTTATCATAATAAGCCATAACATCTTTACCGTTGCAGTAACAACAAAATACGCAAGTGTTTATACGAATAGATTGATTGGCTTATTTGTTCATCCAGCATAACAGGTAATAGGTGTTTGTATGCTATCCATAGATACACGTGGAATTCTAGAACAGAAGTCAGATAGAACATGTTTCGGGCATAGACATATGACAGACATGATTCCAGCAAGCGTTCAACCAAATTTCTAAATAAAATTTCAATTACAGGCAACTCAAGAAGTACTATGATTCCTTTGGTTAAGCAAATGGAATCCAAGAACAGCTGACAATGTCAAACATATCTTGCAACAGAGAAGCCCTAAACACCACATATAACCAATCACCCAAACAAAAAAGGACAGGAGTTTGATATGTTAAATTTTGACCATTATGCAGCAGGATATGCAAAATAATAGATTATTGTTTGTCAGAAATCAAGCAAGCTACTATTTCAATAAGAGGAACTTGAAAAAGTAAGCTACTTGTTCGAAGAATCGAAAAAAAATATAATTGGAAAAGTATTATTTTCTATGGCTTTGATGCTTTTCATTGTAAACCGTCGAAACCATAGAAAACTTACTTTTCCAATATCCCAAAAGGTGGGCATACTTTTTTCAAACTTTAACCAGGTCAATGCATATTTTTCAAATATCCCTTCAAACGATTTCTGGAAAGCAGAGTATGTTGATGCCATGATGTATAAGTGCAACCATAAGAAAACTTTATATGTATCTGCAATTAGCAATGCATGTCCTTCATACCCCGTCAGAGTCTGCATCTTTGCCTTCCTCCAAAAGAAGCACAACCTTTAAACAAATTCCGCAGAATCCATACTTCCCTTTGAAGTTGACAAATTCTGAGCCATAAATGCAGCGAAGACATACTGCCTTGGGACAATAATAACAATAAAACTCAGATGCTTTCTTGCAACCGAGACAATAGTGCCGATCTGCAACAGAAGTACATTGTTAAGAGTCACATATCAGTTGAACATTCAGAACAAAAAAAGTTCGAATTAACCGCTGATCTGAACAAAACCATAGTTAGGCCTAAATAGCCAGTCCTATAGAATACTATGGTAAACTGCATCAAGGGGGGAAAAAGAGTTTGAGAGACTCACTGCAATGCCACGTTTGTTTTGAATTCAGAAACGAATCGTCCTTCCCAATGCAGTGGAGGTGGTATGCTTTCAGACAGCCCCTAGAAAGATCTCAAATTTAAAAGATGTGCTATTCATGACAAAATGGTAAAACAGATGAAATGTCTATTGAAACACACACACACACACACACACACACACACACACACACATATACACTCCTTTTTTTTCCAATTTGAATGTTTCAACTTGGATGAATAAATCAAAATTTAAGATTAAACTAATAGTCTTGAAATACCAGCACTAATCCTAATACTAAAAATAACAATAATTGGTAGATCAAAACGTAAGTAAAAATGTTAAATGACAATCACAAAAACAGAGTGTTATTACCACGTGCTATTGCTCAGATGACCACAGATTTCTTCAAAAAAGAAAAGAAAAACAAAAGGAGGACATGAAAAGTGCCCTCTTCATTGTATATCTGAAAAGGCATCTGCGGTTACATCATGCAATCGCAACACAATGCTTGTAGGAGAATTCTTGAATGGGGACCTAGGAGGGGTGGATGAAGAGTCCTTGTACTGTACACCAATTTCCAGTTTCCAATTTTTTCAATTTCCAAGATAAGACACTACACACTACAGAATCCTACCACCAAAATTCAACCATAAATAAAATAAAAAAAAGCAAGCTTTTTTCTTTTGCCAGGAAAAAGAAGCAAACTTTTAAATGATGGAAAAGAAACATCACAAAACAGACTCACCTGTAGTCACATATAACTAAATCCCCACCATCTTTGCAAGAGAAACAATAATCTTCTGCAAGATCTTCCTTCTTCAGAGGCTTTCTGCTTTTCCTCTTCTTCATGGTGACGATTGATGATCTTCAGAGAAAAAAAAAAAATCAACCCCACTGGAAGAAAAATCAAATGTGACTATTTGACTACGGTAACTTCTGGAGAGAAAAAAAATGGAAGAAAACAACCATGCAAAGATTGAAACTTTGACAAAAAAAAACCATTCCATAAAAATGCAAAATATAACTTAATTCTTAGTTGAGAAATCAACAGTCACAAGAAAAAGGTGAGTGATCAACTGAAAACCCATTTGCTGAAACCGGGTAGGTATGATCAAAATGTACCTTGTATGATGAGAGAAGCAGCAAGCCAGCAATGGGAGATTTTGGGAGTGTGTGTGGGTGTGTTTTTTTTTTTTTTTTTTTTTTTTTTCCTTTTGGGAAGAAACTTTGGGAGTTTCAAGAGGAATGAAACGGACAGCAGATGATGTGGGGTTTAAATTTTTGGGGAGGGGGAGGGGTGGGTGTTTTTTTTTTTTTTTATTTTTTTTTTTAAGAAGGACGTTTGACTAAAGCTTTGGTTGCCCTAACTGGGTGTATCAAAGCTTTGGCTTATATGACTTATTTTTATATAAATAGGTAAGATACCTAATTTACCCTTTTTTAACTCTCAAAATCCGGTGAGCACCACCCTGAAATCAGATTTTCCAGTGAGCCAAACCTAATTCCCAATTTTCCCGCCCAAAATTGCCCCCAATTTCCCCGCCCAAAATTTCCCCCCAATCAAACACGACCTGTATAGATTAGAATATTGTCAGAACAATGGGCAAAAATGCACCATTTTCACAGTAAGCACCATCGATTTGAAGCACCCAAATCCTTTAAGTCCGACTCCATTATCGATTAAGCCCCCAAATCCATCATTTTAGTGACTGGATTAGAGCAAAGCAGGTTGATTCCCACAAAAAGAATTCCCGAAATCCCCCATTTTTTGAGCCGAGTTAAACAGAGCAGATTGCTCAAACTATCTCACGGGTATGTCTTATTTTTCTTAGTTTTGGAGCATTTCTGAAATACATGTTATTATAATAAATAAAATGTAATGAAGTGTGGAAGAAGATGCCTTGAAAGTTGGCTTGAGCAACCTTTTTTGAGACCATCGTTGGCTTGTACAGTCCCACTTAAGTATTGAATTGAATTCTTCAAGTACAGTCATGTGAAAGTAGTTAAGTAAATAATAGACAAAAACAAGTTTGAAGTTGTTATCTTTTAAGTCCATTGTTGTTTGTTTTTATCTATATGTAATTGTTCATTGTATTGTAGGATATTGTTCATGGGTAGGGTACGCAACATTTCGGTATATGTATGTTATCCGGTTGAGTTTGGGAAGAATGTCGATGGTGATTGGTTTTGGAAGTATGTAGGAGATGAAAAGGAACATGTGACCAAGCTTTTAAACGTGAAGAAAAGCGTTTCATATCATGAATTCTATGAGCTGGTGAAAGAAGAAATGGAATTTGATACAATGTTGAATGATTTTGAAATGAAAATTATGGCTCCTATTAGTAAAACTTCACCGATGATAGTTGATTGTGATAAGGTTGTGAAAGTGTCCTTAAGTGTTTGGGATCCAAAGAAAGATGTGATATTAGTAAGTTTGAAAGCAAAGGATAACATAACACAATTTGAAGGGGAAGCAACACAGGAAACAAGTGTTCAAATGGATGAACATGCTATTAGAAGTCAAGAAACACGTCAGTTGGTATATGTGATGGGAACCCAAGAAACAAATGGAAACAGTGAGGTAAATGAGAGATTTGATAGAATCGGGACCGATGAACGTTTTGAGAGTACAGAAAGTGTTCATATATTTGAAGACACTTTTCTGATGTCCATGGGTGAGGATGTAAGTTTAGTATCACAAGACCCCCTGAATGAGGAGTTTTTGAATGGTGATGGCTTGAATGAACAGGACCCCATGAATGATGATGGCTTCATTGCACAGGGCCCCCTGAATGTGGATTCGTTGAATGATGATGGTTTGATTGCACGGGATCCCCCGAATGTGGATTCTGTGAATGGTGATGTCTTGAATGCACCGGAACCCGAAACTGGTATCCTTATGGAAGGTGTAGATACTGTGAGCATTCATGAAGATGTAGACATACACGTCAACGACTTGTTCAAATCGAAATTTTTTTTGGTGTATAAGCTTGAGTGGTTGGCTGTGAAGCATCATTTTCATTTTAAATCACAAAAGTCAACCAAAAGCCTTTATGTAGTGAAGTGTGAAGGGCAGAGATGCAAATGGCGGTTGCGAGCAACCAAACCTGTTGCAAGTAAACGCTTTAAAGTTACACAGTATAAATTTAAGCATACTTGCCGACCTATTATTGGTACAAAAGATCACAAACATGCTTCCTACAAGCTAATTGGTAGACATTACTGTTCGAGGTTTAAAGATGGCAACCGTGTGAATTCACCGAGGGATTTATAGAGTGACTTTTTGGAAGAATTTGGATATGAGATAAATTACGACAAGGCGCACGATGCCAAGTTATATGCTGAGGCAATCATCCGGGGACCACGAAAAAAAAGTTATGGAAAATTACCTAAGTATTGTCATCGGTTGGAGTTGGCAAACCCGGGTACTTTGACGGATATTGAAACTGAACCAAACAACGGGTTCTTATATTTTTTTTATGGCACTCGGTCCAAGCATTGAGGGGTTCAAGGTGATGCGTAAGGTCGTTTCCATGGACGGAACGCATTTGAAAACGCCTTACAAAGGTGTTCTACTTGTGGCAACGTGTCAAGATGGAAATAGACAAATATTTCCAATCGCATGGGGTGTTGTTGATTCTGAGAATACGGAAGCGTGGGGATGGTTCTTTGAAAGGCTGAAAAAGATTACAGGTGACACCGATGATCTAGCAATACTTTCTGATCGTCATGATGCTATAAAGGCAGGATTTGAGAATGTGTTTGAGAATGCGCATCAAGGATTTTGTACTTATCACTTGCAAAAGAATTTGAGGAGTCGTTATCGAAATAGAAATATCTCAAGGCCGTTTATGGATGCTTCAGCGGGCTTATCTTGAAGCGAGTTTAAGATTTGCTACTGAAAAATTATGCGGATTATGTCCGGAAATAAATGAGTATTTGGGTGAATCAACATTCCTTATTGGTCTAGATGTCACTTTCGGGCTTTACGGTACAATATAATGACAACTAACGATCTTTGAGTCTCTCGAACAGTAAGTTTAAGCGTGCTCGGGAATTTTCAATAGTTGGCCTGATTGAACATATCCGAGGGGAAACGCAGCAGTGGTTTGCCGACAGAAATAAAATTGCTACAAATTGGGGTACCTTTCTCATTGACAAGGTGGACAAAATAATAAAAGGACACTACAAGAAGGTTAATCGGTATATTGTTTCTAATATTGTTGATGGTATTGAGTATGAGGTATTTGATACGTCAGGTCAGTTGTCTTACATTGTTCATTTGGATGCACGAAAGTGTACGTGTAAGCATTTCGATTTAGAGAAGTATCCATGCGTGCATGCAGTAGTTGTGGCAAAGCACATAGGGAAGCATGCCCACGATTATACCTCTCCTTATTATACCACCGAGTATTGGAGGAAAGCTTATGCTCAATGTGTGTATCCTTTGCGAACGCAGCGGGGATTGTGGTTATCCCGAGACGCGTCTTGAGCAAAGTGGTATTGCCACCGACGCCGTGACAAGAGACAACCTGGGCGTCCATCAATAAAGAGAAAAGCATCTGCCGGGGCGCGTCAGACGCCCATCAAAAAGAGAAAAGCATCCGCCGGAGACGGAAAAAGAGAGGATGTACAATGTCGTAAGTGCAAGGGATTCGGCCATAACATTACTACTTGTTCGCGTTTGATTGCCCCCACTTGTTGACGAGGAACAATGACTATTATGATGTCTAAGTTTGTAACATAATGTTTAAGAGCGATGTTGAGCGCGGTATTGTAAGGAATTTGTAAGGTGTTGATGTTTTTGTTGGTCGGATGTTGTTTTAACTAGTTGGAACAATGACTATTATGATGTCTAAGTTTGTCACATAATGTTTAAGAGCCAGTATTTGTTGATTATTTAGTTAGTTAACTAGTGCAATAACAGATTTAAGTTTGTTTTCCACTGTCATGATAACAGATTTAAGTTTGTTTTCCACTGTCATGATAACGAGTTGAAACTTGTTTTAAACTTGACTACTTTCACATGACAATAGTTGAAGAATAGCAATAGTTGGGGGGAAAACATCGAACAAAGTTAATCAAAGTAGGAATTTTTTAGTACAAGGCAACATTTTTCAAAAGTAATAACAAAACAAATGAAGTTTTCATTTTTCCATACCAACATGAAAATAAAAAACAACATTTTTCAAAAGTAATATCTTTTTCCTCTTGAATGACCTGAAGAAAGGGAATACTATGCAAAAATCTACTTCCCCAACAGAGACAAAATCATCACATCATCATCATCTTCTTCTTCTTCTTCTTCTTCTTCTTCTTCTTCTTATTCTTTTATATTGACTAAAGAAGAAGCAGATAACATCCCTTTCTCTTCAAAACAACTACCTCAACTTCTTCAACGTTTTTCCTTCTCTAAAGGATCTCCACAAGCAATAGCCATGGAAGATGCATTAACAAAATGTGAAATGAAGCCCATTAAAGGAGAGATCAAGTTTTGTGCTACCTCAATAAAATCCATCCTCGATTTCGCTAGACAAATCTTCGAAACCAGAGGCCATGTGGAAGCTTTATCAACAACATATGTTACAGAATTATACAATTACTGAAAACCCACTGCAAATCTGGCCTCCAAAGATGGTGCCTTGCCATACAACATCTTAATTTTGTGATGTTTGCAATATAGCCGGCTTGTTGCAGAGGCAAATTCGTGTGCCCCAATTTAGGGTTCTTCAGGAGAGAGAGATGAGAGAGATGGGAGATGGGAGGATGTGCAGGTGAGAATGGTTGGGGAGGGACAACAATCCAAGTTAATCCCCAATTTTTCAAAACAATTCAAATGAAATTTTGATTTTTGGGAGGAAGGAAGATAGCGGGAATGATTCGATTTGGGGGGGAATCCGAGAAAAATCCCAATTGGGATCGGTTCTAATTTTTATATTATTATAATAAGTAACATTAGATAAATGATTTATATTTAATTAATGAATTAATTAGTCATAATTTTAACATTTTGATATTTATCATTATATATAATATATAATAACAATAAATGATTATATTTAATTTAATTAATGAATTAATTAGTAACATCTTACTATGCGTGATGAACCATGATCACAGTAATCGCCTTGATCGAACCTCGATCTAACATCTTACTATGCCTTCATCGAACCCTGATCATAGTAATCGCCTTCATCGAACCTCGATCTAACATCTTATTATGCCTCGATCTAACATCTTATTATGCCTTGATCTAACCCTCGATCATAGTAATCGCCTTGATTGAACCTCGATCTAACATCTTAGTATGTGTGATGAACCCTGATCATAATAATCGCTTTGATCGAACCTCGATCTAACATCTTATTATGTGTTATGAACCCTGATCATAGTAATCGCCTTGATCGAACCTCGATCTAACATCTTATTATGCCTTGATCTAACCCTCGATCATAGTAATCACCTCGATCGAACCTCGATTTAACATCTTATTATGCCTTGATCGAACCTCGATGATAGTAATCGCCTTGATCGAACCTCGATCTAACATCTTATTATGCCTTGATCTAACCCTCGATCATAGTAATCGCCTTGATTGAACCTCGACCTAACATCTTACTATGCGTGATGAACCCTGATCACAGTAATCGCCTTGATCGAACCTCGATCTAACATCTTATTATTTGTTATCAACCCTGATCATAGTAATCACCTTGATCGAACCTCGATCTAACATCTTACTATGCCTTGATCTAACCCTCGATCATAGTAATCGCCTTGATCGAACCTCGATCTAACATCTTATTATGTGTTATCAACCCTGATCACAGTAATCGCCTTGATCGAACCTCGATCTAACATCTTACTATGCCTTCATCGAACCCTGATCATAGTAATCGCCTTGATCGAACCTTAATCTAACATCTTATTATGCCTTGATCTAACCCTCGATCATAGTAATCTCCATGATCGAACCTCGATCGAACCTCGATCTAACATCTTATTATGCCTTGATCGAACCTCGATCATAGTAATCGCCTTGATCGAACCTCGATCTAACATCTCATTATGCCTTGATCTAACCCTCGATCATAGTAATCTCCATGATCGAACCTCGATCTAACATCTTACTATGCCTTCATCAAACCCTGATCATAGCAATCGCCTTGATCGAACCTCGATCTAACATCTTATTATGCCTTGATCTAACCCTCGATCATAGTAATCTCCATGATCGAACCTCGATCTAACATCTTATTATGCCTTGATCGAAGCTCGATCATAGTAATCGCCTTGATCGAACCTCGATCTAACATCTTACTATGCCTTCATCAAACCCTGATCATAGTAATCGCCTTGATCGAACCTCGATCTAACATCTTATTATGCCTTGATCTAACCCTCGATCATAGTAATCTACATGGTCGAACCTCGATCTAACATCTTATTATGCCTTGATCGAACCTCGATCATAGTAATCGCCTTGATCGAACCTCGATCTAACATCTTATTATGCCTTGATCGAACCTCGATCTTATATTTATGCTATACTACGTCGTATTATCCCTTCATATATAAAGCAAGCATCCCCCACCCTAAACCCTAAAATTCATTCACTCAGGGCCTCTCAACAGCAACAGCAACGGTGCCTCTCCTCTCCTCTCAATAGGGCCTCTCATCGGGCTTGAATCAGGCGGCGTCGCACTCCAGCTTCCACCCATTCATCAGGCTTGAATCAGCGTCTTATCGAGCTTGTTTCAGGTAATTTATTCTTCTGCGTCGGTGCACTTTAGGTAATTTCTTGTTTTTGTTTTCAAAGCACAATTCACAGGTTTTAGATTCATAGATTTTATATTCATAGATTGATAATTTTGGTGTCATAATTGTTTGGTTTGGATTTATTTACAGGATTTAGATTCATAGATTGATAATGTAAACGTTGTTATTTACAGGTGTTTTAGATTCATAGATTGATAATTTCGTGTCATAATTGTTTGGTGTGGATTTATTTACTGTGTTTTAGATTCATAGATCGATAATGTCGGTGTCATCATCGTTTTTGTTATGTTTGTGTTGATTATGTTCATTCATAATGCTCTACAATTTCTTGTTCATTCATAATGCTCTACATTGCAGCCTTGTTAATTTATTTTAGGATTTTCTCCTGTTTGCTAAAATTGTTATATCACTGAAAGATGGATAGGTGTGTTGAAAACCCTAAACCAGACATGGATTTACAAGAACTTGAAAGGGAACTAAGGGTCATCGAAGAAAAGTATGAGCGTAATATAAGAATTTGGAATCCGTGGGGGGTTGATGACCCAATGCTTGATCCTCAAGAATTTGCAAGCGTAATGAGGGACATTGAAGCTCAAGAAGAGGATGAACGTACAATCAATCCGTGGCTGGTTTATGACTCTGAGGACGAAGAAAAGGGCTACACATTTGAATGTAGAAAATCTTTGGGATGATGACCTTCGTAGGTACACATGTGCATGTGAGGATTTCTGGGAGGATGAAGTTTGTGTGTGAGGCTTTGATCTTTTTAGTACTATGCTTTGGTTGTATCACTATGTATTTGTTTTCATGTTGGTAGGGAAATGAAAACTTCGTAATTTATGTCTTTGTTCTTTTTAACATGAATGAATGTTTCTCTTGTTCAATTGTGGCAATGACTTTATAATTCATTCAAAGCAAATTTTCTTTTAAGTGAATGTTTCAGATGCATAAACCAACCAATAACTATCATTTAGTTTCTTTCAAGTCTTTTTAGATTAAATGAAAAGTGATGTTATCAGCAGAACATTAGATTGTCCATCCCATTGCAAAAACAAACTTAAATTTGTTATCATGACAGTGGAAAACAAACTTAAATCTGTTATCATAACACTCATTGTTCCAACAAGTTAAAACAACAAAAACATAAACACCATTGTTCCAACAAGTTAAAACAATTTCAACAAAAACATAAACAACATTGTTTCATACATCATAATTGTCCAACAAACCCTAGTTTCCATAACTGAATCCTTTACAAAACACTCCTCAATTGTTCCAAGAAACTCATCCATCATTTTCAATTTCTATGGCTCGATTGCGATGCTAGCAACTCACCACCAACTTCTTTCTCCACATTGTCATATGCTGCTTTCAATCAATCGCCCACATTCATATTTCCAAGCAAGAACTTCAAGAATTTTATTGTGTAAATCCCACAATCAGACCTATACACCATACAAGTTACTCAACACATCAAACAACTTCACAATCAGATTAAAAGACTAATATATACTAAGGTATGCTTTGCATAAATAGTAAGAAACATACCCGTTCTCCTGAAGGGGACACTTCACTCTCTCCAAACTAAATTTCTTTAAAGGATATTTGGAAATCAGCCACATGCTTCCTCACTAAATAAGGTATAAGTCATTCTGGAGGCATAAGCCGTGATTGAAGAATTTTCAGTCTAATATGGTCTTTCAAACTGTCATAAACATAGATCATCCTGTTTTATAGATCAACTTTCAAGAGAAACCAGTGATCAAGCTTAGACACCGGTATATATAGATATCTACAACCGGACCAGGGTTGCCCTCCCACCGGATTTTCGCCTCTCTCACATACTTCAACATCTTGTTATCAAAACTTAAATTCCCTAATGTCACTTCCTTATTCATGCCTGCATGCATCTGCTTTTATCAAGATGGAAAAATATGTGTCTAAAGACGCGAGCATCTGGTCAAACTTGACTCCGGATACGCTTTTGACGGAGGCTAATCTCACAAAATGCAAAGATTCATAATCTAAATTGTATCGTAAAACATTATATATTAGTTAAACAAAAATTCACCATATATTGCTTTGCAAATATAACACATCATCGGGCTTACCGGGGTTGTCACCCATCCCCCATCCACAACTGCTTTCAAATCTGAAGCTTTGACATCTCCATCAACCAGCCTCACACTTTTACTATGTTCATGAAAATGTTAAAAAAAAATTAAATAAGATACAACGACAAATGACTTCAAGTGTGCCAAATTGATACATGTTATCTGCTATATGCATAAAGGTATCAAGAGAATCCATCAACTTAGGTTCTAATTCTCGGTGCGGATCAAAAACGGGAACTGTATCAAGCTTCCTTCTCTTAAAGTTTTGAAAATAAGGATATGATGGCTCCCTCTTAGCTTTCGTCTTCCCTAGCACCTTTTTTCCTAACCAAAAAATGAAATGTTAAATATCCACTTAAGAACTTAAAATTCATAACAGTATTATAGTACATTTAATTAAGGTGTCGATTTCTTTTCTTAATTACAGCTACCTTTTGGAGCTTCGATCATGGCCTCTACCGGAGCGTCCACGATGGGATGTTCATCAATCTCCACATAATTCATCAATCCTAAACATACAATTTCAACAAACCAAATAAACAACAAATTCTACTATTTATTGTATTAAACATAATACAAGTGCAACATTGTACCATTTTACCTTGAGACTTAGATTGCTCCCCAACCTTGTCATCTCCAACCATTTTACCTTCACTCTGAGATTGCTCCCCAACCTCGTCACCTCCAACCATGAGATTATCAGGATTTACAGGTTCTTGACCTTCACCTTCATGCCTCTCTTCACCTCCAACACTGTCATTCAAAGGATTTACATGCACATTACCTTCAGATTGCTCCTTCTCCTGGCCTTGAGATTGCTCTCCAACCTCGTCACCTCCAACCATGTGATCATCGGGATTAACAAATTTTCTTCACCTTGACCTTCCCGCCTCTCTTCACCTCCAACCGTGTCATTATTAATGGCGGCTCTACAATTTCCACATACATGATTTTTGGCAATAGCTTCCAACGAATCAACCTTTGTCCGAATAGCCTCTAGTTGAGATTGTAATGATTTGTTCTCCTCTTTAACCACTCTTATAATCTCATCTTTCACCTTATCCATATCATAGCCACTTGCACTTTCAGAGGGTTGGGGAACTGAAGGTTGATCCACATTCACCTCACCTCCTTCTTCATCGCCTCCTTCTTTGGTGGAATCAGACATATCCCCATCCACACTAACATCACCGTCGTGGACTTCCAGTAAAGCAACATAATAAGGCTTACATTTTTCGGACTTATGTACAACAAGAGTTGGCAAAAAATCCACCTACAGTGTATTCATAATATAAAAATTAATAAGATATAAATTAGGGCATCAAACATTTAAGAAAGGACTACCTAACAAGATATACATTCAAACCTGTGATTGTTGCAAAAGAGCATTGACACTCGAAGAGCTCACCCTCCTTTCCACTGTCCACTTACGCATTCTTGGCAAGGATTTCGTATCAACAGAATCCGCCAACGACCGTAAACACGGGATGGATTCAAGTGCCTATACCTACGCAAACATGACATTTACAAAATAACTTCCAAAATTTTATGACTTCCGAATTAAAACAGTACTACATATCATAATACATACCATCAGAGCATGTGGGAATCCATTCAATGTATACGCCACCTTGTCCTTGTCCTTTTTGAACAACTTACTCAAGTCCCGATTAAACAAGCGAACTGTGTATTCATAACACAAGATCCCCCAAGGATACTTGTTGAATGCATCCAAATCATCCACCAACTTAAACCACCACCAATCCAACGACACCTTCTCCTCCGCAGCCAACAAAACATAAGACAAAATAATCAACAATCCCAACTTATATTTATCATTTTCATCCGCAGCATTAGGAAACGCTTTCAACAAATCATTTATGTTTATTAACTTCATGTCCTTAAAGTAGCGTTTCACAATACGACAACCTTGAGCTTTCTTCTCACTCACTTTCCACTCAAACATCCCAACATTTAATCCGGTAACCAGTGTAAATTCCTTCAAACTAAACCTAAGAGCCTTGTTGTTTGCAACCCTAAACCAGAAAATTTCCTTTGAATCGTCCTCCACCTGTCTCATCAACATATTATGCACAATTTGAGTACCATTAACCTCAGGAAGGCTAATTAAATTCCCAAAACAACTATTTCTTAGTGCTTTCTTGTGTTCTCTGTCTAATTCACCATAGACATAATCAGCTTCATCAACATGACTTCTATTAACAATCTGAGATCTCTTCGCCCTCTCCACACTTGTCAATTGGTATTTAAGATTCATTTCTTTACTACAAAATAAACAAAATAGATAACCCGCTTTAGTACATCATCCACTTACAAATGAGCATAAAAAACAGATTACATGGAGCTTAAATCGATTAAAGATACTAATGCACATTTTAATTTCAAATTCAAAATGTCCAATAGTTCTAATTCACAAACTAAACCCGATTAAAGAAATCACCCCCAATATCAGTTTCTACATTACAAGCTACATGCATTACCATAATCACACTTAAATCGACTGTACTAAAGAAATCATAATGACGATTCTCAATCCATAAATTAATTTTACCAGAGTGTTGCAGACGATCTGATTCCTCCAAATCGGTACTCTTCTATGGATCGATCTATTGAAAAGAACTTTGATGTTGTTATAGAAAGGAGAAGAGGAGAAGAAGAACGGTTCCTTTTCACCGACTTCGATTTGGGAATTTGGAAGGAAATGGTAGAAAGTGTTTGGGTGAAAGGGTGTTGATTGAGAGGTAATAAATGAGGGGCAAAACAGGAAGTTCAGACATTTATTATTATTTCTCCCTTTTCCGTTTTTTTTAAAATACTAAATTGGTCAAAGGTCTTTTACACCAAACCTTTTCGTAAATAGGTCATCTAGGCCATTTCCCCTTAAATTTTTAGAATAAAACACAGACATAACGGTTGTGTCATAACTAGGGTTGGTAAAATATCCCGAAGACCCGACCCCGACCCGAATTTCGTCCCATTCCCGACCCGATTTTTTTCCCGACCCGACTTAAATCGGGTGTATATTTGGGTACAAGACTTCATTCCCGACAGGATCCCGACCCGACCGATTTAATTAATTAATAATATATATATATATATATATATATATATATATATATATATATATATATATATATATATATATTTACCTTTCAAAAGAAAGAAAGAAAATCGTTGGAAAGGTGTCCTAAACCCAATCGGGTTGGACCGGATCCGACCGGGTCGGGTCATTACCGGTCTATTTAGTTCATGTAATAACTTTATTATGATTAATAAAAGCACTTATGTTATTATATATTGTTTATCTTCATGTTATTTGTTGTATATATATAGTAACGTCCCTAGTATCAATCTGTGATAGAGAAACCATGATAGTGATTATGGTTGATGAGATCTCTAATCACCATAACAAGGTTGGTACTTAAATGTCTCTAGTCTTATGTATTATCAAATGAGACATTGATAGTATAATCAGACTAGCACGTATTGGATGTCTTCTATCTTTTAGAAGGTAGGGATAGATCTCGTCTATCGAAGTGTATGGATACTTGGACTGTACGTGGACGTGTATTAGAGAATGCGTACGTTAGACTGACCCACTTACATTAAGTGTCACACTATGTGGCGGTTGTGTAATTATCCTTTTGACCGGAGTCTTCATGGCATCACGGTGTGGATTGTCATGCTTTGACACTATTGAGATTTCTTCTAACCACGGGGCGATCATGCGGTAGTGATTGGGTATGATATTGAAGCATGCGGAGTATACATGATTGGTCGTCCGGGAATCGCGTATCCTATGATTGGGATCGAATATCCGAAATGACCTTCTTATAAGGAATGTCTAGCTCTCGAGAATCTTTGCAAAGTGGGAGTAAATGTGTTATTCCGAGAGATCATGATATCCAGATTATAAGATACGATCGTCAATGTATTGACACTCGAGATACGATCGTATGGATATTATTACAGCGATAGGATTGTAAGTTACACGGTAACTGCTTCACATGAAAGGTAGTAGTCATTGCTTTTGACTCTTCCGATAATTAGGGGTCACGGTGTGTTGCTAGACGCTATCCCGTGATCGTAAGGCATGAAGGGCATTTTAGTAAATTGCACTTTGTGTCTACGGCCAACATATTCGGAAGCCTATCGGGTCACACACATATGAACATCGAGACGGATTAAAATGCGGTTATAATTGATAACCAAATAAGGAAAGTTTATCTCTAGACTATAAAGGTTATAGTGGTAAATTAATATGGTGGTATTTATTTATTATGAATAAATAAAATACAAGATATTAATTATATACAAATTATACTAATTGAAGAATATTCCGGAAGTCAATTTGTTGACTAATGGGGCGCCATTTTTAAGTGTGTAAGATACACTTGGATTGTGCACTTTAATTAATAAGATTGCCATAATATTAATATAAGATATTAATTGATTTTGAAAATAGATTTATGGTAATAAGATAATTATAATCAATATAAGATATTGGCAAAATAAATTATAATTAAAGAGATAAATCAATCTAGTTGATTTTCCTTATCTTATTGGGAAAAGGTTTTCTTCTCCTCCACACTATATGGGGCGCCCCAACCACTATATATAGGAGGTGAGTGTCAAGATCTTTTGTACATCACAATTGCAAGAGTTCATAATTCTTGTGTAAAATAAAAAGCCATCCATAGTGAGTTTGTGAGGGAAGAAAAGGTCCGGTCTAGCAGCCGGAGTTTTTCCGATAGCAATCCAAGGAGGATTCCGGCAAAGGGGTTCGTGTGGATTAGCGATAGAGGCCGGACGCGTGGACGGCTTGCGCATTGAACTACTTTCCGTTGGCGGTCAAAGCGACGATCTTATAGATCATCTAAGGTATAACCGTCAAACTACTTAACGTGTTTATTGCATTAAACGAAGAACGATCTAGAAAAGGAAATCAAATTTTAAATTCCGCTGCGCTAAACTAGTGATTTCCTAACAAAAACATCAGTGAAATGTGAAATAATCTAATTACCCTAGCCCTAGACATGCGTTCTACACCATCCACATTCGCCACCCTTTTCTTCACCAGTGCCGTTCCTTGTATTTCCGCCGCCGGAGCTCGGCTCTTATGGCTCCTCCATAAAAACTCCTCTGGCCTCTGTTATTTTGTTACAATTAACAAGAAGAAGAGAAAATGACCCGTAAGTGAAAAGCATGTCGAGAACGACGAACTGAAGACAGAGAACTCTAGAATCAATTTAGGAGAAACTCTACTTTTGTTGTTGCGAAACTTTATTGTGGCAATTGGTTCTTCAAGCCTTGGAACAAAACCATACATCTTTCCAATATTTGTGTTGCTCGCAGGTAATGTTGGAGGTCCTTTATATGTATATATGTAAAATCTTAATGGGCAAACTATGCTTGATGATGACTCCAAATGAAAAACCCATGTTATGAACAATTCTGTTTGCCCCTTACTTTTTCTTTACTAATTACATTATCAATATTTTGATATCATGTTAAATAATTAATAGTCTGATTGGATTTAGCTATCACATATAAGCCTAATTATTAATAGTGTAATTTCCTAATTTGTTATGTATTTTTGTTGAATAAATGTGATAAAAAAAATAAGATGATATTTTTCGGGATACCCTTACCCGACCCGACGGGATCCCGAATGTCGGGTCCCGACACTTGTCGGGTACGGGTTCGGGGTGAGAAAATGGAATCCCGAATTTTATCGGGTTTGGAGTGGGTATGAAGGTTACGGGTCAGGTCCCGACCCGATACCAGCCTTAGTCACAACAGGTGACACAACGGTTATCTGCACCGTCATTGATTGTGTTAGATTTACATCTTATCAATTTCGACTCATTATGATCACTCGTCGTGTTATAATCGTTTTACCCGTATCATTTCTCAAATTTTTTTTAAAGTGGCTTTAGATATTGAAATTTATGTTTTCATAAATAAATTTCAAACATAAATGAAAACACAAATTTCATAAACAAGAAATTTTTCATAAATAAATGAATTTTGCTCAAAAAGAAAATAAATAAATAAATGAATAAAACTATCGAAATAAAATTGGTTGATGTGTGGACTCTAGAGCATCCTATCGTATTTGAAAGTAGCTGATGTGTAGATTCTAGTCTCTGGTGTCAGGAGAGTCATCCTATCATACTGAAAATTTATGTTTTCAATACATTATGCATGCTGCATTGGTTGAACCATAAAATCTTATGAAAGATATACAACGTATGTAATAATGCAAACTAGTCTTTAAAAAAATAATGTAGAGTCTTAATTCAGTTATCAAAGACGTTATACATAAAAGTGTTACCTTTGTTATAGATACAATTGTTATAATCCCTTGTTAATAAAACGAGTAATACATCAATTGCTACTCTTGTGTGCTACTTTGTCAGCTTTGTAATCCTATAATTTGGGAGTGGATCCTCTCAAGTACTTATAACTCGTTTGGATTGATGGAATGCAATGGAATAGAATGAATTTGATGGAATGGAATGCAATGGAATGGAATGATATCATTTTATTACTGCGTTTGGTAGACAATGGAATAGAATCATTTTTATTCCATTACAATGTTTGTTAGTATCAGAATGGAATTGATTTTTTTCCATTCCATTGTTTGGCAAAACTTTTTTTATTTTATGGAATGAGATGCAAATTGATAATAGTTTTTTTTTTCAACAAAACAATCTTTACTATCGTTTTTTATAATCGAATGATCAAACAATAGAATTCCACATTCAAACTTCAACATCCAGTAAATAATATAACCATTACTCAGGAAAAACAAGGATCACAAAATCCATACAATACTTCTAAATTATACAAAGAAAGAGAAATGTAAAAATAAAATAAAATTTCAAACTCAAATGGTACTGTTGTATTAAGTGAATACAGAAACATTGATAAAAAAACGAAAGAACAAAAATATAAAACCCACATGATAAAATAGTACGAATGTGGTATTATTGAATGATAGAGTTGATTCTTCAGTTTAATTTATGAAATAAACATAATGAAGGCCTAAAATAGTGCAAATGTAGCATTATTGCATGATAAATTGAAAAAACCCATAGAACTTAATCAACGAAACTAAGTACAACCATCACACTTCGGTATCGTAGCTTAGTGCAATCAGAAAATTCACTTTGTCTTCATCACTCATTCCATAAAAGATATGCAACAGATCTTCGTTCATGCCTATTTTTTGAACAAGACTCATTCGTTGTGCCGTTGTAAAGCCCCCAAGTCTCTTCAATTCATCCATCAGTTTTTGTTGTAGTTCGATTTTTTAGTGTCCCGGATAGTTGAATACAAAACATCTGCAGTTTTTTCAATCTTTTCACCAATCACCGTCATCGCTGAAGCAATCGTAGCCATGGCTTCAGCCGTAGCATTTCGCTTTCTTTTGAAACTTGGTCCTGATGTCTGCGTATTATTGGGTGATGGAATCCCACCAAAAGGATCCTCGTTACCCATTGTTCTGTCTATGTCATCTCTATCGTCGAGATCTGCCATTTCAGTAAGACTCATGGAAGCATTTTCATTGGCACGGTCATTTCCAAAAACCAAATGCAAATCGTCATAGTGAGGAAAAGGTTTCTTACGCATAGAACGAAACCTTGCGTTTTTTGGGTTCTACCAAAGAATAAAACAAAACAATAAAATATAAATTTATCACAAAATAATGTTGTACGTCTATTCTCTTGCACCTTGATTCATTTTTATAACATTTGGCTATAATGTTTTTATATTGTATTCTTATTTGTGAGTAAATATTCTTTTGAACAACAAAAAAATCTTATTCAAGATTCAAACAGAGATTGGATGAAAATAAAGACAAAAGGCACAAGAGATAAGCATAAGGGAGAACATATAGATTATGTATCAACTTTGTTCAACCATTTTTTAACTCATAAAAAACCATCATAATGCTTCAATGATATTAGCTTAAAAAACTGAAAATACAAATTTATTTTTTGATAGCGCTAAAATACAATTACCTGGAGAAGTTCATCCCAAACAGTTGCATCGGCGGTGACACATTTTGTATTTGAGTCATATCCAAAGCCAGACATGTTAGGAGAAGTTAGCAGCTCATGATACAACCCGTAATCTCTCTTTAATACTTTCATACGAGATAGTATGTGAGGATTCTCTTTGATTGTTGGGTGCCCCTTTGCAGCCATCTTTTGTTCCAATATGTGCAAGTAGCCTGACTTAAAGCCATTATCCGATTTGTGTGTTCCTGCATCGACATGTTCTAGTAGTGACGTCTGCACCAATGCCGTGTCTTCTTCTTTTGACCAATTCTTCTTATTCTTTCCTGGGCCTGGTTGGCTAGAACTTTCATGACTTTCCAAGCCCTCCAGACCTACAAGATAAAAGTACGACAAACTACACCAAATATCACAATGCTAAAACTACACATATACAAATCGTCATAACTAGATGAATTCCCTTAATAAGGCCAACCTAGATTAAGTTCATTAATAAGGCCATCATCCAATTTACAAAATAAAAAACACTTTTTATGATGAAAAATGTTGAAGATCAGAAAGTAACAAAAAGTAAGTCTAACATTTAGGAAAATAATAAAAACGAGAAATGAACATATCGATGTTTGTCTATGATTGTTGCCTATGA